>CM022551.1:9127972-9620472 GCA_012273795.1 Dendrolimus punctatus | reverse complement strand
ACTACTCTTGTATACAGACACACACACATAAGTACTCTAGGTGCTTACCTTGAGTACACCTCATACTTACCTTACTCACCTCACTTACCTCACTCACCAAATTTGCAAAACACACATACAAGCACCTCCCTAACACACCTAGCACACCTACCTGGCACACTGCTTGAATAAAAAACTTACCTCACACCTACCTCATCCTTTTCTGCATCCTATCCTCTCCTTGACGCCCGGCGCCTCCTCGGGGGTACCTGAAAAATAAAAAATTGTAATTAGAATAGGTTAGTTTTAAGATACTGTAAAAAATTATTATTGACATAAACTTCTTTTTTGTTTTATTCTATTTTAAGACAATTGACTGGTTCAATATATTTTCTTTTATTCTAATTTTATTTTTTGACCTCTCGACTAAGCGCTATTGCGTTAGTCGACTAATATAAGTGACTTTTTCGCGGGAACCGATCTCCGCCCAGCGAAAATGTTTCGTACTCCGGCGAAACAAAAACGCCAAGTAGCGGAAAGGGAGACTACGCCGGAAAACGACAAAGTGTCACCTCCTCGCGGCCAACCTGCAACAAAGACTTACGGAACCGTAAAAAAGGGAAACCATGGACTACTCGATGAAGAGAGATCTCCCGTGGCATTATCCCTAACAGGACCCGACGAGGTAGTGGTGACCTCCTCTCCAGACGGAGAGGAAACACCTTATGATTACACAAGGAAAAGCCCCCAAAGGAAAGAGACCCTTGTAAAGAGGAGTGTTGCCCTGAATTTCCCCATAGCAGTGAACAAGACCTTCACGAAGCGAACACCACCTAAGGGGACAAAAGATACGAATAGGGCAATAGAAGCCAATAAATATGTGACAAAAGTGAAAGAACATCTTGCAATATCCAGGAATCTCAAAACGGAGATCAAACAGGGCGTGCAATATGCTGTGGAGCGATTGTACGCCCTGTTCAATGAAGCAGAGAAAGAGCTGGAGATTGAAAAGTTAAAAAACAAGGGGGCCGGCTCCATCGAATTAAAGAGGAGTGATGTAGGCACAAACGCACAGCAAAAGCTTGTGCAGGCCATATCACCAGACAAGACAGGTACAGATATACAGGGAAACAACGACAAGGAAGAAGAAAGAAGGAAGAAAGAAGAGGAAAGGAAGGATCTCTTACTACAGAGACTTGAAGAACATAGCCAACGTATGGAGGAGAATAGCAGGAAAATGGAAGACCTACAAAGGTCAATGGAAAAGTATCATGAAGAAATTAAGGATAGTAAATTGAGCTACGCGAGTGTAGTGGCCTCGGGACCCAGATCGAGGACACCTGCAATCCCAAGAACACTGCACTCGGTAGTCATCACCGGCAAAAACGATGACCATACGGGTGAAGAAATCCTGCGTAAAGTGCGCGAAACCCTAAACGCAAAGGAGGGTGGCATAGAGATTGAGAAGATAAGGAAAGGAAGAGACAAGAAGGTAATAATTGCATGTAAATCGATAGGAGACAGAAATGCAGTTAAAGAGCGAATAGGGGTAAACGCACAATTGAATGTAGAAGAGATGACGAATAAGAACCCTCTAGTGCAGATAAGCGGAGTCCTGCAATACCTCACAGATGAGGATGTCCTCAAATCCCTCAAAAATCAGAACAAGAGGATTTTTGAGGGGCTTGGAGAAGGTGAGGACTTCATGGAAGTCGCTTATAAGATAAAGGGGAGGAACCCGCACACGCATCGACTAGTATTGAGAGTCCACCCGCGCCTTTGGAGTAACTTTACGAAGGCGGGCACTGTAAGGGTAGACCTACAGACCCTACAAGTTAGGGATAGGTCCCCTCTAACTCAGTGCTCACAGTGTTTGGGATACGGGCATGGACGGAAGCTATGCGTGGAAACGGAACTGAAATGCAGCCACTGTGCGGGGTCCCACATGCGACACCAATGCCCTGACTATCTTGCAGGGACTACCCCCACGTGCGTCAACTGTACCCGGGCAAAGAGGTCGGACACAGAACACAACGCCTTCAGTGAAATGTGTCCGATCAGAGCAAAATGGGACGAAATGGCAAGAGCTGCCGTAGCATATTGCTAAGGGCACCCCTGCGGACAATATTGCGGATAGGGAGCGGAAGCCTTACTCTGTCATCCAAGTGAACTTGCAGCGCAAACAGCAAGCAACCGAAGAGCTGGTTATCGAGGCTAGAAAACAGAGTAAGACTTTCGCCCTAATACAGGAGCCGTACACCGGGAACAAGGGAAGACTGAGGGACTATCCAGGGACCAGGGTGTACCAGAACACCAAGCCCGACAGTAAAGTTGTAAAAGCTGCAATAGCGGTGTTCGATCAAAACATTGACGCAGTTTTACTACCGAAGTACACCACGGACAACATAGCCACAGTTAGAATCGGCAAAGGCCCCTGGTCACTGATCGCTATATCGGTCTACTTTGAACCGGACACAAATATAGATCCCTACCTAGCACATCTACGGGTGATCATCCGCAATATTGGAAGCAGGAGAATAATGGTAGCCGGAGACGTAAACGCAAAGAGTGCATGGTGGGGGAGTCCCTTTGAGGACTCCAGAGGAGAGAAGCTTGGTGGACTCCTACACGAGCTAGACTTGCAGGTGCTCAATGAGGGGGCTGCTCCGACCTTCGAGACGGTGCGAGGTGGAAAGTTGCTTACCAGTTGCGTGGACATTACAGCTTGTTCCACGCAGATCCTCCATGCCATCAACAACTGGAGAATTAACTCCGACTTGGTGTGCTCAGACCATAACGCGATTCTCTTCCAAATTCTTACAGAACGACCCTTACCAATAGCTATGACCAGAACAACAAGAGTCTACAATAACAAGAAAGCCAAATGGGCCCAATTTCGTGAGAAATTGGGACATCTGCTGCAGGAAAATAACCTAAACGACAAAGAAATAGACAGACTGACAACACCGACAGACCTAGAAACAAAAATAGAACACTACACAAACGCTATTATACACACATGCGACGACACAATCCCTAAGATTAGAAACAAAAATAATAACAGTTTCCCGTGGTGGTCAGAAGAGCTAGCCAAGATGAAAAAGGAAGTACTCACCATGAAAAGGAGGATCCGCTGGACAGCACCGACTCGAAGGGGAAGTGCAGTGGAGGAGTACCTGCGAGTAAAGCAAAATTATGAGACAGAGATTAAGAAGGCGAAAATCGGCTCGTGGAAGGAGTTCTGCACAAAGCAAGAAAAAGAGGGCCTATGGGAAGGCATTTATCGGGTCATTGGCAAGACCAAGAAACGGGAGGAAGATCAGCTCCTAATAGTGGACGGCAAAGAGCTGGATCCAAAGGAGTCGGCCACACTGCTGGTCGAGACCTTCTATCCAGTGGATAGGCCGGAGGATGACAACGCAGGGCATCGCGCAATAAGACAACGAGCTGAGGAAATTGAAGTAGGGAATCATCATGTAGATGATCCCCCTTCACAATGCACGAACTCACCACTGCGATTGCGAGGTTCAACCCGAAGAGGCGCCGGGGGCTGATGGGCTCACGGCTGACATCTGTGCGCAAGCCATACACCGGGATCCACAGCTCTGCTTGTCACTGGTTAACAAATGCTTGGAGATGGGGCACTTCCCGGTAGCCTGGAAACAGGCAACAGTCGTTGTTCTCAGGAAGCCGGGAAAGGCCTCATATACTGTGCCAAAATCGTACAGACCCATAGGCTTGTTGCCAGTGATGGGCAAAGTCCTGGAGCGTTTAATCATCAACAGATTGACGTGGCACCTCGTCCCCAAGCTGAGTAACCGGCAGTACGGATTCCTGCCTCAAAAGAGCACAGAGGACTCCCTCTATGATCTGGTGAACCACTTACGCCTTAGGCTGAAACAAAAGAAGATCATCACCGTGGTTTCACTAGACATAGAGGGAGCATTTGACAGCGCATGGTGGCCAATGATCAGGGTCCGGCTGGCCGAGGAGAACTGCCCAGGAAACATCCTGAGGATACTGGGCAGTTATCTAAGAGATAGGAGCGTGAAGCTCAGATACGCTGGGGAGGAGGTGGTGCGATCAACGTCCAAAGGCTGCGTACAGGGGTCAATCGGGGGCCCCATCCTTTGGAATCTGCTGCTGGATCCACTTCTCAAGGGGCTGACGGAACGGGGCGACTACTGTCAAGCTTTCGCCGATGACGTCGTGCTGGTGTTTGACGGAGCAACTGGACTGGAGATAGAGAGGCAGGCTAATTCCGCCCTCGCCTATGTTCAGAGTTGGGGCATCAAAAACAAGCTTAAGTTCGCGCCGCAGAAAACCTGCGCCATGGTCCTCACGAATAAACTCAAATTTGATGTTCCAAGACTGAGCATGGGCGGGGTGGACATAGCCATGACTCCCGAGATCAAGATCCTAGGGTTGACAATAGACAGGAAGCTAACTTTTAACTCTCACGCGACTAATGTCTGCGTGAAGGCATTAAACTTATACAAGCAGTTGTCTCGCGCCGCAAGAGTCACCTGGGGTCTTGATCCCGAGATCATACGCATCATGTACACAGCGGTTCTGGAGCCAATTGTCATGTATGCAGCGAGCGTCTGGGCCCCGGAAACCAGGAAGAAGGGTCTAAGTAAGCGGATTAACATGGTTCAGAGGAGCTTCGCTCAGAAACTGTGTCGTGGGTACTGCACGATCTCGCTGAACTCCGCGCTGGCAATCGCTGGAATACTCCCCCTTGACCTCAGAATACGCGAGGCCGCAGCCTTGTATGAGGTCAAGCGGGGGGTGTATCAGCTGCCAGCGTATGAGGACAGCGAGGTCGAAGTCAGGGCCGCTTACGTAGACTCACCCCATCCGGCCGAGTGTATAGCGTTGGATTTCGATTGCCTGGAAGACCAGAGGCAGGTGGATGCGCAACGCCGTCAGGCGGTGCGCATCTTCACGGATGGCAGCCTGATCGATCGGCAAGTCGGAGCATCATTATCCTTTTGGGATAATGATGCCGAGACTAAATACCGGAAGCTCAGGTTGGCACCCTACTGCACGGTCTACCAGGCTGAGATGCTCGCTATACACAAGGCAACGGTGGAGATCCTGGGGAGCACAGAAAGAAGCTTTGGCGTATATACAGACAGTAGATCGGCATTGCAAGCTGTGTGCAATTGGGGCTCCGTGAACCCCCTAGCAGTCGACGCTCGGCGAAATATTGTCAGCAGCCGCAAACAGGGTAAGGTCGTGGATCTCTTCTGGGTGAAGGCCCACGTAGACATCAGGGAGAACGAGCGGGCAGACGAGTTGGCCAAGTCGGCCGCACTTACCTTGAAAGTGCGACCGCACTATGACAAGCTTCCGGTCTCATTCGCCAAACGGCAGATCCGTTTCGGAACCGTTGGCGAATGGAACCGGAGGTACTGTCAAGAGTCACAGGCGTCTGTTACCAAGCTCTTTTTCCCTGATGTCACGAGGGCATTCAAACAGGTGAGATCCATCGGAATTTCGGGTGTGCACACCCAACTATATACGGGGCACGGAGGGTTCTCCGAATACCTGAACCGTTTCGGGTTGAAGGAGAACCCTTCGTGCATATGCGAGGAGGGATGTCTCGAGACAGTCCCTCACATTATTTTCTTTTGCCCGGTGCACGCCCGTTTGAGGCACGAATTCGAATGCAGGACAAAGATACCCGTACTGTATAAAAATTTGGAAGAATTAATGACAAAGAAGCATTACAAAAGATTCATAAAACTCTGTATAGATATGATTAATATAGTAATTAAAAGAAACAAAGATAGATAAGCAACCACTTGTATATATACTGTATGTATATACCACAAGCAGTTATATTACCAGATAGGAAACTAATGAATGGTTAAGATTAGAAATATATTGAACTAGTAATAAATATTATGTAATAAGCAATAAATGAAGGAAAATATATAATTAGTATAAGTTAATTAAGGACCCGATAATTGTAAGAGAATGTAAGACAAAAGATATTATAAACCTGTAATAGATATAAGGAATAAAGCGTACTTAGAATAGAAGCAATGTATTAAAAGCTCTAGAAATAATAAAAATGTAATAGTATTAAGATACATGTAATAGTTAAATAAGTTCTTAATAAATAAAGCATAAAAACAAAAAAGAGAAATAAAAAAGCATAAAAAAGATAAAATAAAGAAAACAAAATATAAAAATAAGTACCTTAAACCCTGACAAATCTTGTACGTCGGGATGGAGCCGCAACTAAAAAAAAAAAAAAAAAAAAAAAAAAAAAAACCTAACCTAACCTAACCTAACCTAACCTAACCTAACCTAACCTAACCTAACCTAACCTAACCTAACCTAACCTAACCTAACCTAACCTAACCTAACCTAACCTAACCAGTTCCGCTCGAACCGCAGTCGAGAACAGTCGATTTGACCCAAGCTCCGCGGAAAAAAATTCAAAAAAATAGGTTTTTCTAACGATACAGTACAGTGCGACATATCAGTGTGTGCGTAATTGTGAGGCGCACCCGCCTGTGCCATCAGTGTTTTCCCAACTATTCGGGAAAAAAAGTTATTGGTGAAAAACAAAATTTTCAAACTTTGACAATTTTTTCCAAGAAAACAAGATCGGTGACGTGTGAGTTTTTGGGGCGGCTTTTGTGGGGCCCGGTTGCCCCCAGCCCCCCCCGCAGAAAACGACAACTTTCCAACTCTTCCCCTGAAGTTATAACAGGAAATATATAAAAACGTGGAGCGAAAATCGCCAAATTTGGACTTTTCAAAATTCTAAAAATATCTATTTATAGTGCTCAAAAAACTAAGTGGTATCCGCCAGATACAACCTTAGGATTTTATTTGGTAAATTTTTAAAAAATTAAAAACTAACAAAAATTTTCGGCAAAAACTGTTTTTTGGCTACAGTGTAAAAAATTTGTTCAAAATTGAAAAATCCGCCGCGGTAGCCACCGAGGGATCAACGAGGCGCGTCGTTTGACGCCCCGCACGTGACCATCGGAAGAAACCCCGGCCTGCAATCTACAAAAAAACAAGTACCTAACCTCAAAATTGCTCCGCCGTTAATGGAGCAATTTGGATGAGGTTAGGTACCATAGAAGACACCTTCAGGAGAGGACGAAATCCGGTTCTAGCGGAATTTTAGGTTTAATAGTTTTTAATTATTTTTAATTAGAATAAATAAGTTTGACCCTCAATAACTCCGCGATTATTAATAGCGCGCGGGTTCTGAGACTACTGTTTTGTGCGCGCTGGAAAGCTCTATCCGGCCGCACTAAGACCCGAATTTTTTCCAAGCAAAAAACTTGAGAAAAAATTAAAAAACTGGGAAATTCAAAATTTTTAATATTTTTCCAATTTTTTATATTGGAAAAATTTATTTTAATTTAGCATCAATTAGAGCATCCTTTTAGACTAATTTAGGAAATTTTTTGACAATTTTAGCGCTAATAGTCGCGGAGTTATAGATTTTTAAAGTGTTTTTTGCAAAAATATAAATATATATATAAGTTAGCATAGTTCCGACTGCAGCATCGTCCAGGACTCGTCAAGACCTTCCATCCGAATCCAAGATCGGCGGAATCGGACCGGTATTTACCGAGATACAACTTTTTCTGACCTTTTGGCCAAGGGCTCCGCCATCTTGGAAAATTTTCTTTTTCCGATATCTCGGTTATTATACCTCTCACAGCGACGGGGTTT
Organism: Dendrolimus punctatus; assembly: GCA_012273795.1. Taxonomy (NCBI): domain Eukaryota; kingdom Metazoa; phylum Arthropoda; class Insecta; order Lepidoptera; family Lasiocampidae; genus Dendrolimus; species Dendrolimus punctatus. The sequence goes on along the minus strand of CM022551.1, from coordinate 9,612,780 downwards.
TGGATGCTGTTGTTGCCTAGACATACTCGACACGCTCGGACCATAAAATAGGGTCAAATTTTTTGACACAAACCCCCTCTGAGGCGGGGTGTAGGACACACTGGGCATCGTCCCAGTCCAAATCCGGGACGAATCGGTCCAGAATTGACCAAGATACGGCCATTTCTCGCCGGACTTTGACAGTTCGGCGGCCATCTTAGAAATTTTTAACTTAAGATATCTCGGGAACTATTTGCCCTACGAGATTGGGGTTTTCTTCATTTACACCTGTTCCTCTAGGACTATCGTTTCCGGGCCTAAAAACCCGGAAATCTCACGACAAATTTTTGAGCCTGGATTTTTGCCTAGGCGGAAAGAAGACCCCATTTGCACCTAAATAAACCCAAAGATCAGGGTTCTGGGGTAAATAGTGCCTGAGATATAAGGCCTTGAAGTTTGTCTTTGACAGTTGGTCCGCCATACTGGAAAACTTCAAGTGGCTATATCTTCGCTGTTATTGGTCGCACGGAGTTGCGGTTTGATTTGTTGCCAAGCCCAGCTCCCCCGCCGTCGGTCCAGCCAATAAAAACAGCACCCAATTTGACAAAATTTTTAGACCGTTTTTAGACCGGATTCGGGTGGAGTTTGACACGCCCAACCCAACGAGCCCAAACACGCCCCATTTGGAGCAATATTTGACGAGATAACGTAAGTTCTAAAATTTAGGCTGATTTTTCAAAATTTTTTCGGAAACTTTAGAACTTCGCCAGTAGGCTAGCATTTTACTTAGGATACTCGACCTTGGGCTCATTTTGTTTGGGAGCTCAAGCTCTACCCACAGGAACCCCCTCCCGCACCCTACCTCCCCCCCCGAACTAATCTGCTTGTAACTCAGCTGTTGTCGGTCTTGGGATAGCCGAGTTTGGTATTGCCGAGTTCGGCTCGCCGAGACCGACAATCTGGGCCCGGCAGATTGGTCCATTTCAGTCACTTACCTCACTCACCTCACAGAAACACTTTACACTCATCACTCTCGCACCCACACACATACACACACGTACTCGAGGTACTTACCTCGAGTACTTTACATACTTACCTTACTCACCTCACTTACCTTACTAAACAAACTTGCGAAATACACACACAAGCACCAAACAAACACTCCTAACACACTTACCTTTCACACACGTTAAATAAAAAACTTACCTTACACTTACTTCATCCTTCCTGCTTCCCATTCTTCCTTTGACGCCCGGCGCCTCCTTGGGGGTCCCTGAAAAACATAATTGTAATTAGTTAAGTTAGTTTTAAGGACTTGTAAAATATTTGACCAATAAACTGTTGTTTATTTTACTTTATTTTTGACTGGCTCAATATATATTGTTCTATTTATTTTATTGAATTGACCTTTCGACTTCGTGCTATTGCGCAAGTCGATTAGTATAGGTACCGCGCATACACTAACACATATACACACCACCTTCCACAATGTTTAGAACACCAGCGAAGCAAAAACCAACTGCTTCCGCGGATGTCGACGCAGACAGTAGTCGATCCGTCACATCCCTCAGCCCCAGCCCAACAACATCGCGTGGTAAGCTGGAGCCTCAAGCAAAGAAGAAGGTGGTAACCTTAAAATTCTCCCCGCCCCCGAAAAAGGTCCCACAGGCGGCTGCACAGCCCCCAGCTGGCCCAAGCAAACAACCTGCAATGAACAAAACTTTTACAAAGAGAACTCCGCCACCAGAGGTCCCTAAAAAAGTGGCAAGCACGAATAACCCGATGCACAATAAAAGATTCGACAGGTTGTTCGAGGCCAAAGAACAGCTGGATGCATCGACGGAGCACCTCAATAATTCGAAAAATCTGAAAACAGAGATAAAGCAGAGCGTGGCGTATGCGGTAAAACGTCTATACGCTCTGCTTTGTTACTGCGATAAGGACCTTGGGGAAGCACTCATTGAGCTGCATGAAATAAAGGGGAAGGCCCCGGGCGAGAAAATTGTACGGGATATACAAATACAATGCGCAATACAGGGTCCCACTCAGGTCGAGAAATCAGAAGAGACAACAGAACAGAAGGATATAATACTGGCGAAATTGGAGGAGCACACCTCGCTCATACAAAAGAGCATGGAGAAGATCAATAACTTGCAACAAGTTATTGAGAAGAACAGTGCAAGTATGAGCGAGGTTGTTGCTCCCAAAGCGAGTTACGCGAGTGTGGCGGCAATAAGGACGGGGATTAAACCGCCGACTTACAGAACGCTACACTCCGTGGCGATTACCAACGCCAGAGAAAACCGCTCCGGAGACGACACCCTCAAGGATTTGAGAGAAGCACTCGATGCCAAAGACGGGGGGGTGGACGTGGAGCGAGTCCGTAAGGCCAAGGATGGACGGGTAATAGTGAGCTGCAGAACGGTAGATGACAGAGAAAAGCTCAAGCTTAGGCTTAAGCAGAAGAAGGCAGCACTAGTAGCAGAAGACATCACTAACAAGAGACCGTTAGTGATGATAACCGGCGTTCTAAGGAGCCATACAGATGACGACCTGTTCCGGGCCCTAAGAAATCAGAACCCTCTGATTTTCGAGGGTCTGGAGGAGGACGGCAACTGTATGGAAGTCGCGTACAAAATAAGAGGAAGAAACCCGCACACCAATAAGGTGATACTTAGAGTGACACCGGCCTTATGGAAGAGATTTACAGAGGAAGGCATAGTAAGAGTAGACTTGCAAGTGTTGCAGGTCGTGGATAGGTCGCCGCTCACACAATGCACGATATGCCTCGGTTTCGGGCATGGCAGAAAGCAGTGCCGAGAGACTGAGGAAATGTGCAGTCATTGTGGTGGCCCTCACATGCGGTCTGAATGCGAGGCACAAGTAGTGGGCACAAAGCCAGCTTGTATTAATTGTACCCGAGAGAAGAGGGATGACGTATCACACAACGCATTCAGCGGGAAATGTCCAGTGAGGGCGCGCTGGGACAAGATCATCCGTGCAACCGTCGCCTATTGCTAGATGCCCTGGGGGTAACAACACAATAGTAATGGGTTGGAAGTCATACCTTGCTGCAAGAAAACAACTGCTAAATGGTAATTTTACATACTGAACCAAGCAACAATGCATGGCCTACAGCCCCGCTATCGTGCGTGGGACCCCCGGAATAGTATCTAGCACTAGACGACGATCTACACAGACAACACCACTAGAGCGGCGTACCTTAGCATAAGAAGGAACCGGATACATGGGGATCATACAAACACAAACATTCACATAAATACAAGCTATCATTCAATGTATACACATTAAACTCAGCAATTACACAAGTAAACACAACATAACCAGACATAAAGAAACCAGCAAATTTTTTTTTGTAGTAAAAAATCGGCGGTTCTAAGTATAACACACATGCATTAAAATACAAATAAAACAAAACACAGTCATAAACAAAAACAATCTACCCTCATATAAGTACACGCAGTCACGCAAACACACACACATGCGCTAACACACAACACAAAACATACATTTCATCCACAATCTAGAAACACATAACTTACACATGACCTCACGTAGCGAGCTGGGCTGCAGAGGCTCCGGCGATCCACTCTGTAGGGAATGATCCCGTGGATATCCGGTCGTAGTTGTGATCTACAACAGAAAACAGAGTTATAAACAATATGCGTTGAGCCACAAAATAGAAGTAATATTTAAGTTTAGTATAATGAAAACGTATATAAATGACACTGTGAATATATAATAATATTATATATTTCAGCAGTATCTAGCAATAAGTAAGGTAGCATATAGTTAATATTCTAAAATTAGACTCACAACACGTGAAAGCAAGGAAGAGTAAACCCTGTAAATAGGAAAAATAAAACTTCAAATAAAGCGTAAAATTAGAAATATAAAACAGGCAATCTACTGTCGTATTTAAATAAGTAAATATGTATAGAAACTAGATTCGGATTCAAAATTGTAATGTGTAGTATAATTTATATATAAATATGTATAAATAATGTATTAAATATTTGGCAACAAAATTGTATTATATTAAGAAACAGAAATTGTAATAGCATTAAGTTTATATAATAAAGACAATAAAAAAACAGTTAGAACCTTCCCATCCCTATATATGTATACATATAAGTAAGTATATAAATATCACAGTAACAGACTAGGCAAGTAGGGAAATACATATCTGGACGCCTGATCATCTTCCCTGGGCCAAAACCGCCAGCTCAAACACACACCGGGCTGGAGTTCTGACTCGGGGGAGGCAACGCGGGTGCCCGAATATGTATATAGATATTAAATATATATAAGTGAAACATTTATATAGTATAAGTAAGTATATTACATAACCCAACCAAAACCAACCACAACCAACATTTACCAGAATCCCAACAAACCCAAACCCTACCAACATATATATATATATATAATAGTATAAATAGTTCAGTAGCATACCTGGGTATATCCTGAATCGCCCGGGCTAGGAACGAGAGAGAAAAAAAAAAAAAAAAAAAAAACCTAACCTAACCTAACCTAACCTAACCTAACCTAACCTAACCTAACCTAACCTAACCTAACCTAACCTAACCTAACCTAACCTAACCTAACCTAACCTAACCTAACCTAACCTAACCTAACCTAACCTAACCTAACCTAACCTAACCTAACCTAACCTAACCTAACTAACCTAACCTAACCTAACCTAACCTAACCTAACCTAACCTAACCTAACCTAACCTAACCTAACCTAACCTAACCTAACCTAACCTAACCTAACCTAACCTAACCTAACCTAACCTAACCTAACCTAACCTAACCTAACCTAACCTAACCTAACCTAACCTAACCTAACCTAACCTAACCTAACCTAACCTAACCTAACCTAACCTAACCTAACCTAACCTAACCTAACCTAACCAGTTCCGCTCGAAACGCGACCGAGACAAGTCGATTTGAGATCCGCTCCGCGGGAAAAAATTCGAAATAATAGGTTTTTTCAATCGTACAGAGTCGTGCGTAGTGTCAAATTGTGCGCAAAAGTGAGGCGCAGGTGCCTATGGTAAAATCAGATTCGCAGCAATTCGAACAAAAGTGCTAGAGTGAAAAAACCAAAAAACGGAACTTTGAAAAATCATATCTCGAAAACGGAATCGACGACACCACATTTTTATTGTCGGCTTCGGTGGGGCCCAGGTGCCCCCACCTGGCAAAAATATCACCGCCCGGATCCCAACTCCAAACAAGAAGTTATTCAACCGGAAGTGAAAAAACGTGGACCGAAAACTGGCAATTCTGGACCTTTTCAAAATTAAAAATTACCGAATGATAAAGCGTCAAAAAGTAAGTAAAACGTGCCAGATACAACCTTAGAAAAGTGTATAGTTTTTTCAGAAAAAATTAAAAAGTGAAAAATTTTTTCGGACTTTTCGGTTTTTCGACCTTAAGTTGAAAAATTTGCTCCAAACTCAAAAAAGTGCCGCGGTAGCCACCTGGGGATTGCGGAGACGCGTCGTTTGATGCCCCACACGCCCCCATCCGTGAAGACCCGGCCTTGCAACTATAAGAAAAACAAGTCCATAACCTCAAAATTGCTCCGTCATTATTGATGTGAGCAGTTTGAGGTGTGGACCATCACAAGACCTAAGGAGGAGAAGCTCATTTCCGGTTTCACAATAATTTTAAGTATAATAGTTTTTAATTATTTTATATTAGAAAATTAAATTTGTAACTGGAATATCTCAGAAAGTATAAGCGACGCGTGGGTTTTGAGACTGTAGGATTGTGCGCGGTAGTTTGCTCTATCTGCCCGTACAACATCCCGATTTTTGATCAAGGAAAATTTTTAAATTAAATTCAAAAAACCGATATTTTCAAAATTTTTAAGTTTTTATAAATTTTTATTATTGGGTAAAATCAACAAAATTAGGGGTAAAATAGAGACTATTTCGGCCTATCAGTTGCATATTTTTTGGAAATTTTAAGACTTATACTTTCGGAGATATATTATTTTTTGGCTTAAAAAGCAAATATATAAATAGATATAAATTGTAATATATTTTTAGAGTAGGCAATAGTTAGATCTCGCCGAGAGCTTTAAATCGAGCCCAAGCTCGATAAGATTCGCCCCATAGGGGCCCGAGTAATCAAGGTTTGGTGTTTTTCGGCTAAGTCCGGGCGCCATCTTGGATTTCTTTAAGTTGTGATAACTCGGCCATTTTTGATCGTAGCGCGGTGGGGTTTTGACTATTGCATTTGGACAAGGCTTCTGCAGCAGACCAGCCTTTAAAATAGGCAGTTTATTTTTAGTTTTGACTACCCCCCCAGCGGGGTGCAGAAGACCACGGGCAACACAGCAGTCCAAGTCCGAGCCAAATCGGACCAAAAACAAGGGTGTGGCGACCTTTTCTCGCCCGAATCTGACATCTCGGCCGCCATATTGGAATTTTTCGAAGTCCGATATCTCGGCCGTTATCCACCGCAGGAGGGTGGGACTTGGACTGTAGGTGTTATTTTAGCCTACTCTATAGGATTAAGCCAAAAAATTAGCGTAAAAATTTTTAGGTCTAAAAACCAGTTTAGGACCTAGTTCAGACCAGGGGCTCCCCATAGAACCCAAGCACGGGCGCAGTAGGACTTCTGGTTGCTGAGTTTTTCGAGTACAAACTTTCATCGGCGGCCATCTTGAAAGTTTTCAAGTTGGTTTTTCTCAGCCGCTATCCATCGTAGGAAGCTCGGGCTTCCACAGGAGAAAATCCCAGCACCAGGAGCACCCGCTGGGCCCATTTTTGGACCACAAAATTTTTGAAAATTTTCAGTCTGTTTTTTCGACCCAGTCGACAGATCTCACCACGACGAGAGGTTTGAGCCCAGGCTCGGTCTTCTGGTGTTGATATTGAGTGAGAAACAACGATTTGAAACTTCGAAATTCCATCCGGCTCTCTGGGGACCAGAATTTCGAAGCCTGTTTCTCAGCCAATTTTAACGCCAACATAGTCGAGCTTGGTATCATTCAACTCGGCGCGACGAGATCTGTCGATCTACCCCCCCTCCCCCCCTCTAGCTCCCCCCCCATTTTCCACTTACCTGTAAATCCTTGTCCTCTTGTCCAATCCCGGCGTGCGAGGTGTCGTTACACTCGTAGAGACTAGAAGCTTCCATCTGTCCAACTCCCGGCTCCCGGCGCCTATCCCGCTCCCCCCTGGACCTGAAAAATAAAGGAAAATTATTGTAAGTCGCGTTTTTGGCGGAACAATTAGTGTAAGTTATAGACAGTAGTTAGCGTATAAGTTAATTTAAGTTCTACGACTACGATACTTATCTGTATCCTATTTGACTTCCCCATTTGGGTATTAACGTTGACCCAGGCCTTCGCCTGCGAACATAAGCAGATAAGTCTCGACAAAATTGTAATCCCGGACGTAGACCCGTTTCAGGAGTACCTGTAAACAAAAATTTTAGTATTAATTTGACTGGTTCAATATATTGTTTTGACTTTTATTTATTTGACCTCTCGATTGGTGTTTTTGCACCAGCCGAATAGAATAATTAGTTTAGTGCCCTATTGACTCCACGTTTATACGCAACACACAATCATATACACACACGCAAAACACACCTTCAAACACATACACTTACATACACGCACACTCAACATTCGACTCAACGCTCTTGCGTGAGTGGAATAGTATACATTATATTAAGAACAACCCGTTACTAGCGCGCCAGGATGTTTAGAACGCCAGTAAGAGGGGCGAAGAAATCGGAGCAGGAGTTCTCACCAGACCCGGCAAAATATATTAAATTCAAGTTACAAATGCAGAAAGACGGCGTAAGCGCTGAGGAACAAGAACGAGAACTATACAGGCTATATACGGAGGATAAGCATGCTGCCGGTTTTATTTCCCCACCCTCGGCACATGAATATACACCTGGTCCCTGGACTGACACCATAAAGGTGCGTGAGGAGGAGAAGACTCCTCCAGCACTGACTAGCCCTGTCAGTTCCAGGCAACACCAGGATAAAAAGAACAAGAAAGCAGTAACGCTGAGATTTTCCCCTCCTCCCCCTCCCACCAAGAAAATTCCATCCGTTTTTGAAAGGGCAAGTACAAACAAGGTCTCGCCGAGCAGGACCTACACAAAGCGCACGCCGCCAAATGAGACCAAGGATGCGGCAGGACAAAAGCAGAGAATGGCAGACGCCAAGGCGGCCTATGATAAGGCAAATACAAACCTTTCAAATTCACGGAATCTCAAAACAGAAATTAAGCAGGGCGTACAGGGGGCGATTGACCGACTGTACGCCCTGATTAAGGAAATGGACAGGGAGATGGCGCGCATGAATAGTACGGGGAACACAACAACAGGCGTACGAGAAATAGATAACAAGACAGTCGAAACTCAGACTGACGAACAAGGACCTCAAGGAAAGACAACGGAAAAAGCCCAGCAAGAGAAAACGGACTTCAAAAAGGAAAAAGCCGAGCTGGTCCAAAGAATGGAAGAACACGCCTCACTCATGCGTGAAAACCTAGAAAAGATGAATAACTTCTCTGAAGTTATTCAGAAGTATAGCGTCGACGTGAGTGAGGCGAGTGTGCAGAGACCTAGCTATGCGAGTGTAGCGGCTACAAGGCCGGGAGGTAACCTCCCGGCACACAAAGTGTACCGGACACTACACTCCCTAGAGATAAAAAGCGGCCTAGATACTGCCGACAAAACCAGAGACGAGATTTCTGCGGAGATAGAAAAGGCGATTGGCCCCGCAGAAGGTGGTCTGGAGGTCGAGCGCATCAGGAAGTCCAGAGAAGGTAAGTTCATCATAAGTTGCAGGACAGAGGAGGACCGGCAGAACGTAAAGCGTAAGCTGGCCCAGAAAAGACCCGAGTTAATAACAGAAAACCTCACCAACAAAAGACCGTTGGTGTTGATAAGCGGGGTCCTCCGAACACACACAGACGAAGACATACTCCGGGCACTGAAAAACCAGAATAGGGCGGTTTTTGAGGGCCAGGAGGATGTAGACAATGCAATAGAAATAGCCTACAAGATAAGAGGGCGCAACATTACAACCCACAAGGTGGTCTGTAGGGTCACGCCAACCTTGTGGCGGAAACTTACAGAAGCTGGCACTGTTAGGATTGGTCTGCGCACATTGCAGGTCACAGATCGGTCGCCACTCGTGCAGTGCACACTATGCCTGGGCTTCGGGCACGGTAGGAGAATGTGCAAGGAAGGAGTCCAGGAGGTATGTAGCCACTGCGGGGGTCCGCATGTAATAAGTGAGTGTGAAGAGCAAGCGGTGGGCACGCTCCCAAAATGCACAAATTGCACAAGGGAAAGGAGGAAGGACACAGCACACAACTCCTTCAGTGACAAGTGCCCGGTCAGGGCCAGATGGGAGTGGATAGCGCGTTCAACCGTTGCCTATAGCTAGACACCCCACCTGGGAGAACATAATAGCAATGGGTCGGAAGTCGTAACCTACCGCGAGAGAAAACGTATAAAAACTAGTAACATCTCTGTATTACAACACCAGACAGTAGGGAGCGGCCAACGACTCTTCTATCATGCTTCGAACAGGTGGTCAGTGTCGGCATAAGAGGCCACCTCTCTAGGAGGACACAAACACTCACACCACTTATAATGGCGACCAGGAACGTATAGATGGCCCTGAGTACCAAGGACACTTCTAACAATAACATATCAACACTGACAGTCACCAGTAGAAAAACAGTCACACACCAAATAACATTAATACTCACTTATAAATATAACAACCACACTAACATAAAATACACAGTAGCATACACATACAACACAACATGGAAACAAACTTCTTTATTATCATAAAGTAAGCGAGTTTTTTGTATTAAACATACACAGTATAAAAACAAGTAAAACACAAGAACGACAATACAAACTCAAACAAAAGAATCACCACACAATTGTATAACGCAAAACTCACATAAACTCTAGGTACTCGGGGAATAGGGGAACACTACATCACAAATAACAACATAAGTATTATAACTAATCTAAAACTACACAAAATTACCAAGACATAAACAATACATAGCAATAAATAAACAGCGTAAAAAATAATAAGGCACTGTAACTATATACTTATATATAAGATTAACAGTACCAGTAATTAAGCAGTAGTAAGTAAGTAAATAAACATAGCATTAAGCACACAGCATACAAACCCCTAGGAAAGACATTGTCCTTGTTAATACCAAAAGCCTAATTATAGAAATGTACAATATAACTACCTTTGCGATGTATTTGTAAAAATAAAATTAGAACATTAAATTCACTATAATTTGGCACATTACTTTTGGAAATATATAATATACAATGTAAAATAGCATATAGCGTAAAACACTGTAATTAGATATAATAAGTATAAAATAAGTAAAATATGTAATTTTGGCAAATAAATAAAGTAAATACGCAACTCCCAACACCTTCCAACCCAACCCAACCTTAACCAACCAATCCCAACTCCAGTACCTTTCACTTCCAGCCACACAGTCCAACTATTTCCAATTCATTCCTGCAGTAAAATCATTTACCCATAGCTAAACAACGAATAGGTAGATAGATTGGGTAGCTAAATTGTACGAATAGGTGAAAGAAATTTCTATAGTAGTAAGATTTAAATAAAGATCTACACCTAGGTTATCTTGTACGCCTGGGAGAAAGCGGAAAAAAAAAAAAAAAAAAAAAAAAAAAAAAAAAATAAAAAAAAAAACCTAACCTAACCTTTTTTTTTTTTTTTTTTTTTTTTTACATGGGGAAATGCGTTGCCGCACCGTCAGCCGCGCGGGGGATCTATGCGCGGCCGGTGTGTGGGGCTCCCCGACGCCGGTTCAATACGACCGGCTGCCGGTATACCCACTAAAACCCCATGGGAGCCTTCCTTCCGCCTAGCGCCGGGGACACGGTATATAGCGTGAGCTTTGACCCGCGAACCCCGGCAGCGGCTTGCCGCCTCATAATCAGAGGCGGCTTCTCCTGTGTGCGGGCCGGGGAATGGTGTTTCCCCGGCCCTGAGAGGGTCGCGCGGCTGCCTCTCGCGCCCTCTCGCGGCATTAGTGCGGGCGGAGGTCTATGTGGATCCCCCAGACCTCAACGCCCGCTGCCGCTCGCCCGTGGCTGGTGTTATGCCACGGGCGTTACGTCTCGCCGCTCCCCGCGGCGGCTGATGTTGTTGCCGCCGCGGCTGCGGCCTTGTCCGGCGCCTCTTTCCGGCTGGCCTTCTTGCTCCTGGTGGGCTTCCGGGATCCACAGGATCCCCCACCCAGCACGTGACCGGCTGGCCTGCCCGCGGCCTCGCACACAGAGCAGTGCGGTTTCGCGGTGCAGGGGCCGGTCACGTGATGTCCTGCTTCACCGCAGCGATAACAGAAATCGCTGCGGTCCACCTCGGAGGTGCATCCCGCCGCCACATGGCCGAGTTCATGGCAGCGGAAGCACCTCTGTGCACGATGGGGGAGGGCCTTCACTGTGGCTGAGGCCCAACCCACCAGGAGCTTCGTCCCCTCCTTTAGAAGCGACTTGGCGGCCGCCACCGGGCAGACCACCACTGTCGAGCCCGCCCCGTCTGGACCGGGGCGGACTTTGCTCGTCTTGATGTTGTTGACAGAGCATCCGGTGGTCCGCGCGATGGCAGCGGCCACGTCCTCTCCTTCTGTGGTGTCATCCAGGCCCGAGACGCGAAGACCGACTGTCTTCTCAGGCCTGGACACACGCACATCCTCGGCATTGAGCACGGTGCGTAGGCTCTCGGCAAGGGCGTCTGCCTGGGGGGCGCTGGAGGCGCCAGGCACCACCAGCATCCGCGCCCCAGTGCGCGCACGCTTAAGCCGAAGCCCACCCTCAATGCCGAGGTCAGCCAGCCGGATTTTGGCTTTGGCCTGGGACAGGACGTTCAGGTACGTCACGCCTCTCTCCTCCGCGCCTGACTGCAGAGTCAGTACGACGGCGGAGGAGTTCGGCGGACGCAGACGCGGAACCTTCCTGCCCCTGGCTTCTTTCTTCTTTTTAGGTTGTGGGGGTGGTGGAGGAGGGGGGCGCTGCGAGGCCGGGGCCTGCGCGATCTCCCCCTTTTCTTTCCCCCCACGACCTCTCCCACGTCGCCGCCTCGCGCGGGTGTTCGGCGCGACGGCGGCGGTCGCGGCCGGCAGGGAGCCGGACGACGGTTGGGCGGCACTTTTCTTGGCCTTCTTCTTAGTGACCGTCGTCCAGCCCTTTTCAGCCGCAGCCGATTGGGGAGTGGGCGCCGGACGGGCGGGTGGCGACGGGTTGGACGTCGTCGCCACCGTCTCCACGCTTACCCTCTGGGAGGGCAGCGGAGGGAATTCCTCTGCCGAGGGCCGCAGCATGCTGGGCGAGCTCGGCAGAGACACCATTCTTCGTTGAGGAGCGGGGCTCGGCGTAAGGGCTGGCCTTGGTGACGAGGCCAGCTGGGTCGAGCGCATCCGCTCCTCCATGGCCGCGAACCTGGACTCGAAGAGGAGCGTCATGCGCTCTAGGTTCGCGGCCATCACCGACTCCGTTTGTGACGGCGGTGGTTCTACTACTGGAGGCGGCGCGGCTTCACGCGGCCTCATAAGCTCGGTTTGGAGCTTCTTCAGCTCGTTTCGGAGGTCAGCAATCTCTGACTCCATGCGCGCGTTTGCGGCACGGAGCAGGGCGACCTCCTCGCTGCTGGTACGGCTGAGAAGCTCCTCCGAAGCTTCCTGCATAGCCGCTACCGCCTCCTTGAGGGCCTTCTGCAAGGTCCCCTTTAGGCCTTTGGAGACCTTGGCCACTCCTGAAACCACCGCTAGGGAGTCGGTGATTTGTTGTTTGAGGCCCTGCGCGTGCTCCGCGCTGGCCTCCGGAGAGGGCTGGCTTCCGAGGGTGGGTGCCGCTCTTGATCGCGTCACCCTCGTTGTAGCCATTGACGAGGCCCTCTCCACTATCTCCTTCTCTGTTTCCAGCGCGAGAGCTGCGCGCTGGGCCTCTACATATCTTTGCTTGGCCTCAGCCAAGCCAACATACTCCCCGTGGTGGGTGGGCGTCCTCTGCCCCGCTTGGTTTCCTGCGCTTTGGAAGCTGCAGGGGGGGGCCTAGGCGGGGGGGGACTCGGGGGTAGTATGCCCTCCTCGTCGGACGACGTCATAGGGCTTAGGTCGTCCAGAGCCAGGTACTGCCTCAACCGCTCGTTGCGGGGGGCAGCCTGGCTCTTGCCCTTGCCCGCCGGCTCTTTGGGAGCCGGGGCCTTTGGTGGGGCCTTATCGGGAGGGGCCGTCCTGTCCTCGTCCATTGATGAGCTGGACGAGAACTCTACATCTTCATCAGGTGGCTTCGACCGCAGTGTGCGGGAGCCACCTGCTTGTGAGGGCTTTGGCGCCTGCGGCGGTCCGGAAATCGCCGCGAAGAAGCGCGATGTAAAGCTTTTTTCTCCGCCCTTCACGGGCCCTTTCGGGTTGGTGGTGGTGGTTGGGCCCTTCGCGGGCCCCTCTCCTTCGTCTGCTACGCCCGTCTCGGGCACTGCGTCAGAGTTTTTAAAAGATTTCAAATTTGCCATTTTGTTCCCACGAGTACACAACTTTTTTAAACAGAAAACGGGGTGTGGTTCGCAGTAGCGACCGGGTTTACCCCCCCGGCCTCAAAACAGATCGCCCTGCGCCGCAGCTTAAGTGTAGGGGTTTTTTAGTGAGGTTTTCTCCTCTTGGGCCAGCCACTGAAGGCAAGCCCCGCGGTCCCGTGTGGCCGCGAGACATGATCCACGACACCACACGGGATAACGCTCGACGGTAACGCCCAGTGGCGAGACTCTCGCCCCACCACTGGGCCCGCCGCCACTGTCCACGTCAATGGGGGCACACAGGCCAGAACTGTGCGCCCTCTCCTGGTCTACCAGCGGAGCAAGATGCGTCGACGCTGGTAGATCCCACCACTTCGCCACGATGGTCGGCGAGGTGGCACACCTGTCTTCGGAGGGGAGTGGTATTTGGGGAGGAGGTTTTGTAAGGAAAGGAAGGCATTGGGATTTGGAGGCGGAGAGGTGGGACACCACTGTCACGGAGTGAAGGGGGGAATGTGACAGTGGCCGCTCGGGGCCCCGGGGACGCATCCCCTTGTACCGCTACCTGGTCGGAGAAGAGACCAGGGCGGCACCCCCTGGGGAAAACCTAACCTAACCTAACCTAACCTAACCTTTTTTTTTTTTTTTTTTTTTTTTTTTTTTTTTTTTTTTTTTTTTACATGGGGAAATGCGTTGCCGCACCGTCAGCCGCGCGGGGGATCATGCGCGGCCGGTGTGTGGGGCTCCCCGACGCCGGTTCAATACGACCGGCTGCCGGTATACCCACTAAAACCCCATGGGAGCCTTCCTTCCGCCTAGCGCCGGGGTCGCGGTACATGCGTGAGCTTAACCCGCAACCCCGGCAGCGGCCGGCCGCCTCGTAAACAGAGGCGGCCTCTCCTGTGTGCGGGCCGGGGGAGATGGTGGTCCCCGGCCCTGAGAGGGACGCGCGGCTACCTCTCGCGCCCTCTCGCGGCATTAGTGCGGGCGGAGGTCTATGTTGATCCCCCAGACCTCGACGCCCGCTGCCGCCGGGAGGGGGAGGCTGCAAGGAATACTCCTGCGCCATCACCCCTCCCTCTCCTTCCTCCTCCCCCCGCCGCCTCGCGCACTCAGCAGCGTCAGCGGCGGGGGGGAGTGTCTTCGCGATGGGGGGGGGAGGGGGAGGCCGCGGAGGATTTCTCCTGCGCCATCACCCCTCCCTCTCCTTTCTCCCCCTCCGCCGCCTCGCGCTCGTAGCAGCGTCAGCGGCGGGGGGGGGCTTCGCGGCGGGGGGAAGGGGAGGCTGCGAAGGATTGCTCCTGCGCCAACACCCCTCCCCCCTCTTCTTCCACCCCGCCCCCCCCACCGCCTCGCGCAATCGGCAGCGTCAGCGGCGGGGGGGGCCTCGCGATAGGAGGGAGGGGGAGGCCGCGAAGGATTTCTCCTGCGCCATCACCCCTCCCTCTCCTTTCTCCCCCTCCGCCGCCTCGCGCTCTAAGCAGCGTCAGCGGCGGGGGGGGCTTCGAGATGGGGGGAGGGGGAGGCTGCGAAGGATTGCTCCTGCGCCAACACCCCTCCCCCCTCTCCTTCCTCCCCTTTTCCCGTCGCCTCGCGCACACAGCAGCGTTGGCAGACGGGGTCGGGGAGGATAGGTCGCCTGTCAGGAGGGCGGTGGTGGGGTGGACATCACCACCGCCGTCCTTGACAGCCAGCGGAGAACACCTCGACGCTGGCGGTCGCATCGGAAAGGAGGGGTATTTGGGGAGGAGGTTTGGTAAGGAAGGGCAGGCATTGGGATTTGGAGGCGGAAAGGTGGGACACCACTATCACGGAGTGAAAAGGGGAATGTGACAGTGGCCGCTCGGGGCCCCGGGGACGCATCCCCTTGTGCCGCTACCTGGACGGGGGGGAGAAGTCCAGGGCGGCACCCCCTGGGGGAAACCTAACCTAACCTAACCTAACCTAACCTTTTTTTTTTTTTTTTTTTTTTTTTGATAACGCAGGGGGAATGTCTTTTCTTGTGACACTGCCTCGGGCCCGGGGGGGGGTTGTCCGAGGGGTGTGTGAGACTCCTGTCGTCCGGAATCTCCTCGCATGACTACGAAAGCGTAGTAGTCGTGAGATTCCGAACGACAGACTACCCACTAAACCTAACCTGCGCCCCTTCCCGCGCTTTTACGGGGCGTCACAGGATATAGACCATAGGTACTCGACTGTGACGCCCCTACGCCTGGCAAGCTCCACAGGGTGGCCCTCGGGGTAGGCCACCCTCTTCACCGATAGGGGGGGAAGTCCCGCAGGTGCCCCCGGACCTGCGGGCCCCTATGATGGAATCCTAGGGTGGGAGGATGAGGTTTGCGTATTGACGCAGGCGGCGGCCTGTGCGCCGCCGGCGGATTGGGTCCGCAAATGCGTCCTCCTCCCTTTCCCTTTCGTCGACCTCCTTCTGGAGCATGATCGCTTCACAGAAGGAGGCCACCGCCGCCCAACAATCCTCACTCCTCAGCATGGCAGCTGCCATGCCTTGGAGTGAGTCGACTGGTCCCACCAATTGCTCCATTAGGTGGCGCTGAGGCCCCCAGGCGGCGCACTCCACCAGCGTGTGGACCGCTGTATCCACGGGTGCGCCGCACTGCTTACAGTCCGGCGAAAGCTCCCGCCCCGCAACACGATGCAGATACTTACCGAAGCAGCCATGCCCGGTAAGTATCTGCACCATCCTATACGTTAGGGTCCCCTTACTTCGGGAGACCCAACGAGACAGGTAGGGGCGGACCGCCTCCACCGTCTCGACACCAGCCACTGGGGACCTCAGGTCCTCCTCCCACTGTACCATCAGGGCCGCGGTCGCTTCGGCCCTGACCTTCTTCACCTCTGCCAGGCACGGCCTTAAATCCCTCTCTCGGGCATCCTGACGGAAGCGGTAGACCTTGGCGAGCGTCTCCGCTTGGAGCTCCCAAGGCGGATCGCCCGCCAAGAGAGTCGCAGCTGTCCATGACACTGTACGATAACCCCTAATGGCCCTCACCGCAAGGACGCGCTGGCATTGCCGCAGCAGTGTCCTGTTCTTGCGGTGGAGGGCTTGGCTCCACACGGGGGCACCGTACAGTGCCATGCTCCGCAAAATGCCCAAGTATAGCTTCCTGCAGGCCGCACCTGGCCCTCCCACATTCGGCAGGAGTCTGGCCAGGGCAGCGGCGGTCCTAATCAATTTCGGGGCCATCTGAGTGAAGTGGGCCCCGAAATTCCACTTGCCGTCAAGTGTGAGGCCCAAATACTTCATTTGGGCCCCGACCGCCACTGCCACACCCTGAACGACGACGCGTGTGTCCCGAGGCGGTCGCCTACGACGACCACAAAACATCAGGGCCTCAGTCTTCTCGGGAGAGACTCTGAGGCCCAGACGCTCCACCCTATCGACGACCAACGCCACGCAGGCGTTGGCCAACTCCACAGATTCGTCGTAGGTACCGCCCCGGGCCGTGATGAGGGTGTCATCGGCGTAGCATATCACCCCCATCCCGGGCAAGACTGGCTCTCGGAGGAGCCAGTCGTATCCGATGTTCCACAGGACTGGTCCTAGCACCGAGCCCTGTGGAACACCGCACGCAACCCGTCGTCGTCCAGTGGTCTGGCCAGAGCCGCTCCCCCAGAGGACATGCCTGTCCTGGAGGTATGCCCTCAACAGCCTCATGAGGTACGGAGGCACTCCCTGATAGCGGAGTGCCTCCAGAATCGTCTCGAACGGGAGGCTATTGAAGGCGTTCGCTATATCCAACGATACCGCCAGGACAGACTCCTCCATCCCCTCTGCCTCTCTCGTGAGGCACCTTAACCTACTCAGGGCGTCCAGCGTGGATCGCCCTGACCTGAAGCCATACTGTGCCTCCGAGAGACCAGGCCCGTCGTTGGAGAGATGCTTGACGAGGCGACTGGCCAAAATTTTCTCAAATACTTTGGCCACCTCGTCAAGCAAGACGATGGGCCTGTATGCAGAGGGGTCATCCTGGGAGCGGCCTGCCTTTGGGATCAGGCACAGCCGGCCCTCCTTCCATTGCCTCGGGAACTCGCCCGACCTAATACAAGCGTCGTATAGTCCCCGAAGCTGGCCGCCGAGGTGTTTGGCGGCCAGGAAGAGGGCCCGGCCTGGAATCCCGTCCGGCCCTGGTGCCGTCCTTCGACCACGGAGGCGGTCCAGGGCCGTCTCAAACTCCTCCTCTGAGACGGGGGGAGGATCCGTCTCAGAGGCTACCAACCCTGGAGGAGGATCCATGACCGGAGGAGCATGGGCTCCCGGGTCCGGGAATAGTCCACTGATTACTCTGTCAAGGACCCCGTCTGGTAGGGACTCCGTTACTGGGGCGGCAAAGGCGCGAAGCTTTTTGCGCGCCGCCCTATACGGACGTCCCCAGGGGTCCCTGTCCAAGGACTCCAAGAGTTCTTCCCGGGCCCGGGCCTTCGATTGGCTGATTGCTATCTGAAGGGCCTTCCTGGCAGCCCGATACTCCTCCGCCAACCTAAGCTCCTCCTCCAACTCCGGAGGAAGTCGGCGCCTGCAGCGCTTCAGAGATCGGTGCAACCTTTGGGCTGCCTCCCGTAGGGCACCGATCTCCGCTGTCCACCAGTGGACGCCCGGGCGCTGCCAGCGCCGACGCGACCGAGGCATGGAGGCATCGCAGACCCTTGTAAGGGCTCTGCGCATGCGCTCCGCCAATTCCTCCGGAGTTCCTTCCACCGGATTGGTCCAGCCCTCGACGACCGCCGTTTCCTCAGCCAGCTCAGGGTTGAGCCGGCTGATAGCCCAGCGCGGGAACTGCCCGTGGCTGCGTGGGGGGTCTGTCGTCCTACTAGGAGGAGGGGAGACATCAAACCTTATGTAAAGGTGGTCTGACAGTGTCTCCACCTCCTCTTCAACCTTCCAGTTCTCCACCCTGCGTGCGATCGCATGGGTGGCGAAAGACAAGTCCACGATTGATCCTCCCTGCGATCGCACGCAGGTGTGGACCGTCCCACGATTTAAGACCGACAGACCACTTTGCAGAGCCCACGCCTCCACGAGCTTACCCCGCGCATCGGTGACGGTGTTCCCCCAGGAACGGGATTTGGCATTAAAGTCGCCAAGGACAAACGTTGCCCTCGGCGACTGCCTAGCCACGGCGGCCCTGACGGAGTCCAAGAACGTCTCGAACTCCGCCAGTGAACGGTTTGGGGAGAAGTACACCCCAATGATGATGTACTCTCCCCAACCGGCCGCCGCGTAACCCCGTCCCCTCTCGATGGAAATGAGAGGGGGGCTAGTGCCTGATCTGGCAACCACCGCCACCAGGCCGTCGAGGTCCCCAACCCAGTTGTCCTGGGAGGGGATGTAGTACGGCTCCGACACCACAGCTGGACCAATCCTCCACTCCGCCATCGACTGCAAGAACAAGTCCTGAGCCCCGGCGGAGTGGTTAACATTCCCCTGGAGGAATCTCACATGCTGTACAGGCATTAGTCAGACATGTGAGATTCCCCCGGTGCGTCTACCTCCAAACCTCCGAACCTGTTGGCCGGGGGGACAAACTTGGCGCGAACAATGCCAGGTTGGCAGCTCCTGGTCATTGCCACGTGGTCTGCCCGGCGTCCTGCTTCGGCGCACACCACGCAGTGCGCCTTCCTCACGCTACATTCCATGAGCTTGTGCCCGCTCTTCCCACAACGGTAGCACAAGCTCGATTTGTCCCCCCGGTCATCTGGGCACGTCGCGGTCGTATGCCCAGCGCCTAGGCATCTGAAGCACCTCAAGGGGCGCTTTTCGAAGGCCTCCACTTTGGCCGAGGTAAAGCCGATTAGAAGATGGCCCTCCTCGGCCAGACGCTTCGCCACTGGGATCGGGCACGTGACCCACGACATGCCCAGACCCCCTGCACCAATGCCGATCCCCGAAGCCCTAACAAGAGACCGGGGACATTGACCAACTTCGGCCACCACCTCCACGATCAATTCCGGGTCGACTGAGTCGTCCAGCCCTGTAAGACGTATGTCACCCCTTTTTACTGGTCTGGACACCTCAGCCACCCCAGCAACAGCCCCTTGCAGTTGACCGGCCACCTGATCCGCCAACGCCGCACTCTCGGCGCCAGACGGGAACTCCAACAGCCGCGACCCGTTGGCACCTCGGATGAGCCTCAGCCCCTTTTTTAGCCCTAGGGCGACAATATCGACGACGCCTCTCGCTTTCGTGAACACGTCGCGATATGTCGCCCCATTCTTCTCGGCCTCCGGTAGTAATTTAACCATTACTACCGGGGCCCTCTCTTCGATGAGCCGCGCCGGGTTGATTTTCCCCGGGGGCCCGCGTTTAACTACCCGGCTTGCTGGCGGAGGTTGGGCGGACTGGAGGGGGGCCGAAGAGTTCGGTCCCCTGCCCTCTCCCTTCCTCTTTCCCTTCCCCTTCTTCCCAGCACCCACCACTGACCACTCATTATTTGTGGGGGGGGCGTTCTCCACGGGGGGGGCAAAGCCTGGGACTTGAGACCTAGGAGCCCTCAACGCTGGGAACTCTTTGGTTCCAGCCCCGGACGGACCCGCTGTACCCACCTTATCTGGGGGTGGGCGTTTAGACCCAGATTTTTTTGAAGGTGGAGGTGGACCCGTCTCCTTTCTCGCCCGCTCGTCGACCTCCATCACCTCCGCGGTAGCAAGGGGTTTGGGGGCACGAGTAACGCCCTGGGGGGGGTTGGAACCGCCCTTCTTTTTCTTATCGCCCGCCAGTGGAGGGCGAATGGTCTTCTCTGGAAGAAGACGGTCTTCCAGCGCCGCGAAGCGGGCGTTCACCATTGTCCCCACGGAGGTGATGATGGCCCGTTGCATGGCCTCAAAATCCGGGGCGGGGAGGGACTCCAGGGGGGCAGCTTCAGGAGGAGCCGTAGTTTTGGCTGCTGCCTTCATCTCGCAGAATTCCCTGCGGTGAGCCCTAAGCTCTTCCCGCAGGGAGTCGATCTCTCTTTTCAACCGGAGGTTCTCGACACTCAACCTCCGGTTTTCCGCATTGAGCGACCTCGCGGATAGGTTCTCCACCACATCCGCGAGGGTCCCGGCCGCCATCTTCAGTTTCCTTATGAAGCCCCCCTTGAGGTTGCCCGAGGTCTGGGCCACCCGATAAATCGCCGCCACATGTTCCTTGGCCAGTTGGTGCAGCTCTTCTGCACCCAATCTGGCCAGGTCCGACTCCCTCGGGTCAACCTCTGCCTCCTCAGATGGTCCGTCCGATTTTTTCTTGCGGTAGGCCTCCCCCCCCGCTGCTTTTCGGGCCTTGCCGCCCATCTCGCCAGTGGACACAGCATCCGTTACCGCCTCCGTCTCGACCGGCACTGCCCCTTTCTGATGGCGTTCGCGGCACCGCTGTATTTCTTCGCAGACGGCATCCGTCCGAGCCAGCAACTCTTCTGTGGTCTCCCTTCTAACAGGGAACCGCAGCACTGCCCCCCGACCTCTATTACGAGCCGCCACGCGGGCCTTGCCCTTCTTAATCAAGGTGCGGGTGACCGACGCGTCCGTGTCGGCTCCCGTTTCTTCCGGTCCACTAATCCTTTTCCGAACCGACTCATCAGAGTCAGGTTCGGACTCACCACGTGAGTGGGCACTGAGGCGCTTGCGGGCAGATATCTTCCCCGCAATCACCCCAGTGACCGCCTTTGCAACCCCGTCTCTCTCCTTCCCGCTCACTCCTTTTTCATTTATTTTGCCCTTCTCAGGCCTTCCACTTCCTTCTTCTCCGCCCTTCGCAGGCTCTTCGTCATTTAAAACAATTGTACCTATTGATGCCATTTCATTAAGATTTAGGATTTCGCCCCCTTGAATCCCCACCCATCTTTGGAGTCCGCATTGGGGATGCCCAGCCTCCTGTGCTGAGCACCAGGGCTATCAAGGGGGTATAGGTACGCAGAGTTGGGGGTTGGGCGCGCAAATCGGGGGCTCGGAGAAGCGCAGCTGGTAAGGCCGCGCAGCCCTTGCCCCGTCTCCAAGACCGCCCCCACCCCGGTCGGTACACCGGAGCCCCTACGCACCTAGCCTAAGGCGTCGTTAGTCGGCCGCCCCTTGCAGCCTACCCCACCCGCCGGCTAGCGGGATGGGGTTGCCAGTTCGGCCATGAAATTAGGGCCAAAGGGGGAGTATTGTCTCACACGGGTAACTGGCTCCGACCCGTGCTCGACTCAGCCCCCCAGGTTCCCTTCTTCCACTCCTGACGCTCCACTTCACCAGGGCTGCCAACTGGGAAGGTGGCTGGTGAAACGCTCCCCCCTACCCCAGCCACGCGACAGGGGGGGCCCGGACTCAGAGGGCCCTTCTGGTCGGCGAGGAGACCAGAAAGCACCCAACGGTCTAACTCCTGACCCAGAAGCGCGACGAGACAACGCCGGACAACCTAACAAAACGAAAACGAATTGCAGGAACCGACGCCGCCCCGCCGCCACCTCGCGTCCGCAAAAGGCGTACGCTCGAAAATCCTGGCGGACCAACTCCTGACCTCTTCTAGAGACGGGGAACGGAGCAGCAGTTCCCTCGACGTTCCCCATCTCCTCTTCACCCACGAACTCCGGTGAAGGCTTCACCTAAAACATCGGATGGGAGGGGTGTTTGGGGAGGAGGTTTGGTAAGGAAGGGCAGGCATTGGGATTTGGAGGCGGAGAGGTGGGACACCACTGTCACGGAGTGAAGGGGGGATGTGACAGTGGCGGCTCGGGGCCCCGGGGACGCATCCCCTTGTACCGCTTCCTGGACGGAGTAGAGTCCAGGGCGGCACCCCCTGGGGGAAAAAGGTAAGTCGAATTTATCCACCACACTCCGCCGAAGCGGAATGCACAAATTGACCCCCCGCCGCACACCGAAATGTACGACGTAGACTCCAAGTGCGCATCGGCAGATTAGCTTTCCATTGGACGGTCACCCATCCAAGTACTGACTGCTCTAACCGACGCTTAACAACCATGATCGACTAGCTAATGCATGTTCCACTATGCCAACTAGTCGCTCAACCTAACCTAACCTAACCTAACCTTTTTTTTTTTTTTTTTTTTTTTTTTTTTTTTTTTTTTTACAAGGGGAAATCCATTTGCGGACCCCCCGCCGGGGGAGACTTCGGCGGGGGAGTGTGGGACTCGCCGGTTGATGGTAGCCGGAATACCCACTAAAACCCCTTGGTGCCACCTGACGCCATGTGCCAGGGTCGCGGGATATGCGTGAGCTTTACTTCCGCGACCCCGGCTGGCGTGGGCCCACCCCTGTTGTTGGGCGGGCCTCTCCGTACTCAATTGAGAGGGGCGCGCGCGGGCACCCACGCGCCCCCTCCTCGGCGGCTTTTAGTGCGAGTGGCGGTCTCATGGCCTCCCCTGGCCGCCACCCGCGCCGCGTGTTCACGGCGGCCGGAGGTTGGTGGTTCTCCGGCGCCGGGACCGGTTACTGCGGCGGGAGAGGAGCACGGCTGCTCGCTCTCTCTCCCGCTCCGCCGCCTCCTTTGCGGACATGACGGCCTCGCAAAAGGAGGCGACGGCGTCCCACTCGGTTTGGCCCCCGACCATGGCTTGAACCACGGCCGGGAGCGACAAGTCTGGTCCAATATTTGCGCCGAGGACACGGCGCTCCTCGTCCCAGGCCGGACACTCCTGCAGAGTATGCAGCACCGTGTCCTCGACGCTGGCACTACAGTGGTGGCACCCTGACGATGACTCACGCCCGATCTGACACAGGTACCGGCCGAAGCAGCCGTGCCCGGTCAGTACCTGTGTCTGGCGGAACGTCAGGGTGCCGTGTCTCCGGTCTAACCAATTTGGCAGGACGGGCCTAACCGCCTCTATGGTCCTGTGACCGGCGCTGGGGTGCGCAAGTCGGTCTAACCTAACCTAACCTAACCTAACCTAACCTAACCTAACCTAACCTAACCTAACCTAACCTAACCTTTTTTTTTTTTTTTTTTTTTTTTTTTTTTACATGGGGAAATGCGTTGCCGCACCGTCAGCCGCGCGGGGGATCATAGCGCGGCCGGTGTGTGGGGCTCCCCGACGCCGGTTCAATACGACCGGCTGCCGGTATACCCACTAAAACCCCATGGGAGCCTTCCTTCCGCCTAGCGCCGGGGACACGGTATATAGCGTGAGCTTTGACCCGCGAACCCCGGCAGCGGCTTGCCGCCTCATAATCAGAGGCGGCTTCTCCTGTGTGCGGGCCGGGGAATGGTGTTTCCCCGGCCCTGAGAGGGTCGCGCGGCTGCCTCTCGCGCCCTCTCGCGGCATTAGTGCGGGCGGAGGTCTATGTGGATCCCCCAGACCTCAACGCCCGCTGCCGCTCGCCCGTGGCTGGTGTTATGCCACGGGCGTTACGTCTCGCCGCTCCCCGCGGCGGCTGATGTTGTTGCCGCCGCGGCTGCGGCCTTGTCCGGCGCCTCTTTCCGGCTGGCCTTCTTGCTCCTGGTGGGCTTCCGGGATCCGCAGGATCCCCCACCCAGCACGTGACCGGCTGGCCTGCCCGCGGCCTCGCACACAGAGCAATGCGGTTTCGCGGTGCAGGGGCCGGTCACGTGATGTCCTGCTTCACCGCAGCGATAACAGAAATCGCTGCGGTCCACCTCGGAGGTGCATCCCGCCGCCACATGGCCGAGCTCATGGCAGCGGAAGCACCTCTGTGCACGATGGGGGAGGGCCTTCACTGTGGCTGAGGCCCAACCCACCAGGAGCTTCGTCCCCTCCTTTAGAAGCGACTTGGCGGCCGCCACCGGGCAGACCACCACTGTCGAGCCCGCCCCGTCTGGACCGGGGCGGACTTTGCTCGTCTTAATGCTGTCGACAGAGCATCCGGTGGTCCGCGCGATGGCAGCGGCCACGTCGACTCCTTCCGTGGTGTCATCCAGGCCCGAGACGCGAAGACCGACTGTCTTCTCAGGCCTGGACACACGCACATCCTCGGCATTGAGCACGGTGCGTAGGCTCTCGGCAAGGGCGTCTGCCTGGGGGGCGCTGGAGGCGCCAGGCACCACCAGCATCCGCGCCTCAGTGCGCGCACGCTTAAGCCGAAGCCCACCCTCAATGCCGAGGTCAGCCAGCCGGATTTTGGCTTTGGCCTGGGACAGGACGTTCAGGTACGTCACGCCCCTCTCCTCCGCGCCTGACTGCAGAGTCAGTACGACGGCGGAGGAGTTCGGCGGACGCAGACGCGGAACCTTCCTGCCCCTGGCTTCTTTCTTCTTTTTAGGTTGT
This sequence comes from Dendrolimus punctatus, assembly GCA_012273795.1. Lineage (NCBI taxonomy): Eukaryota > Metazoa > Arthropoda > Insecta > Lepidoptera > Lasiocampidae > Dendrolimus > Dendrolimus punctatus. Next base: position 9,587,988 of record CM022551.1, on the reverse strand, counting down.
GGGGGTGGTGGAGGAGGGGGGGGCTGCGAGGCCGGGGCCTGCGCCATCTCCCCCTTTTCTTTCCCCCACGACCTCTCCCACGTCGCCGCCTCGCGCGGGTGTTCGGCGCGACGGCGGCGGTCGCGGCCGGCAGGGAGCCGGACGACGGTTGGGCGGCACTTTTCTTGGCCTTCTTCTTAGTGACCGTCGTCCAGCCCTTTTCAGCCGTAGCCGATTGGGGAGTGGGCGCCGGACGGGCGGGTGGCAACGGATTGGACGTCGTCGCCACCGACTCCATGCTTACCCTCTGAGAGGGTAGCGGAGGGAATTCCTCTGCCGAGGGCCGCAGCATGCTGGGCGAGCTCGGCAGAGATGTAACTCTACTTTGAGGAGCGGGGCTCGGCGTAGGGGCTGGCCTTGGTGACGAGGCCAGCTGGGTCGAGCGCATCCGCTCCTCCATGGCCGCGAACCTGGACTCGAAGAGGAGCGTCATGCGCTCTAGGTTCGCGGCCATCACCGACTCCGTTTGTGACGGCGGTGGTTCCACTACTGGAGGCGGCGCGGCTTCACGCGGCCTCATGAGCTCGGTTTGGAGCTTCTTCAACTCGTTTCGGAGGTCAGCAATCTCTGACTCCATGCGCGCGTTTGCGGCACGGAGCAGGGCGACCTCCTCACTGCTGGTACGGCTGAGAAGCTCCTCCGAAGCTTCCTGCATCGCCGCGACCGCCTCCTTGAGGGCCTTCTGCAAGGTCCCCTTTAGGCCTTTGGAGACCTTGGCCACTCCTGAAACCACCGCTAGGGAGTCGGTGATTTGTTGTTTGAGGCCCTGCGCGTGCTCCGCGCTGGCCTCCGGAGAGGGTTGGCTTCCGAGGGTGGGTGCCGCTCTTGATCGCGTCACCCTCGTTGTAGCCATTGACGAGGCCCTCTCCACTATCTCCTTCTCTGTTTCCAGCGCGAGAGCTGCGCGCTGGGCCTCTACATATCTTTGCTTGGCCTCAGCCAAGCCAACATACTCCCCCGTGGTGGGTGGGCGTCCTCTGCCCCGCTTGGTTTCCTGCGCTTTGGAAGCTGCAGGGGGGGCCTAGGCGGGGGGGGACTCGGGGGTAGTATGCCCTCCTCGTCGGACGACGTCATAGGGCTTAGGTCGTCCAGAGCCAGGTACTGCCTCAACCGCTCGTTGCGGGGGGCAGCCTGGCTCTTGCCCTTGCCCGCCGGCTCTTTGGGAGCCGGGGCCTTTGGTGGGGCCTTATCGGGAGGGGCCGTCCTGTCCTCGTCCATTGATGAGCTGGACGAGAACTCTACATCTTCATCAGGTGGCTTCGACCGCAGTGTGCGGGAGCCACCTGCTTGTGAAGGCTTTGGCGCCTGCGGCGGTCCGGAAATCGCCGCGAAGAAGCGCGATGTAAAGCTTTTTTCTCCGCCCTTCACGGGCCCTTTCGGGTTGGTGGTGGTGGTTGGGCCCTTCGCGGGCCCCTCTCCTTCGTCTGCTACGCCCGTCTCGGGCACTGCGTCAGAGTTTTTAAAAGATTTCAAATTTGCCATTTTGTTCCCACGAGTACACAACTTTTTTAAACAGAAAACGGGGTGTGGTTCGCAGTAGCGACCGGGTTTACCCCCCCGGCCTCAAAACAGATCGCCCTGCGCCGCAGCTTAAGTGTAGGGGTTTTTTAGTGAGGTTTTCTCCTCTTGGGCCAGCCACTGAAGGCAAGCCCCGCGGTCCCGTGTGGCCGCGAGACGTGATCCACGACACCACACGGGATAACGCTCGACGGTAACGCCCAGTGGCGAGACTCTCGCCCCACCACTGGGCCCGCCGCCACTGTCCACGTCAATGGGGGCACACAGGCCAGAACTGTGCGCCCTCTCCTGGTCTACCAGCGGAGCAAGATGCGTCGACGCTGGTAGATCCCACCACTTCGCCACGATGGTCGGCGAGGTGGCACACCTGTCTTCGGAGGGGAGTGGTATTTGGGGAGGAGGTTTGGTAAGGAAAGGAAGGCATTGGGATTTGGAGGCGGAGAGGTGGGACACCACTGTCACGGAGTGAAGGGGGGAATGTGACAGTGGCCGCTCGGGGCCCCGGGGACGCATCCCCTTGTACCGCTACCTGGTCGGAGAAGAGACCAGGGCGGCACCCCCTGGGGGAAACCTAACCTAACCTTTTTTTTTTTTTTTTTTTTTTTTTTTTTTTTACAAGGGGAAATCCATTTGCGGACCCCCCGCCGGGGGAGACTTCGGCGGGGGAGTGTGGGACTCGCCGGTTGATGGTAGCCGGAATACCCACTAAAACCCCTTGGTGCCACCTGACGCCATGTGCCAGGGTCGCGGGATATGCGTGAGCTTTACTTCCGCGACCCCGGCTGGCGTGGGCCCACCCCTGTTGTTGGGCAGGCCTCTCCGTACTCAATTGAGAGGGGCGCGCGCGGGCACCCACGCGCCCCCTCCTCGGCGGCTTTTAGTGCGAGTGGCGGTCTCATGGCCTCCCCTGGCCGCCACCCGCGCCGCGTGTTCACGGCGGCCGGAGGTTGGTGGTTCTCCGGCGCCGGGACCGGTTACTGCGGCGGGAGAGGAGCACGGCTGCTCGCTCTCTCTCCCGCTCCGCCGCCTCCTTTGCGGACATGACGGCCTCGCAAAAGGAGGCGACGGCGTCCCACTCGGTTTGGCCCCCGACCATGGCTTGAACCACGGCCGGGAGCGACAAGTCTGGTCCAATATTTGCGCCGAGGACACGGCGCTCCTCGTCCCAGGCCGGACACTCCTGCAGAGTATGCAGCACCGTGTCCTCGACGCTGGCACTACAGTGGTGGCACCCTGACGATGACTCACGCCCGATCTGACACAGGTACCGGCCGAAGCAGCCGTGCCCGGTCAGTACCTGTGTCTGGCGGAACGTCAGGGTGCCGTGTCTCCGGTCTATCCAATTTGGCAGGACGGGCCTAACCGCCTCTATGGTCCTGTGACCGGCGCTGGGGTGCGCAAGTCGGTCTCTCCATTCCACCATGAGATCCTGCCGGAACTCCGCCCGTTTAGCTTCGATTTCCCTAGGCGCGGGACGGAAGTCCCGGCTGAGGGCGTCCTTGCGCCAGTCGTACACGGCTGCAAGGACGCGCGCCTCTAGGTCCACGGTGGGGATCCGGCTAGAAGGGAGGCCGCCTCAAAGGAGATCGTACGATACCCCCTGATGGCCCTGACGGCTAGCGCGCGCTGCGGGCGTCGCAGCAACGCGGCGTTTTTGGCCGTCAGGGTCTCCGCCCATATTGGGGCCCCGTATAGGGCCATGGATCGTACGACCCCCTAACCTAACCTAACCTTTTTTTTTTTTTTTTTTTTACATGGGGAAATGCGTTGCCGCACCGTCAGCCGCGCGGGGGATCTATGCGCGGCCGGTGTGTGGGGCTCCCCGACGCCGGTTCAATACGACCGGCTGCCGGTATACCCACTAAAACCCCATGGGAGCCTTCCTTCCGCCTAGCGCCGGGGACACGGTATATAGCGTGAGCTTTGACCCGCGAACCCCGGCAGCGGCTTGCCGCCTCATAATCAGAGGCGGCTTCTCCTGTGTGCGGGCCGGGGAATGGTGTTTCCCCGGCCCTGAGAGGGTCGCGCGGCTGCCTCTCGCGCCCTCTCGCGGCATTAATGCGGGCGGAGGTCTATATGGATCCCCCAGACCTCACGCCCGCTGCCGCTCGCCCGTGGCTGGTGTTATGCCACGGGCGTTACGTCTCGCCGCTCCCCGCGGCGGCTGATGTTGTTGCCGCCGCGGCTGCGGCCTTGTCCGGCGCCTCTTTCCGGCTGGCCTTCTTGCTCCTGGTGGGCTTCCGGGATCCGCAGGATCCCCCACCCAGCACGTGACCGGCTGGCCTGCCCGCGGCCTCGCACACAGAGCAGTGCGGTTTCGCGGTGCAGGGGCCGGTCACGTGATGTCCTGCTTCACCGCAGCGATAACAGAAATCGCTGCGGTCCACCTCGGAGGTGCATCCCGCCGCCACATGGCCGAGCTCATGGCAGCGGAAGCACCTCTGTGCACGATGGGGAGGGCCTTCACTGTGGCTGAGGCCCAACCCACCAGGAGCTTCGTCCCTCCTTTAGAAGCGACTTGGCGGCCGCCACCGGGCAGACCACCACTGTCGAGCCCGCACCGTCTGGACCGGGGCGGACTTTGCTCGTCTTGATGTTGGTGACAGAGCATCCGGTGGTCCGCGCGATGGCAGCGGCCACGTCGTCGCCTTCAGTGGTGTCGTCCAGGCCCGAGACGCGAAGACCGACTGTCTTCTCAGGCCTGGACACACGCACGTCCTCGGCATTGAGCACGGTGCGTAGGCTCTCGGCAAGGGCGTCAGCCTGGGGGGCGCTGGAGGCGCCAGGCATCACCAGCATCCGCGCCCCAGTGCGCGCACGCTTCAGCCGGAGCCCACCCTCAATGCCGAGGTCAGCCAGCCGGATTTTGGCTTTGGCCTGGGACAGGACGTCCAAATACGTCACGCCTCTCTCCTCCGCGCCTGACTGGAGTGTCAGTATGACGGCGGAGGTGTTCGGCGGACGCAGACGCGGAGCCTTCCTGCCCCTGGCTTTTGCCTTCTTTTAGATGGTGGGGGTGGTGGAGGAGGGGGGGGCTGCGAGGCCGGGGCCTGCGCCATCTCCCCCTTTTCTTTCCCCCTACGACCTCTCCCACGTCGCCGCCTCGCGCGGGTGTTCGGCGCGTCGGCGGCGGTCGCGGCCGGTAGGGAACCGGACGACGGTTGGGTGGCACTTTTCTGGGCCTTCTTCCTGGTGACCGTCGTCCAGCCTTCAGCCGCGGGAGCGGCAGGAGGGGGGGGCGCCGGACAGGCAGGCGGTGGTGGAGTGGACGTCACCACCGCCTTCTCCAAGCTTGCCCTTTGAGAGGGCAACGGGGGGTATTCCGCAGCCGATAGCCGCATTACAACGGGCGAATTCGGCTGGGAAATGGGCCTAACTGAGGGAGCGGGGCTCGGGGTCGTCACTGAGCGCAGCCGCTCCTCCATGGCCGCGAACCGACTCTCCATGAGGAGAGTCATACGGTCGAGATTCGCGGCCATCGCCGACTCCACATTCGGCGGGGTTGCCGGAGCGGCATTTGGCCGCGGCCGCACAACTTCCGCCTGGAGGCTCCTGAGCTCGTTACGGAGGTCAGCGATCTCTGTCTCCATGCGGCTGTTTGCCGCACGGAGCAGGGCGACCTCCTCGCTGGAAGTACGAGTCAGGAGCTCCTCCGAGGCCTCCTGGATGGCCGACACAGCCTCCTTCAGGGCCTTCTGGAGAGTTCCTTTCAGGCCCCTGGAGACTTTTGCCACCCCGGCCACGACCGCCAGGGAGTCGGCGATCTGCTGCTGCAGGCCCTGCGCGTGAGCTGCACGGGCCTCTGGAGCGGGCTGGCTCGCAAGGGCGGGAACGGTCCTAGCCCTCGTCCGCCTTGCGGTGGCCATTGATGAGGCCTGCTCCACAATCTCTTTTCCGTCGCGAGCTCAAGCTCAGCGCGCTGGGCCTGCACAAGGCCTGTTTGGCAGCGGCTAGGCCCACATACTCCCCCGTTGTGGGAGGACGGCCTCTACCCCGCTGGGCGTCCGGCGCTGAGGCTGCCGGGGCTTTGCTGGGGGTTTAGGGTCTGGTCTCTCCTCGTCATCTTCGTCTGTTGACGACGCCAGTGGAGACGAGTCGTCAAAGACCATATCCGGCAGCCGCAGACGCATCCTGTCTCTGCGGGCTGCCGATTTGCTTCTCTTGTTGGCCTTCCCTCCGACCCTTTGGGGGCCGGGGCCTTCGGTGGGGCCTGCACAGAGGGAGGTTTCGGAGGTGGGGGTAAGATCCCCTCTTCATCTGACGACGTCATTGGGGAGACGTCGCCAAGAGCCAGGTACTGCCTCAACCGCGTGTTGTGGGAGGCAGGCTGGCTCATGCCCTTCCCCTCCGGCTCTTTAGGAGCCGGGGCCTTTGGTGGGGCCTGGACAGGGGGGCTTTCCCTTTTCCGGATGAACCGGGCAGGGACGTGTCTTCTTCTAGTCGCTGCAACTGCACGGAGCAGCTCCGCGTAACGCGCGGGGCAGCCTGGCTCTTGCCCTTCCCCTCCGGTGCTTTTGCAGCCGGGGCCTTTGTTGGGGCCTGGACAGGGGGGTCGATTGCATCCTCGTCCCTGGACAGGTCGGGCGAGGACATGTCTTCTACTACCGGCTGCGACGGTTTGGTACCGGAGCTGGTAGGTTTTTGCTTCGGCGCTTCTCTCGGCACGGATATCGCCGCAAAGAAGCGCGAGGAAAAGCTTTTTTCTCCGCCCTTCACGGGCCCTTTCGGGTTGGTTAGTTTGGTTGGGCCCTTCTCGGGCCCCTCACCTACGTCAGCACCGCCCTTCTCGGGCACTACGTCGGTTTTAGAAAAATTTGAAACATCCATATCTTGATCCCACGAGTACACAACTTTTTTAAACAGAAAACGGGGTGTGGTTCGCAGTAGCGACCGGGTTTACCCCCCCGGCCTCAAAACAGATCGCCCTGCGCCGCAGCTTAAGTGTAGGGGTTTTTTAGTGAGGTTTTCTCCTCTTGGGCCAGCCACTGAAGGCAAGCCCCGCGGTCCCACGTGGCCGCGAGACGTGATCCACGACACCACGCGGGATAACGCTCGGCGGTAACGCCCAGTGGTGAGACTCTCGCCCCACCACTGGGCCCGCCGCCACTGTCCTCGTCGTCCGGGCGCGCGGGCAGAACCGCGCCGCCCTCTCCTCGACGGTCAGTGGAGCGGAGCTCGACACTGACAGTCGCATCGGATAGGATGGGTGTTTGGGGAGGAGGTTTGGAAGGAAGGGAAGGATTACAAGGATTGGGAGAGTGGATAGGTGGGACACCACTGTCACGGAGTGAAAGGGGGAATGTGACAGTGGCCGCTCGGGGCCCCGGGGACGCATCCCCTTGTGCCGCTACCTGGACGGGGGGGGGGAGTCCAGGGCGGCACCCCCTGGGGGGAACCTAACCTAACCTTTTTTTTTTTTTTTTTTTTTTACATGGGGAAATGCGTTGCCGCACCGTCAGCCGCGCGGGGATCATGCGCGGCCGGTGTGTGGGACTCCCCGACGCCGGTTCAATACGACCGGCTGCCGGTATACCCACTAAAACCCCATGGGAGCCTTCCTTCCGCCTAGCGCCGGGGTCGCGGTACATGCGTGAGCTTAACCCGCAACCCCGGCAGCGGCCGGCCGCCTCGTAAACAGAGGCGGCCTCTCCTGTGTGCGGGCCGGGGGAGATGGTGGTCCCCGGCCCTGAGAGGGACGCGCGGCTACCTCTCGCGCCCTCTCGCGGCATTAGTGCGGGCGGAGGTCTGTGTTGATCCCCCAGACCTCGACGCCCGCTGCCGCCGGGAGGGGGAGGCTGCAAGGAATACTCCTGCGCCATCACCCCTCCCTCTCCTTCCTCCTCCCCCCGCCGCCTCGCGCACTCAGCAGCGTCAGCGGCGGGGGAGTGTCTTCGCGATGGGGGGGGGAGGGGGAGGCTGCGGAGGATTTCTCCTGCGCCATCACCCCTCCCTCTCCTTTCTCCCCCTCCGCCGCCTCGCGCTCGTAGCAGCATCAGCGGCGGGGGGGGCTTCGCGATGGGGGAGGGGGAGGCTGCGAAGGATTGCTCCTGCGCCAACACCCCTCCCCCTCTTCTTCCACCCGCTCCCCCCACCGCCTCGCGCAATCGGCAGCGTCAGCGGCGGGGGGGGCCTCGCGATAGGAGGGAGGGGGAGGCTGCGAAGGATTGCTCCTGCGCCAACACCCCTCCCCCCTCTCCTTCCTCCCCTTTTCCCGTCGCCTCGCGCACACAGCAGCGTTGGCAGACGGGGTCGGGGAGGATAGGTCGCCTGTCAGGAGGGCGGTGGTGGGGTGGACATCACCACCGCCGTCCTTGACCATCGGAAAGGAGGGGCGTTTGGGGAGGAGGTTTGGTAAGGAAGGGCAGGCATTGGGATTTGGAGGCGGAAAGGTGGGACACCACTGTCACGGAGCGAAGGGGGGAATGTGACAGTGGCCGCTCGGGGCCCCGGGGACGCATCCCCTTGTACCGCTACCTGGTCGGAGAAGAGACCAGGGCGGCACCCCCTGGGGGAAACCTAACCTAACCTTTTTTTTTTTTTTTTTTTTTTTTTTTTTTTTTTTTTTTTGACGAGGGGAAATCCGTTTGCGGAGACCACGCCGCGGGGGTACAGGCGGCGTGGTACTGTGGGACTCGCCGGCACTAGTTTGCCGGAATACCCACTAAAACCCCCCGGTGTTCCTCCTTTTTTCGCCATTTTGTTGTTGCCGGGGTCACGGTACAGAGCGTGAGCCATACTCCGCGACCCCGGCTGGCGCTGGCGCCCCTATTACGGGGGCGGCCTCTCCTTGGCCGGGGATATATCTTCCCCGGCATCTCTCTCTCCTTTTAAGGGATTGAGGGGGTAGCGCGGAACACCAACGCACCCCCTCGCGGCTTGCGTGCGGGTGGGGCCGAATAGGTCCCCCGTGGCCTCAACACCCGCGTGCCGCATGTTTACGGTGGCTGAAGGTCGATTGAACTCCTCCGGCGCCGCTGTCTTCTTCGGTTATTTCGGCGGGAGATGAGCATTGGCTGCCGCTCTCTCTCCCGCTCCGCCGCCTCCTTTGCGGTCATAACTGACTCGCAAAAGGAGGCGACGGCGTCCCATTTGGTACAGCTCCCAGCCATGGACAGAACCACGGCCGGGAGCGAGAGGTCCGATCCGATAATTACGCCGAGGGCACGACGCTGTTCCTCCCACGCAGAACACTCCTGAAGGGTGTGCAGCGCCGTGTCCTCGACGCCGGCACTGCAGTGGTGGCACCCTGCCGTTGGCTCTCGCCCAATTCGACACAGGTACCTCCCGAAGCATCCGTGCCCCGAGAGGACCTGTGTCGTGCGGAACGACAGGGCGCCGTGCCGTCTGTCAAGCCAAGTATTAAAGGCGGGCCGAATAGCCGCGATAACGCGGTGGCCAGCGCTGGGTTGCGCTAATCGGGTCGCCCATACTGCCATGAGATCACGCCGGAACTCCGCCCTTTTGCCCTCGATTTCGCGGGGCGCGGGTCGGAGATCCCGGCGGAGTGCGTCCTTGCGCCACTCATAGAGGCGCGAAAGAATTGTCGCCTCTAGATCCCATGGCAGGGATCCAGCAAGAAGGGAGGCCGCCTCAAAGGAGATCGTGCGATATCCTCTTATAGCCCTGACGGCCATCACGCGCTGCGGTCTGCGCAGCAGCGCGATGGTTTTGGCCGTCAGGTGCTTCGCCCATATTGGGGCCCCGTACAGGGCCATCGATCGCACGACCCCCTCGTGGAGTTTCCGGCACGGCGCGCTCGGCCCCCCGATATTGGGTAGGAGCCGGGACAGTGCGCCCGCAGCCCCCACCAGTCGGGGGGCTAGCGCCTCGAAATGCGCCGAAAACTCCCATCGGCTGTCGAGGACAAGTCCGAGGTATTTCAACCTCGCCCCGACAGCGATGCGCGTACCTCCCACGTCGATGTGTAGGTCCGAAGGTGGCCTATTCCGAGGCCCGTGGAACATCACGGCCTCGGTTTTGTGCAATGCCACCTTCAGACCCAGCAGCTGGATCCGGGCGACTACATGCGCCACCCCTGCTGTGGCCAATCGGCCCGCCTCTTCGTGGGTCCTTTCCCGCGCCGCCACGAGCGTGTCGTCAGCGTAACATGTAACGCTGACGCGGGAAAGGACTGCACCACGGATTACCCAGTCATACGCGATGTTCCACAGGAGCGGGCCCAGAACCGACCCCTGTGGAACACCGCACGACATTGCTCGCCGACTCCATCCGTTGTGACCCGGGAAAACGACGGCTCTCTCTGAGAGGTAGTTCCCGACGACGCGGCGGAGGTAGGCCGGCACTCCGTGGTAACGGAGCGCCTCCTTGATACAGCTCCAGGGGAGGGTGTTGAAGGCGTTGGATATGTCCAACGAGACCGCCAGCAGCACCTCTCCCCGAGCTACAGCCTCCTCCGCCTGGCTCTTCACGTGCGCGATGGCGTCGATGGTGGAGCGCCCTCGGCGGAAACCAAACTGGTTCTCCGCCAGGTCCGGCCCTATCTCCTCGAGATGCTGGACGAGGCGGTTGGTGAGCACACGCTCAAACATTTTTCCTACCTCGTCCAGCAGAACAATGGGCCGGTAAGCGGACGGAGAGTCCGCCGGGCGCCCCTCCTTCCTGATCAGGACCAGCTTCCCGGTTTTCCACCGGGTTGGGAACTGGCCCTGAATCAGGCACGCCGTGAAGAGCGATGTCAGTCGGGACTCCAGGGCGTCGTGGGACAGAACCCACGCACGCCCTGGTATGCCGTCGAGGCCGGGGGCGGTGTTTTTGGACTTCATCCTCAACACCGCCACACCCAGCTCTTCCCGGGTCACTGCAGGCACAGGCTCGTCGTCACTCGCGCTGGGTTGCACCGATGGCGGCGCCATCGTGGGAGGCGGATGCTCTGCCCCCGAGGGGAACAGGGCACCGACCACGTCGGTCACCACGTGTGGGGGGAGACTCTGGGTCAACGGGGGAGCCCATGGCCGGAGTTTTTGCCGGACTATTTGGTATGGGCGCCCCCATGGATCGCGATCCAGCGTCCCCAGGAGCTCCTCCCACGCCGCCGACTTGGCGGCTTTGATGGCGACCTTCATGGCCGTCCTGGCGCTCCTGTACCCCTCGTACAGGCGCGCTTCTACGGCCGCTGCATCCTCGCTATGGCGACGCCGTCTCCTATACCTGGCGTACTGGCGTTGCGCTCGAACGCAAGCTAAGCGCAATTGCGCAATCTCTGCATTCCACCAGTACGCCTGGCGAGCAGGCCTGAACGGGCCCGCTCTCGGCATCGCCGCATCGCACAGCGACGTCATCAGCGACCGTAGCGATTCCGCCTCCACGTTGGGATCGGGCAGTTCCGCGTTGTCGGGCCCCGGTTCCCACGTGTGTACCACCAGGGCCTCGCGGAACGCCTCACGATCCAGGCGCTTCAGTACCCAGCGCGGGTAGTTCTCCGTCGGGGGAAGGTCAAGGGCTCGAGGGCCCGGATTTCGGGGGGAGACGCTGAACCGGATATATCTGTGGTCCGACAGCGTCTCGACCTCCTCCAGGACCCTCCAGTCCGCAACACGGCGTGCTATGGCGGGGCTGGCAAGCGTGAGGTCGACTATCGACCCGCCCCGCATGCGCACGCACGTGTGTACCGTCCCCCGATTCAAAACGACGAGCCTGTTCTGGATCGCCCACTCTTCCAGTGCCTCCCCCCGCTGGTCGGTGGCCGGGGAACCCCACACCGTAGATTTGGCGTTGAAGTCCCCGAGCATGACCACGGGGAGAGGGTGGCTTTGAGCTGCGATCCTGCCTGCATCACCTAACCAGACTTCGAAGTCGGCGAGACTTTTGTTTGGGGAGCAGTAGCCGCCGACGACTACCGTCTCCCCAATAGTTGCCGCGACGAGGCCCCTACCCCTCCAGATATTGGTCAGGGGGGGGCTGCCCGCAGCCGTCCGCACAATGATTGCCACCGAGCCGTCCAAATCCACGGCCCAGTCTTCCCTGGGCACGGTCTGGTACGGCTCGGCGGCCACAGCCACTTTGATGTTCCACTGCGCCATGCTTTGGAATAGCAGATCCTGAGCAGTGGCGCAGTGGTTCAGGTTCGTTTGGAGGAAGCTGAGGGTACTATCCATTGTTTGGTCTTACCCCCGCTCCCCCCTGTGGCTCCTGCGGCTGCGGCTGCGTCTGGGCTGGCTTGCCCGTCGCGGCTTTGTCCGATTTAGATTTGTTTCTTCTCTTGGTGGGCTGCTGCCTACATGGCCCGCCGCCCAGTTGGTGGTTCGCCGGCCTGCCCGCCGCTTCGCACACGCTGCAATGCGGCGCGGCTGTGCAAGGACCGGATACCAGATGCCCCGTTTGACCGCAGCGATAGCAAAGTTTGCTGCGGTCGATCTCCGACGTGCATTTCGCTGCCACGTGGTTCAATTCCAGGCAGCGAAAGCATCTTGGGGCCCTGGGCGGCAGTGGCTTCACTATGGCTGAAGCCCAGCCCACCAAGAGCTTAGTGCCTTCCAATTTCTTCGCGGCTGCTATCGGGCAGGCCACGGTTGTAGAGCCCAATCCATCCGGACCGGTGCGGATTGCATTCGGCCGGATCTGGTCGACCGGGCATCCCGCGACCTGCGCAATGGCAGCCGCTACGTCGTCTGAGGTGGTGCAGTCGTCCAGGCCCGATATCCGCAGACTTAGGGTTTTTTCTGGCCTGGAGACCTTAACGTCCTCGGCATTGAGGACGCCTCTCAATCGTTCGGCGAGCGCGTCTGCTTTGGGGGCGCTTTCGGCGCCCGGCAAGATGAGCATTCGCGCTCCCGTGCGGGCCGTTTTGATTCTAACGCCGCCCTCAATGCCGAGATCGGCGAGCCGGATCTTGGCTTTGGCCGTGGACAGGAGACTCTCGTAGGACACGCCGCGGTCTTTGGCGCCTGACAAAAGTGTAAGGACCACTGCCGAGGACCTTGGCGGTCGGAGCCGTGGAGTCTTCCTGCCCGGCTTTTTCCCAGCTGCAGGCTTAGACTGGGATGAAGCAGGTGGTGGGGGGCGGGGTGCCGGGGGTGCCTGAGTTCCGGCGACAGGGCCCTGCTGTGTCCTCTTCTTCCCACCCCTTTTCCTCTTCCTTTTCTTCTCGTTTTCTTTCCCTGCTTGGGCGTTCGACGAGCTGGCTTGGGGAGCTCCTCCCCGCTGTCTCGCGCGGATAGTTTGCGCTGAGGCAGCAGCTGCTGCTGGCTGGGTGCCAGTCGACGATAGTGGGGCGGTCGCTTTTGGGCCGCCTCTCCTCCTGACTACCGTCGACCAGCCCTCTTCTGCTGCGGGTGCAACTGGGGGAGGGGATGTCGGGCGGGCCAGTTCCCAACGAGTAGGACGTGGGGGGCCTTCCACCGCTGAGGACCACGAAGTTGGGGAATGGCTCAGAGGCGGTGTTGTGCGCCTAGGGCGTAGCGAAGTACGCATCCGCCCCTCGATGGCCGCAAACCTGCTCTCCATGAGGAGAGTTAAACGCTCCAGGTTTGCGGCCAGGCTTGTTGTCTCCACACTTGGCGGTGGTGAGACCACTGCTACAGGGGGTGCTCGTGGCCGAGTGACCTCTTCTCGGAGGCTCCTCAGCTCGCGACGTAGGTCGGCGATCTCTGCCTCCATGCGGGCGTTAGCCGCACGGAGCAGGGCGACCTCTTCGGAGCTGGTCCGGCTGAGGAGCTCTTCCGAAGCCTCCTGTATGGAGGTCACTGCTTCCTTAAGGGCCCTCTGTAGCGTGCCCTTGAGGCCCTTTGACACTTTGGCCACATTGGCCACCACCGCCAAAGACTCTGCGATCTGCTTTTGGAGGCCCTCTGCGTGCACAGAACGAGCCTCAACATGAGCGTCGGGAGAGGTTGGGTCCACGGGGTTTACCTCGACTCTTGGCCGTGTGGCCCTCGTGGTCACCATGTTCGTCGCCCTCTCCGCGACCTCCTTCTCCAGCTCAAGTTCTAATTCTGCACGCTGGGCCTCCACCAACTTTTGCTTCGCGGCCGCAAGGCCCACATATTCCCCAGTTGTAGGAGGACGGCCTCTGCCCTTTCTGGAGTCTAGCCTGGAGGGCTTCCCGGAGGCTGTCCCCTCATCGTCCTCAGATGATGACGGAGACGAGGAGGGGATGGTTTCGACAGGCAGGTAATCCCTTAGCCGCGGATTGCAGGAGGTATGGGAGACCTGACTGCTCCCCTCGTCATCAGTAGTTGTCGTCGCTGGGGGGGCACGGACCTGCCGCCTTGTGGTTGGAGCTTTGGTCAGCGGCTTGGCGGGAACCGCCCCCTGCTCGCCTTCCGACTGGCTTGACACAGCGCCTCCCTGCAGTGGCTGCGACCGCTCGCCTGAGCGGGAGCCAGTAGGGGGTGGGTCCTCTCCAGCACTGGTGCTCGGCTCTTCCGATTGCGCAAAGAGCGCAGAAGCTATGCGGCTGTAATAGCTCGCACTTGTTGCGCTCTTTGGTACTCCGCCCTTCTCAGGCCCTTTCGAGTTAGATTTGTCCTTTACGGACCTCTCTCCTGTACGAGAAACTCCGCCCTTCGCGGGCCCTTTCGTGTCGTGTTTTCCCTTCGCGGGCTCTCCTCCAGCATCAACTCCGCCCTTCGCGGGCACTTCGTCGGGATTTTGATTTTTTGGTTTTACACTTTTCATTTTGTTCCCACGAGTATTCAACGATTTTATATAAGAAATGGGTGTGGTCCGCAGTAATGGCCGGGTTTACCCTCCCGACCTCAAAGCCTCTCGCCCTGCGCCGCAGCTTAGGCGTTAGGTGATTTTTTATTGAGGTGCTCATCCTCTTGGGCCAGCCACTGAAGGCAAGCCCCGCGGTCCCGTGTGGCCGCGAGACGTGACCACAGACACCACACGGGGAAACGCTCGGCGGTAACGCCCAGTGGCGAGACTCTCGCCCCACCACTGAGCCCGCCGCCACTGTCCTCGTCGAAGCGCGCTGATCGCGCGCACTCCTGGCCAGCGGAGCAACTTGCTTCTACGCTGCAGGACCTCGCCGAACCACCTCCGACTGCCGGCAGAACGGCTCTTCTTCTTTTAAGGATAGGAAGGGTGTTTGAGAAGGAAGTGTGGTAAGGAAGGGCAGGCATTGGGATTTGGAGGCGGAAAGGTGGGACACCACTGTCACGGAGCGAAGGGGGGAATGTGACAGTGACCGCTAGGGGCCCCGGGGACGCATCCCCTTGTACCGCTACCTGGTCGGAGAAGAGACCAGGGCGGCACCCCCTGGGGGAAACCTAACCTAACCTAACCTAACCTAACCTAACCTAACCTAACCTAACCTAACCTAACCTAACCTAACCTAACCTAACCTAACCTAACCTAACCTTTTTTTTTTTTTTTTTTTTTTTTTTACATGGGGAAATGCGTTGCCGCACCGTCAGCCGCGCGGGGGATCATGCGCGGCCGGTGTGTGGGGCTCCCCGACGCCGGTTCAATACGACCGGCTGCCGGTATACCCACTAAAACCCCATGGGAGCCTTCCTTCCGCCTAGCGCCGGGGTCGCGGTACATGCGTGAGCTTAACCCGCAACCCCGGCAGCGGCCGGCCGCCTCGTAAACAGAGGCGGCCTCTCCTGTGTGCGGGCCGGGGGAGATGGTGGTCCCCGGCCCTGAGAGGGACGCGCGGCTACCTCTCGCGGCCTCTCGCGGCATTAGTGCGGGCGGAGGTCTATGTTGATCCCCCAGACCTCGACGCCCGCTGCCGCCGGGAGGGGGAGGCTGCAAGGAATACTCCTGCGCCATCACCCCTCCCTCTCCTTCCTCCTCCCCCCGCCGCCTCGCGCACTCAGCAGCGTCAGCGGCGAGGGGGAGTGTCTTCGCGATGGGGGGGGGAGGGGGAGGCTGCGGAGGATTTCTCCTGCGCCATCACCCCTCCCTCGCCTTTCTCCCCCTCCGCCGCCTCGCGCTCGTAGCAGCGTCAGCGGCGGGGGGGGGGGCTTCGCGGTGGGGGGAGGGGGAGGCTGCGAAGGATTGCTCCTGCGCCAACCCCCCCCCCCCCTCTTCTTCCACCCCGCCCCCCCCACCGCCTCGCGCAATCGGCAGCGTCAGCGGCGGGGGGGGCTTCGCGATGGGGGGAGGGGGAGGCTGCGAAGGATTGCTCCTGCGCCAACACCCCTCCCCCCTCTCCTTCCTCCCCTTTTCCCGTCGCCTCGCGCACACAGCAGCGTTGGCAGACGGGGTCGGGGAGGATAGGTCGCCTGTCAGGAGGGCGGTGGTGGGGTGGACATCACCACCGCCGTCCTTGACAGCCAGCGGAGAACAACTCGACGCTGGCGGTCGCATCGGAAAGGAGGGGTATTTGGGGAGGAGGTTTGGTAAGGAAGGGCAGGCATTGGGATTTGGAGGCGGAAAGGTGGGACACCACTATCACGGAGTGAAAAGGGGAATGTGACAGTGGCCGCTCGGGGCCCCGGGGACGCATCCCCTTGTGCCGCTACCTGGACGGGGGGGGAGAAGTCCAGGGCGGCACCCCCTTTTTTTTTTTTTTTTTTTTTTTTTACATGGGGAAATGCGTTGCCGCACCGTCAGCCGCGCGGGGGATCTATGCGCGGCCGGTGTGTGGGGCTCCCCGACGCCGGTTCAATACGACCGGCTGCCGGTATACCCACTAAAACCCCATGGGAGCCTTCCTTCCGCCTAGCGCCGGGGTCGCGGTACATGCGTGAGCTTAACCCGCAACCCCGGCAGCGGCCGGCCGCCTCGTAAACAGAGGCGGCCTCTCCTGTGTGCGGGCCGGGGAATGACATTTCCCCGGCCCTGAGAGGGACGCGCGGCTTCCTCTCGCGCCCTCTCGCGGCATTAGTGCGGGCGGAGGTCTATTTGGATCCCCCAGACCTCGACGCCCGCTGCCGCCCGCCCGTGGCTTTTATTTGGCCACAGGCGTCTCCGGTCCGCTCTCCGCGACGGTTGGAGAGGCCGCGGTTGCGCCCGGCGCCGTCCGGCTGGCCTTGGCTTTTCTCCTGGTGGGCTTTTTGGCCCCGCAGGGCTTTGAGCCCACCTGGTGACCGGCCGGCCTGCCCGCAGCCTCACACACATTGCAGTGCGGTTTCGCGGTGCAGGGGCCAGTCACCAGATGCCCAGTCTGGCCGCAGCGGTAACACATCCCGCTGCGGTCCACCTCTGACTTGCATACCGCCGCCACATGACCAGTCTCGTGGCAGCGGTAGCAGCGCTGGGCTCTATGGGGCAGGGCCTTCACCGTAGCTGAGGCCCATCCCACCAGGAGCTTCGTCCCCGAGGAGAGGAGCTGCTTGGCGGCCGCCACTGGGCAGGCCACCACCGTCTGGCCCATCCCGTCGATGCCGGGACGGACCTTGGACGCCTTTATGGACGTCTGGGGGCATCCGGTGGACCGCGCAATGGCAGCGGCCACGTGCTCCTCATCTGTTTGGTCATCCAGGCCCGAGACTCGAAGACTCACAGTCTTCTCGGGCCTGGAGACACGCACGTCCTCGGGGTAGAGGACGGTCCTCAGCTTTTCGGCGAGGGCATCCGCCTGGGGGGCGCTGTCGGTTCCTGGTACGACAAGCATCCGCGCCCCAGTGCGGGCCCTCTTCAACTGGAGGCCGCCCTCAATTCCGACTTCGGCCAGCCGGATATTCGCCTTGGCCTTCGAGAGGAGGTCCGCATATGTTACCCCACGGTCCGCCGCGCCTGGCTGTAGCGTCAGGACGACGGCGGCGGACTTGGGGGGGCGCAGACGCGGTTTCCTCCTCTTTTCCGGCTCCTTCTTTTTGGGCGCTGGGGGTGGAGGAGGGGGGGGCTGCGAGGCCGAAGCCTGCGCCACATCCCCCTGGCTTTTACCCCCACGGCCTCTCCCTCTTCGCCGCCTTGCGCGGGTGGGCTGCGCTTCGGCGGCAGTCGTGGCCGGTTGTGTGCCGGACGACGGCTGGGCACTTTTTTTGGCCCTCTTCTTACGGCTGACCGTCGTCCAGCCTTCGGCAGCAGTTGCGGCCGGAGGGAGGGGCGCCGGGCAAGCGACATTGGGTGATGTAGGGGTCGCCGTCTCGGTGGGTTCCCTCCTTGATGGAAGAGGAGGGAATTCTTCCGCCAAGCGCCCTGAGATGAGCGAGGGGCTTGGCGGGGTCGTCCTTGGAGGAGCGAGCCTTGGCGAGTTGGCCGGACGAGGTGATGGTGCCGGCCTCGCAGGCGGTATTTGCTCCTCCAGGGCCGCGAACCTGCTCTCCATTAGGAGAGTTAGACGTTCCAGGTTCGCGGCCATATTCGTCTCCAACTCTGCCGGTGGCGGGGCCTGTGGCGCTGGGGGCGCTCGTGGCCGGGTGACCTCTTGTTGGAGGCTCCTCAGTTCTCGTCGGAGGTCCGCGATTTCTGCTTCCATGCGGCTGTTGGCCGCACGGAGCAGAGCGACCTCCTCCGAGCTGGTGCGACTGAGGAGCTCCTCCGA
Organism: Dendrolimus punctatus; assembly: GCA_012273795.1. Taxonomy (NCBI): domain Eukaryota; kingdom Metazoa; phylum Arthropoda; class Insecta; order Lepidoptera; family Lasiocampidae; genus Dendrolimus; species Dendrolimus punctatus. Next base: position 9,570,029 of record CM022551.1, on the reverse strand, counting down.
TGCCTCCTGTATGGAGGCCACCGCATCTTTCAGGGCCTTCTGGAGCGTCCCCTTCAGGCCCTTTGAAACCTTGGCCACATTGGCCACCACCGCCAGAGATTCGGAAATCTGTTTATGGAGGCCGTGTGCATGCGCAGCACGAGCCTCACTACGTTTCTGAGCGTCGGGAGGGGCTTGGTCCACGGGGGTTGGATCAGCCCTGGGCCGGGTGGCCCTCGTGGTCACCATGGTGTTTGCCATCTCCGCGACCTCTTTTTCCGCTTGCAGCTCGAGCTGCGCACGCTCGGCCTCCACTAGCTGTTGTTTGGCAGCTGCCAGGCCTACATAATGTCCTGTAGTTGGAGGACGGCCTCTGCCCCGCTTTGTATCCGGCGCTGGAGCTGCCGGTGGCTTTGGCGGGGGTTTGGGGGCCGTTTTCTCGTCATCTTCTGATGACGAGCCTGACGTTGTCTCCATGAGCTCGTCAAGCTCGTCCAGGGCCAGGTATCGCCGCAGCGCCGCGTTGCGTGCGGCCTCCCTGGCCGAGTTGTCTCCTTTGGTAAGGGGGGGTTTATTGGAACCCCCCGCCTCGTCCACGGATGGTTTTCGGGACGAGGCTGCCGAGCTGCTCCTCGTAACACGAGCGGCAGCCGGGCTCTTGCCCTTCCCCTCCGGACCTTTGGGGGCCGGGGCCTTTGGTGGGGCCTGAACAGGGGGGGCCGTCGGGTTCCTGTCCTCAGATAGATCGGACAGGAACTCCTCCTCCTCGCTATTATCGAGCGGCTCGACCTGCACAGGGCGGGAGCCAGCTCGAGATGTGCTCGGCTGTTCTGTCGGTGACGAAATCGCCGACAAGAACCTTGAATAAAAGGTTTTTTCGCCGCCTTTCACAGGCCCTTTCTGGTCGTTTTTGCCTTTCGCAGGCTCTCCTCTAGCGTCATCTCCGCCCGTCACAGGCACTGAAACGTCGGTTGTTTTTGTAAAAAGTTTCTCCATTTTTGTTCCCACGAGTAGAATCTGGTTTATCGTCTCAAAATATGCGTGGTCCGCAGTAGCGGCCGGGTTTACCCCCCCGACCTCAAAACCTCTCACCCTGCGCCGCAGCTTAGGTATTAGGGGATTTTTTATTGTGGTGCTCATCCACTTGGGCCGGCCAATAAAGGCGAGCCCCGCGGTCCCGTGCGGCCGCGAGACGTGATCCACGACACCGCACGGGATAACGCTCGACGTAGTGCACAGTGACGAGACTCTCGCCCCGCCACTGTGCCGCCGCCGCCACAACGTCGTGCTGGGTGCGTGGGACAGAACCACGCGCCCTCTCCTCGACCGCCAGCGGAGAAGATCTCGACGCTGGCGGTCGCATCGGAAAGGAAGGGTGTTTGGGGAGGAGGTTTGTGAGGGAGGGGGAAGGCATTAGGATTTGGAGGTGGAAAGGTGGGACACCACTGTCACGGAGTGAAGGGGGGAATGTGACAGTGGCCGCTCGGGGCCCCGGGGACGCATCCCCTTGTACCGCTACCTGGACGGGGGGGGGAGTCCAGGGCGGCACCCCCTGGGGGAAGGGCGGCACCCCTGGGGAAACCTAACCTAACCTAACCTAACCTAACCTAACCTAACCTTTTTTTTTTTTTTTTTTTTTTTTTTTTTTTTTTTTTTTTTTTTTTTTTTTTTTTTTTTTTTTTTTACATGGGGAAATGCGTTGCCGCACCGTCAGCCGCGCGGGGGATCATGCGCGGCTGGTGTGTGGGGCTCCCCGACGCCGGTTCAATACGACCGGCTGCCGGTATACCCACTAAAACCCCATGGGAGCCTTCCTTCCGCCTAGCGCCGGGGTCGCGGTACATGCGTGAGCTTAACCCGCAACCCCGGCAGCGGCCGGCCGCCTCGTAAACAGAGGCGGCCTCTCCTGTGTGCGGGCCGGGGGAGATGGTGGTCCCCGGCCCTGAGAGGGACGCGCGGCTACCTCTCGCGCCCTCTCGCGGCATTAGTGCGGGCGGAGGTCTATGTTGATCCCCCAGACCTCGACGCCCGCTGCCGCCGGGAGGGGGAGGCTGCAAGGAATACTCCTGCGCCATCACCCCTCCCTCTCCTTCCTCCTCCCCCCGCCGCCTCGCGCACTCAGCAGCGTCAGCGGCGGGGGGGAGTGTTTTCGCGATAGGGGGGGAGGGGGAGGCTGCGGAGGATTTCTCCTGCGCCATCACCCCTCCCTCTCCTTTCTCCCCCTCCGCCGCCTCGCGCTCGTAGCAGCGTCAGCGGCGGGGGGGGGGGGCTTCGCGGTGGGGGGAGGGGGAGGCTGCGAAGGATTGCTCCTGCGCCAACGCCCCTCCCCCCTCTTCTTCCACCCCGCCCCCCCACCGCCTCGCGCAATCGGCAGCGTCAGCGGCGGGGGGGGGCTCGCGATAGGAGGGGGGTGAGGCCGCGAAGGATTTCTCCTGCGCCATCACCCCTCCCTCTCCTTTCTCCCCTCCGCCGCCTCGCGCTCTAGGCAGCGTCAGCGGCGGGGGGGGGCTTCGCGATGGGGGAGGGGGAGGCTGCGAAGGATTGCTCCTGCGCCAACACCCCTCCCTCCTCTCCTTCCTCCCCTTTTCCCGTCGCCTCGCGCACACAGCAGCGTTGGCAGACGGGGTAGGGGAGGATAGGTCGCCTGTCAGGAGGGCGGTGGTGGGGTGGACATCACCACCGCCGTCCTTGACAGCCAGCGGAGAACACCTCGACGCTGGCGGTCGCATCGGAAAGGAGGGGTATTTGGGGAGGAGGTTTGGTAAGGAAGGGCAGGCATTGGGATTTGGAGGCGGAAAGGTGGGACACCACTATCACGGAGTGAAAAGGGGAATGTGACAGTGGCCGCTCGGGGCCCCGGGGACGCATCCCCTTGTGCCGCTACCTGGACGGCGGGGAGAAGTCCAGGGCGGCACCCCCTGGGGGAAACCTTTTTTTTTTTTTTTTTACATGGGGAAATGCGTTGCCGCACCGTCAGCCGCGCGGGGGATCATGCGCGGCCGGTGTGTGGGGCTCCCCGACGCCGGTTCAATACGACCGGCTGCCGGTATACCCACTAAAACCCCATGGGAGCCTTCCTTCCGCCTAGCGCCGGGGTCGCGGTACATGCGTGAGCTTAACCCGCAACCCCGGCAGCGGCCGGCCGCCTCGTAAACAGAGGCGGCCTCTCCTGTGTGCGGGCCGGGGGAGATGGTGGTCCCCGGCCCTGAGAGGGACGCGCGGCTACCTCTCGCGCCCTCTCGCGGCATTAGTGCGGGCGGAGGTCTATGTTGATCCCCCAGACCTCGACGCCCGCTGCCGCCGGGAGGGGGAGGCTGCAAGGAATACTCCTGCGCCATCACCCCTCCCTCTCCTTCCTCCTCCCCCCGCCGCCTCGCGCACTCAGCAGCGTCAGCGGCGGGGGGGAGTGTCTTCGCGATGGGGGGGAGGGGGAGGCTGCGGAGGATTTCTCCTGCGCCATCACCCCTCCCTCTCCTTTCTCCCCCTCCGCCGCCTCGCGCTCGTAGCAGCGTCAGCGGCGGGGGGGGCTTCGCGATGGGGGGAGGGGGAGGCTGCGAAGGATTGCTCCTGCGCCAACACCCCTCCCCCCTCTTCTTCCACCCCGCCCCCCCACCGCCTCGCGCAATCGGCAGCGTCAGCGGCGGGGGGGGCCTCGCGATAGGAGGGAGGGGGAGGCCGCGAAGGATTTCTCCTGCGCCATCACCCCTCCCTCTCCTTTCTCCCCCTCCGCCGCCTCGCGCTCTAAGCAGCGTCAGCGGCGGGGGGGGGCTTCGCGATGGGGGGAGGGGGAGGCTGCGAAGGATTGCTCCTGCGCCAACACCCCTCCCCCCTCTCCTTCCTCCCCTTTTCCCGTCGCCTCGCGCACACAGCAGCGTTGGCAGACGGGGTCGGGGAGGATAGGTCGCCTGTCAGGAGGGCGGTGGTGGGGTGGACATCACCACCGCCGTCCTTGACAGCCAGCGGAGAACACCTCGACGCTGGCGGTCGCATCGGAAAGGAGGGGCGTTTGGGGAGGAGGTTTGGTAAGGAAGGGCAGGCATTGGGATTTGGAGGCGGAAAGGTGGGACACCACTGTCACGGAGCGAAGGGGGGAATGTGACAGTGGCCGCTCGGGGCCCCGGGGACGCATCCCCTTGTACCGCTACCTGGTCGGAGAAGAGACCAGGGCGGCACCCCCTGGGGGGGCCCTGGGGGAAACCTAACCTAACCCAACCCTTTTTTTTTTTTTTTTTTTTTTTTTTTTACATGGGGAAATGCGTTGCCGCACCGTCAGCCGCGCGGGGGATCTATGCGCGGCCGGTGTGTGGGGCTCCCCGACGCCAGTTCAATACGACTGGCTGCCGGTATACCCACTAAAACCCCATGGGAGCCTTCTTTCCGCCTAGTGCCGGGGACGCGGTATGCAGCGTGAGCTTTGACCCGCGAACCCCGGCAGCGGCTTGCCGCCTCATAATCAGAGGCGGCTTCTCCTATGTGCGGGCCGGGGAATGGTGTTTCCCCGGCCCTGAGAGGGTCGCGCGGCTGCCTCTCGCGCCCTCTCGCGGCATTAGTGCGGGCGGAGGTCTATTAGGATCCCCCAGACCTCGACGCCCGCTGCCGCTCGCCCGTGGCTGGTGTTCGACCACGGGCGTTACGTCTCGCCGCTCCCCGCGGCGGCTGATGTTGTTGCCGCCGCGGCCGCGGCCTTGTCCGGCGCCTCTTTCCGGCTGGCCTTCTTGCTCCTGGTGGGCTTCCGGGATCCGCAGGATCCCCCACCCAGCACGTGACCGGCTGGCCTGCCCGCGGCCTCGCACACAGAGCAGTGCGGTTTCGCGGTGCAGGGGCCGGTCACGTGATGTCCTGCTTCACCGCAGCGATAGCAGAAATCGCTGCGGTCCACCTCGGAGGTGCAACCCGCCGCCACATGCCCGAGCTCATGGCAGCGGAAGCACCTCTGTGCGCGATGGGGAAGGGCCTTCACCGTGGCTGAGGCCCAGCCCACCAGGAGCTTCGTTCCTTCTTTTAACAACGTTTTGGCGGCCGCCACCGGGCAGACCACCACCGTCGTGCCCGCCCCATCTGGACCGGGGCGGACTTTGCTCGTCTTGATGCTTTCGACAGAGCATCCGGTGGTCCGCGCGATGGCAGCGGCCACGTCCTCTCCTTCTGTGGTGTCGTCCAGGCCAGAGACGCGAAGACCGACTGTCTTCTCAGGCCTGGACACACGCACATCCTCGGCATTGAGGACGGTGCGTAGACTCGCAGCAAGGGCATCAGCCTGGGGGGCGCTAGCGGCGCCAGGCACCACCAGCATCCGCGCCCCAGTACGCGCTCTCTTGAGCCGGAGCCCACCCTCAATGCCGAGGTCAGCCAGCCGGATTTTGGCTTTGGCCTGGGACAGGACGTTCAGGTACGTCACGCCTCTCTCCTCCGCGCCTGACTGCAGAGTCAGTACGACGGCGGAGGTGTTCGGCGGACGCAGACGTGGAACCTTCCTGCCCCTGGCTTTGGTCTTCTTTTTGGATGGTGGGGGTGGTGGAGGAGGGGGGGGCTGCGAGGCCGGGGCTTGTGCCGTCTCCCCCTTTCCTTTCCCCCCACGACCTCTCCCACGTCGCCGCCTCGCGCGAGTGTTCGGCGCGTCGGCGGCGGTTGCGGCCGGCAGGGAACCGGACGACGGTTGGGCGGCACTTTTCTTGGCCTTCTTCTTAGTGACCGTCGTCCAGCCCTTTTCAGCCGCAGCCGATTGGGGAGTGGGCGCCGGACGGGCGGGTGGCGACGGGTTGGACGTCGTCGCCACCGTCTCCATGCTTACCCTCTGAGAGGGCAGCGGAGGGAATTCCTCTGCCGAGGGCCGCAGCATGCTGGGCGAACTCGGCAGAGACGCAACTCTATTTTGGGGAGCGGGGCTCGGGGTGGTCATCGAGCGCATCCGCTCCTCCATGGCCGCGAACCGACTCTCCATGAGGAGGGTCATTCTGTCGAGATTCGCGGCCATCGTCGACTCTGCATTCGGCGGGGCTGGCGGCGCAGCATCTGGCCGCGGCCGCACAACTTCCGCCTGGAGGCTCCTGAGCTCGTTACGGAGGTCAGCGATCTCTGCCTCCATGCGGCTGTTTGCCGCACGGAGCAGGGCGACCTCCTCGCTGGAAGTACGAGTCAGGAGCTCCTCCGAGGCCTCCTGGATGGCCGACACAGCCTCCTTCAGGGCCTTCTGGAGAGTTCCTTTCAGGCCCTTTGAGACTTTTGCCACCCCGGCCACGACCGCCAGGGAGTCGGCGATCTGCTGCTGCAGGCCCTGCGCGTGAGCTGCACGGGCCTCTGGAGCGGGCTGGCTCGCAAGGGCGGGAATGGTCCTAGACCTCGTCCGCCTTGCGGTGGCCATTGATGAGGCCTGCTCCACAATCTCCTTTTCTGTCGCGAGCTCCAGCTCGGCGCGCTGGGCCTGCACAAGCGCCTGCTTGGCAGCGGCCAGGCCCACATACTCCCCCGTTGTGGGAGGACGGCCTCTACCCCGCTGGGCGTCCGGCGCTGAGGCTGCCGGGGGCTTTGCTGGGGGTTTAGGGGGTGGTCTCTCCTCTTCATCTTCGTCTGTTGACGACGCCAGTGGAGACGAGTCGTCAAAGACCATATCCGGCAGCCGCAGACGCATCCTGTCTCTGCGGGCTGCCGATTTGCTTCTCTTGTTGGCCTTCCCCTCCGACCCTTTGGGGGCCGGGGCCTTCGGTGGGGCCTGCACAGAGGGAGGTTTAGGAGGTGGGGGTAAGATTCCCTCTTCATCTGACGACGTCATTGGGGAGACGTCGCCAAGAGCCAGGTACTGCCTCAACCGCGTGTTGTGGGAGGCAGGCTGGCTCATGCCCTTCCCCTCCGGCTCTTTAGGAGCCGGGGCCTTTGGTGGGGCCTGGACAGGGGGGGCTTTCCCTTTTCCGGATGAACCGGGCAGGGACGCGTCGACATTTTTCAGCCGCTCCAACTGCACAGTGCAGGAGCTGGCTTGGGTGGAAGAACTCGGCGCTTTCGTTGGCACAGATATCGCCGACAGAAAGCGCGCCTGGAGTGTCTTCTCTCCTCCGCCCTTCACGGGCCCTTTCGGGTTGGATGGTTTGGTTGGGCCCTTCTCGGACCCCTCTCCTACGTCAGCTCCGCCCTTCTCGGGCACAACGTCGGTTTTGTTTTTTGGATTGTTCACTTGCATCTTGTTCCCACGAGTCGTAACTTTGTATGGTTGAAAATTGGGGGTGGTACGCAGTAACGACCGGGTTTACCCCCCCGGCCTCAAAACAGCTCGCCCTGCGCCGCAGCTTAAGTGTAGGGGTTTTTTAGTGAGGTTTTCTCCTCTTGGGCCAGCCACTGAAGGCAGGCCCCGCGGTCCCGTGTGGCCGCGAGACGTGATCCACGACACCACACGGGATAACGCTCGGCGGTAGCGCCCAGTGGCGAGACTCTCGCCCCACCACTGGGCCCGCCGCCACTGTCCACGTCGATGGGGGCACGCAGGGCAGAACTGCGCGCCCTCTCCTGATCTACCAGCGGAGCAGGCTGCGTCGACGCTGGTAGGTCCCACCACTTCGCCACGATGGTCGGCGAGTTGGCACACCTGTCTTCGGAGGGGAGTGGTATTTGGGGAGGAGGTTTGGTAAGGAAGGGAAGGCATTGGGATTTGGAGGCGGAGAGGTGGGACACCACTGTCACGGAGTGAAGGGGGATGTGACAGTGGCGGCTCGGGGCCCCGGGGACGCATCCCCTTGTGCCGCTACCTGGACGGGGGGGGAGAGTCCAGGGCGGCACCCCCTGGGGGAAACCTAACCCAACCCAACCCAACCCAACCCAACCCAACCCAACCCAACCCAACCAACCCAACCCAACCCAACCCTTTTTTTTTTTTTTTTTTTTTTGGCCAGGGGAAATCCGTTTGAGGACTAGGACCGCGACAGGCGCAGAAGCCTGGGGGATGCTCGCGACCTTGGTGAGACAGTGTGGGATTCGCCAGATCGGGGGTGGCACTAGCGTGCCCGGTCAGAACCGGTGCCACGCTATTGCCACTCCCCAGTTAGGGATACCCACTAAAACCCCTGGGTGTTCCGTCCTGCGCCTTTTGCCAGGGCTACGTGTATGCGGTTTTCCCAACTCCGCTGCCCTGGCAGGCGTGGGCCCCGCTCACTGGGCCTCTTCAAATGCCGGGGAGCTACTCCCCCGGCGACGACTGGGTCTTTTCGGCGTGGGGCGGTTTGTAACGCGCCCCACGGGAAGAGAGATGAGCGCGCGCGGAACACTCGCGCTCTCATCTCGACGGCATGTGCGGGTGAGTGAGAACCTCTATACCCCTAGAGGCCCCACCCGCGCCGCCCGCTTACGGTGGCCGAAGATCTAAGTCAGACCTCCGGCGCCGACGCGTCCTCCTTTGCCGGGAGCGGAGCAGGGAATTACGCTCACGCTCCCTTTCCGCCTCCTCCTTCGCAAACATGACTTGCTCGCAGAAGGAGGAGACGGCGTCCCATCCGGTGGAGCTCCCGACCATGGTGCGTACCACGGCCGGGAGCGAGGTGTCAAGTCCGGTATGGGCGACGAGTTCTCGGCGCTGCTCTGTCCAGGCTGGACACTCCTGGAGTGTGTGCAGCGCCGTGTCCTCGTCGCCCGTGTCACAGTGGTGGCACCCTGACGTTGCCTCGCGGCCGAGGCGACACAGGTACCTTCCGAAGCAACCATGCCCCGTCAGGACCTGTGTCAGCCTGAAGGTCAGGGTGCCGTGACTTCGTCCTAGCCATTCATGCAGGACGGGCCGCACCGCCTCAATGGTGGCGGGGCCCGCGCTGGGGCGTCGTAGGCGATCTTCCCAGACCCCCACGGCTACCTGGCGGAGCTCCGACCGGCACGCCTCGATCTCGCGAGGCGCGGGTCTGGTGCCCCTGGCCAGGGCTTCTTTGCGCCATGTGTATAATGACGCCAGGACCCTGGCTTCCAGGTCCCATGGGGGGGATCCGGCGAGTAGCGAGGCCACTTCGAAGGACACCGTACGGTATCCTCTTATTGCCCTGACGGCCAATATGCGTTGTGCTTGACGCAATAGCGCTGCGTTTTTGGCCGTCAGGCGGTTCGACCAGATTGGGGCCCCATACAGGGCCATCGAACGTACGATGCCTTCGAAGAGTTTTCGGCACGTGGCGTTAGGCCCCCCGACATTTGGGAGCAAGCGCGACAGCGCACCGGCTGCCCCCTTGAGTCTGGGGAGCAGCTGCCGAAAGTGTGCCGAAAAATCCCACCGGCCATCGAGGACCAATCCCAGATACTTCATGGTCGCCCCGATGCCGATGCGGATGCCTCCTACAACGATGCTACTGTCTGGAGGTGGGCGGTTACGAGGACCGTGAAACATCACGGCCTCGGTCTTCTGCAACGCCACCTCCAGACCAAGACGCCGGATCCTGCCTACTATCGTTGACACCCCAGCCGTGCCTAAAAGACACGCCTGCCTAGGGGTCCTCCCGCGCGCGGCGATCAGCGTGTCGTCTGCATAACATACGACGCTGACGCCCGGGAGGACCCGACACCTCAATGTCCAGTCGTATGCGATGTTCCACAGGAGGGGACCCAGAACCGACCCCTGTGGAACACCGCACACCATTGCTCGCCGATTCCAACCCTCGTGGACCGGGTAAGTGACGGCTCGACTATTTAAGTATGCCCCGACTATTCGGCGGAGGTAGGTCGGCACCCCGAAATATCGAAGTGCCTCCATGATGCATGCCCAGGGCAAGGAATTGAATGCGTTGGCGATGTCTAAACTCACCGCCAACAAGACCTCGCCCTGGGAGACTGCGTCCTCCGCCAGGCTTTTCAAGCGCATGATCGCGTCAATCGTGGAGCGCCCCGTGCGAAAACCAAACTGGTTGTCCGCCAGATCCGGCCCCGTCGTCGTTAGGTGCTGGACGAGGCGGTGGACGATGATACGCTCAAAGAGCTTTCCGACCTCGTCCAGCAGCACAATGGGCCGGTAGGCGGACGGCGAGTCCGCAGGGCGCCCCTCCTTCCGCAGCAGGACCAGCTTTCCTGTTTTCCACCGCTGTGGAAACTGGCCCTTCTCTAGGCATGCGCTGAAAAGCCCCATCAGTCGGGGCTCCAGGGCGTCGTAGGACAGAACCCACGCACGCCCTGGTATGCCGTCAAGGCCGGGGGCGGCGTTCTTGGCCTTTAGCCGTAGCATAGCCACCCCCAGCTCTACCCGGTCCACAGTGGGCACAGGGTCTCTTTCCGCGCTGGGCTCCGCCTCTGGCGGTGCCATAGCAGGAGGCATGTGCTCAGCCCGTGAAGGGAACAGAGCGCCAACAACGTCGTGAACAACGTCCCTGGGGAGAGACTCGGTGAGTGGAGGCGCCCAGGCACGGAGCTTGTTCCGTGCCATCCTGAAAGGGCGCCCCCAGGGGTCCTGGTTAAGGGTTTCCAGGAGTTCTCCCCAGGCGACGTTTTTTGCGTTGCGAATTTCAATTCGCAATGTTCTTCTGGCGCTTCTGTACCCCTCGTACAGCTGAGCCTCTACGGTCGCTGCGTCTGCTGCGCGACGACGCCGTCTTCTGTGGCGGGTGTACTGGCGGCGCGCGCTATTGCACGCGCGCCTTAGCCCCTCTAGTACGGGGTTCCACCAGTACACCTTTCGGGGGGGCTGGAATCTGCCCCTCCTCGGCATCGCCGCATCACAGACGCCAGTGACGAGCGACCGTAGGTTTTCTGCCTCCTGCTCTACATTCACATCGGGAGCGTTCACCTCGGGCCCTGATGCCCAGGTGGCGACGATCAGGGCCTCCTTGAACAACTCCCGATCCAACTTTTGCAATGCCCAGCGCGGACAGTCACCTACCGGGGACTCTCGGGACGGAGGGTCTGGATTTCGGTTGGAGACGCTGAACCGTATATAACGGTGGTCGGAGAGCGTCTCCACCTCTGTGACGACCCTCCAGTCCCGCACACGGGGCGCCAGTTCAGGGCTGGAAAATGTGACGTCTACTATTGAGCCACCCCGCTGGCGCACACACGTGTGTACGGAGCCCCGATTAAGGACTACGAGACCCTTTTCGATGGCCCATTCTTCCAGTGCCTCACCACGTGGGCACGTACTCGGGGATCCCCAAGCCACGGATTTTGCGTTGAAGTCCCCGAGCACGAGCACGGGGCGAGGCCGGCTGCGGGCCACCACTGTGCCCACTTCCTCAATCCATCCCTCGAAATCGGCGAGCCTTCTGTTTGGGGAGAAGTAGCCTCCAACGACTACTATCTCCCCTATTGTTGCCGCCACGTAGCCCCTTCCCTTTACCAAGCCGGCTAGGGGAGGGCATGCGGCGGCGGTCCGGACAATAATGGCCACCGAGCCATCCAGGTCCCCCGCCCAGTCAGAACGGGCGGGGACGTAATAAGGCTCGGCGACCACTGCGATTTGTATATTCCACTGCGCCATGCTCTGCACCAACAGATCTTGTGCAGTGGCGCAGTGGTTCAAATTTCCCTGGATCACTAAGATAGCCATTGGAGGAATTTGGATCTATTCTTCCATCCTAGTGGTCCCGGGCTCCGACATCGGCGACGGCGGCGGCCTCTTGGAAGGGCGCTGCGGCAACGGTGGTTGTGTAGTCGGTGGCGGCAAAGACGGAGCATTTGCCGCAGCAGTGGGGCCTCTCTGTTTCTTCTTCTTCTTTTTCTTCTTTGGCCTGTTGATCGACTGCTGCGGCTGGTTGCTGCTAGCCTTAGCAGGAGTTTTCTTGGCGTTGGGGGGGCCCGCGCTTTTACGCGCAGCCGGCACTCCCCTGCACATCCAGTGTCCTGCCGCACGGCCCGCCGCACTACAGATACTGCAATGCGGTGTGTTTTGGCATGTGGCGGCAGGGTGACCAGGCTGACCGCAGCGGTAGCAGTCTTTGCTGCGGTCGACAGGGGAGGGACAGGTGCAGGCCACGTGTCCTGCCACAAGGCAGCGCCAGCACCTCTCCGACCGGCCCGGCAAAACTTTGATGTCCGCCGATGCCCACCCCACCATTATTCTTCTTCGATCCTTAAGCTTGATGGCCGCCGCCACTGGGCAGGCCAGGATAGCGTATCCAAGCCTGTCCGGGCCCAGACGTATGGCGCTGGAGTTAATGCGTCCAGCAGCCACGTCCGAAACCCGGGCGACGGCGGCCACGACCTCCTCAACTGTGGTGCAATCATCCAGACCCGAGATGCGCACGTTGAGACACCTCTCGGGCCTGGACACCTTAACCTCTTCCTCCGGTAAGACAGTCCGGAGTCGCGCGGCGAGGGCATCCGCTTTCTCCCCACTGTCCTTCCCAGGGAGGAGAAGCATGCGAGCCCCCGTTCGCGCGGTCTTCAGTTTAACGCCGGGAATGCCAAGGTCGCCGAGCTTGATATTAGCTTTTGCCTTCTCCATTATGGCCGCGTAGCTGGTGCCCTTCTCCACGGCCGCGGGTAGTAAAGTGAGAATCACCGCGGTCGTGTTGGGCACCCGCATACGCGGACCCTTTTTAGCCTTAGGCGCCGGCGGCCTTGGCCTCGCCTTAGGCTGGGAAGATCTTCCTGCCTCAGGTTGGGTCGGTGGCTTCTTCTTTTTAGGTTTTCGAGCCACCACCGACCAGCCTTCCTCCAGTCTTTGGGAAGGTCCTGGAATCGCCGCTCCAGGTTCTATACCTCTTGGCGTTTGAGGAGTCTTCGGTCCCGTCGAAATCGTCTGGCCTGAACCTTTCCTCCGTTTGGGAACAGGCAATGGAGGGAAATCCTTCGCAGGACAGTCAGCCACTCTTCTTTCAGACGTGACGGGCGGTTGTGTGTTCGCCCGTCGAATGTCTGCTGCCAGCGGTGGGCGGACTCGTGTCTCCGGAAGGAGACGATCATTTAGAGCAGCGAGCTTCGCGTCCATCATAGCCCCTAATGAGAGGGTTAGATGGCGCAGAAGCTCCTCTTCGTCTTTGAACCGCCCTCCCGCAGCAGTCTGTGGTGGCGGTGGTGGAGGTGGTGGAGGCGCCTGTTGCCGTGCCCTTGGCTGGGGTACGAGAGTGGGACGGGTTTTGGCGAATTCAGCCCGAAGGCTGGCCATCTCCGCTCTCATAGCTTTGACCTCGGCTTCCAGGCGCCGATTTGCCGCCTCAAGCCGTCGAACTTCCTCTGACTCGGTGCGATTTCGAAGTACTTCGAACGCGTCGCTGATGATCGCGACCGAGTCATTGAGGGATTTTACAAAAGTTCCCTTCAGTCCTCTGGGAACTTTGGCGACATGACGGATTACGCCTAGGGCGTTCTTCACGTCGGTTTCGACGGCTTGAGACGTTCTAGATCCCATTTCATCAGGTCCGGGACCCGAATGGCCGAGGAGCTCCGGAGCCCGTCGAGCGATACGCGCCTCTTCGGCAGCTCTAATCAGCTCGACGGTGCTTTCCTCATGATCTTGTTCAAGATCCCGGCGGCCGGTCTGGGCTACGGCCTCCCTGGCTCGTGCCAAACTGGCAGATTCTTCAGTTGCTCCCGTAGAAGGTGGGGACACCCTACGGGAGGATTTTGATGCCGCTGTCTCCTCATCACTGGAGACAAGCGAGATTCTCTGGGGGCCTCGGTATGGGGCGGGCCTCCTCCGCTTCTTCTGGACGCGCCAGTTCGACGAATGTGACGGACCGGCTTCCGGCTCCGTTCGAATGCCTGGTCCCGATTCGGAACGTGAGCGCGTCGGCGATCTTGAGCGCGTCGGTGATCTTGAGCGCGATCTCGATTTCGACCGAGAGCGGGACCGAATGGAGAACATCGAGAGGTTACTGTCAGACGACTCTGCGACAGCTCCACTCAAGGCCCCGCTCTGGTTGCCGCTTTTGACACAACTTGCAGCAGAAGTGCGGCCGCTCATTCTGCTGCTACTGCGTGAAAACACTACTTCACCGCCCATCCCGGGCATCTTCTCCTTGGACAAAGTCCAAACGTTGCAGCGCAAAGGCGTCTCCCCCCCAGAATACGATGGGAGACTTCTGTCCTTACCAAAGGTGCCGGCATCGGAGCGAGATTCGCCTGCCTTTTTTTTTGAGCGGCAGATCGACTCGCCTGGGGTAATGTTTCTTGCGATTGTGCTTCCATTTTTATAATTCGAACCCCTTACGGGGTTATTAAAACTAAAATTGTCCCCTCTACGGGAGACCATCTGAGTGACTTAAAACTAATACAGTCTGTGAGCGGCGTGCGTGAAGTCCGCCGTTTACAAACAACCCACACGCCGCCCACAGGGCGCTTGCAGCCGGGATAGCCCGCCCGGCATACAGCTCCAAGCACGCCGACTTAGCTTCGGGTGGGTGGGGAAAACGGTCTGCCCTAAGGGCGAGCAGATCGAATCCTCCACCCGTTTCCATCTGAGTGTTTCTTCTTCCGCGGTGCGGGTGCGGTCGGGTAGAACCGCCGCCACCACACCCCACATCGCGCGACGGTGGCGAAGAATTACAAGGGGCGGACCGCCCTTAGGCCCACTCCGTCGCCGGCCCGGGGATTTGGCAGAATGCCCGGCCGCCGGACCCGTCGCCGCCACATCGCGTGGAGCCTCTCCGCTGAACGGAGAGGTGCGAGTGGCCCGTCAAACGAAGGAAAGGTGGGCAGTTGGGAAGGAGGGAGTCAAAGGATCGATTTAGGGATGGGAACGTAGGTGGGACACCACTGTCACGGAGAGAACGGTGGAAATATGACAGTGGTCGCTCGGGGCCCCGGGGTCGCTTCCCCGTGCGCCAACCGCGGTCGGAGGGGGGGGGGGGGACCGCGGGGGGCGCCCCCTGGGGGAAACCCAACCCAACCCAACCCAACCCAACCCAACCCAACCCAACCCTTTTTTTTTTTTTTTTTTTTTTTTTTTTTTTTTTTTTTTTTTTTTTTACAAGGGGAAATCCATTTGCGGACCCCCCGCCGGGGGAGACTTCGGCGGGGGAGTGTGGGACTCGCCGGTTGATGGTAGCCGGAATACCCACTAAAACCCCTTGGTGCCACCTGACGCCATGTGCCAGGGTCGCGGGATATGCGTGAGCTTTACTTCCGCGACCCCGGCTGGCGTGGGCCCACCCCTGTTGTTGGGCAGGCCTCTTCGTACTCAATAGAGAGGGGCGCGCGCGGGCACCCACGCGCCCCCTCCTCGGCGGCTTTTACTGCGAGTGGCGGTCTTATGGCCTCCCCTGGCCGCCACCCGCGCCGCGTGTTCACGGCGGCCGGAGGTTGGTAGTTCTCCGGCGCCGGGACCGGTTACTGCGGCGGGAGAGGAGCACGGCTGCTCGCTCTCTCTCCCGCTCCGCCGCCTCCTTTGCGGACATGACGGCCTCGCAAAAGGAGGCGACGGCGTCCCACTCGGTTTGGCCCCCGACCATGGCTTGAACCACGGCCGGGAGCGACAGGTCTTGTCCGATATTCGCGCCGAGGACACGGCGCTCCTCGTCCCAGGCCGGACACTCCTGCAGAGTATGCAGCACCGTGTCCTCGACGCTGGCACTACAGTGGTGGCACCCTGACGATGGCTCACGCCCGATTTGACACAGGTACCGGCCGAAGCAGCCGTGCCCGGTCAGTACCTGTGTCTGGCGGAACGTCAGGGTGCCGTGTCTTCGGTCTATCCAGTTTGGCAGGACGGGCCTGACCGCCTCTACTGTCCTGTGACCGGCGCTGGGGTGCGCAAGTCGGTCTCTCCATTCCACCATGAGATCCTGCCGGAACTCCGCCCGTTTAGCTTCGATTCCCTAGGCGCGGGACGGAAGTCCCGGCTGAGGGCGTCCTTGCGCCAGTCGTACACGGCTGCAAGGACGCGCGCCTCTAGGTCCCATGGTGGGGATCCGGCTAGGAGGGAGGCCGCCTCAAAGGAGATCGTACGATACCCCCTGATGGCCCTGACGGCCAGCGCGCGCTGCGGACGTCGCAACAACGCGACGTTTTTGGCCGTCAGGGTTTCCGCCCATATTGGGGCCCCGTATAGGGCCATGGATCGTACGACCCCCTCGTAGAGTTTTCGGCACGGAGCGCCCGGCCCCCCCATATTGGGCACGAGCCGTGAAAGGGCGCCAGCTGCCCCCATGAGTCTGGGGGCCAGCCGCTCGAAATGTGCCGAAAACTCCCATCGGCTGTCGAGGACGAGTCCGAGATACTTCATCGTCGCCCGACGCCGATGGTGGTGCCTCCCACTGTGATGCTTAGGCCCGGAGGCGGCTTGTTCCGAGGCCCGTGGAACACCACGGCCTCGGATTTGTGCAGAGCCACCTCCAGACCGAGACGCCGGATCCTGTCAACGACATGCGCGACCCCAGCAGTGGCCAGTAGGCCCGCCTGCCGGTGGGTCCGTCCACGGGCCGCGACCAACGTGTCATCAGCATAACACGTGACGCTGACACCGTGGAGGACCGCACCGCGTATTGCCCAGTCATAGGCGATGTTCCACAGGAGCGGGCCCAGCACCGACCCCTGCGGAACACCGCACGACATCTCTCGCCGACCCCAGCTGGCTAGCTGACCCGGGAACACGACGGCCCTCACCGAGAGGTAGTCCCCGATGACTCTGCGGAGGTAGGTCGGCACCCCGTGGTATCGGAGTGCCTCCTTTATGCAGCTCCAGGGCAGGGAGTTGAAGGCGTTGGCGATGTCGAGGGACACCGCCAACAGGACCCCACCCTGGGAGATCGCCTCCTCCGCCTGGCTCTTCACACGTTTTATGGCGTCCACAGTGGAGCGCCCCTGGCGGAAACCGAACTGGTTTTCCGCCAGGTCCGGCCCCTGTTCTCCGAGGTGCCGGACGAGGCGGTTTGCGAGCACTCGCTCCAGCAGCTTGGCCACCTCGTCCAGCAACACTATGGGCCGGTAGGCGGACGGAGAGTCCGCCGGGCGCCCCTCCTTCCTGAGCAGGACCAGCTTGCCGGTCTTCCACCGGGTGGGAAACCGGCCCTGCTGCAGGCACGCCGTGAAGAGCCACGTCAATCGGGACTCCAGGGCGCCGTGGGACAGAACCCACGCACGCCCCGGTATGCCGTCGAGACCGGGGGCGGTGTTCTTGGCCTTCAGCCTCAACACCGCCGCCTCCAGTTCATCCCGGGTCACTGCGGGCACATGGTCTTGCTCCACGCTAGGCTCCGGCGATGGCGGTGCCATCGCGGGAGGCGGATGCTCGGCCCTCGAGGGGAACAGAGCGCCAACGATGTCGTCCACCAGGGGTGGGGGGAGACTCTGGGTCAGGGGGGGCGCCCATGGCCGGAGCTTGTTCCGGACCAGATGGTAAGGGCGCCCCCAGGGGTCGTTATCCAACGTCCCCAGGAGTTCCTCCCACGCCGCCGATTTGGCTTCCCTGATGGCGATCTGCAGCTCCTTCTTGGCGCTCCTGTATCCCTCGTACAGGCCGGCTTCTACGGTCGCTGTCTCGTCGGTGCGGCGACGCCTTCTCCTGTATCTGGTGTACCGGCGGCTCGCCGCGACGCAAGCTTTCCTCTTGCGGGCGATCTCGTCGTTCCACCAGTACACCAGATTTTTGGGCCTGTGAGGACCCTGCCTCGGCATCGCCGCATCGCAAACTGACGTCATCAGCGACCGTAGATTCTCCGCCTCCTCGTCTACGTCGGGTGACTCTCCGTCGGGCCCCTCCGCCCAGGTGTTGACAGTGAGGGCCTCTCGAAGAGCCTCCCGATCGAGACGCTTTAATGCCCAGCGTGGATATTCATCCGCCGGGGGACGTTCCGGCATTCGGTTGCCCGTGTTGCGGGGGGAGACGCTGAACCGGATGTACCGGTGGTCCGACAGCGTCTCCTCCCCCTCCAGGACTCTCCAGTCCTGCACACGGCGTGCTATTGCGGGGCTAGCGAACGTGATGTCCACTATGGAACCGCCCCGCATCCGCACGCACGTGTGCACTGTCCCCCGGTTTAGGATGGCAAGACCATTTTGGATCGCCCACTCTTCGAGCTCTTCGCCCCGCGCGTCGGTGGCAGGGGAACCCCAAGCCGTGGATTTGGCGTTGAAGTCGCCCGCCACCAACACAGGGCGGGGGTGGCTCTGTGCGACGATCCTGCCCGCATCTGCTAGCCAGCTTTCGAATTCGGCGAGAGTTTTGTTCGGGGAGAAGTAGCCTCCCACGACTACTATCTCCCCGATCGTGGCCGCAACGAGGCCCCTGCCCCTCACGATGTTGGCGAGGGGGGGGCAGCCCGCAGCCGTCCGCACCATGAGGACCACCAAGCCGTCCAGGTCACCCACCCAGTCGTCTCTGGTATGGACCCGGTACGGCTCGGCGGCCACCGCTATTTGGATTTGCCACTGCGCCATGCTCTGGAGCAGGAGATCCTGAGCACGGGCGCAGTGGTTTAAGTTCGCTTGGAGGAGGCGTAGAGGTGTGCTATCCATTATGCGGTTTTGTCACCCCCCGCCGCCTCCTCACGCGGCTCCTGCGGTTGCGGCTGCGGCTGGACTGGCGTGCTCGTCGCGGCTGTTCTCTTTTTTTGCGCCCTCTTGGTGGGGCGGGCCCCGCAAGGCCCACTTCCAAGCCGGTGCTTGGCCGCCCTACCCGCCGACTCGCAGACACTGCAGTGCGGCGAGGCTTTGCAGGTGGCGGCCCTGTGACCGGCCTGGCCACAACGGTAACACAACCCGCTGCGGTCAACTTCGGAGGTGCACCGGGCTCCCACGTGCCCCTCGACGTGGCACCGGTAGCACCTCTGGGCCTTTGCTGGCAGGGGCTTAACAGCTGCCGAGGCCCATCCCACCAAGAGTTTGCGACCTTCCAATTTTTTGGCTGTCGCCACCGGACAGGTGACGACAGTCGTGCCTAGACCGTCCGGTCCGAGTCGGATCCCGTTCGACCGGATGTTGTCGACCGGGCAATCGGCGACCTGCGCGATAGCGGCCGCCACCTCGTCTGCGGTGGTGCAGTCATCCAGGCCCGAGACAATTACACCTATCGTTTTCATGGGCCTGGATACTTTCACGTCCTCGGTATCGAGGACGCCTCGTAGTCGCTCGGCCAGAGCGTCAGCTTTGGGGGCGCTGGATGTGCCCGGAAGCACGAGCATTCGCGCCCCCGTGCGCGCCGTTTTTAGCCGAACGCCGCCCTCGATACCGAGGTCGGCCAGCTTGATATTTTGTTTGGCCTTCTCGAGGAGGTCCCCATAAGAGACGCCCCTCTCCGCCGCCCCTGTTTTTAGGGTGAGAATTACGGCGGAGGACTTGGGCTCTCGCAGTTTTGGGGGCCTCTTATCGTTGGCCTTTGCAGACGAGGCGGCCTGCGTTTTTTGTGCAGGGGGCCGCTTCTCCTTGTTTTGGGATTTTTTTGGGGGCCCATTTTTCCCCTGTGAGCCCGGCGGCTGCGCCTTTTTCGGCTTTTGCTTCCGGGTCACCGTGACCCAACCTTCTTCTGCCGAAGAGGGGCCTTCATTTTGGGATGGCGGGACAGGCACTTCTTTTCGTGCGACTGCCCCGCGCTTTGTACTCCTATTTCCGAGGGATGGTAGCGGAGGGTACTCCTCTTCCGGGAGCCCCGGGGAGGCTATTATTCTGGGGGTGGGAGGGTGCGTTTGTCTCGGCGGGGTGCTAAGGGCCGGGCGCATTCGCTCCTCCCAGGCCGCGAACCTGGCCTCCATTAGCTGTACCAGGGTCGCGACCGTCGTCTCGTCGGGAGTCCGTGTCACTGCCGGTGGTGGTGGTGGTGGCGGTGCTGCTGGTGTCTGGATTTGCACCGCGGGACTTCCGCGTGGTATGAGGAGCTCCTTCCGGATGTTCACCAGCTCATTGCGGAGGTCCTCAATTTCCGCCTCCATTCTTTTGTTGGCTGCCCGAAGCAACGCCACCTCCTGGGTGGCCGTGCGTTCGAGCAGTTCTTTGGAGGCCTCGTCGACCGCCGCCACTGCCTCTTTCAGGGCCTTTTGTAAGGTACCCTTGAGGCCCTTAGAGACCTTGGCGACGCTCGCTACTACAGCCATCGAGTCGGAGATTTGTTGGTGTAGCCCTTGCGCGTGCTCCGTCCGAGCCTCCCGGCTGGACCTGTCAACGGCGACGAAGCCGTCTGGTCTTTGTCGAGAGGCCCTCACGGTAGCCACCGCCTGAGCCCTCTCGACGATTTCGGACTCAATGCGGAGTTCCTCCTCCTGCTTTTGCGCCTCGGCAAAGGCTCGTCTTGCCTTGCCGAGACCAACATATTGCCCGGTGGTGGGTGGTCTGCCTCTTTGCCGTTTGGCTGGCGTGGTGGCGCCTTCTCCTGAATTTGTGGGAACAGTTGTTGGCTCATCGGTCGATAGAGCCGAGTGGACGGAGCGGGCCGAGGAGCAGGATGTCCTTGAAGAAGACCGCGAACGGGAGCGTGTCCCTTTTTTCTTACTGCTACCCATGACCGGGTGTTAGGTTGGAGCTGTGTAAAGAAAAGGGGCCATAAACGTTGGGAGAGATTTGAAATGGGTATTTGGGAGCTTCCGAGACGAGATAGATATGGTCACAAGTGTAGATATGAAGACTACAAACCGAGCCCTATCAAGTCGGACAATAAAAGTTTTTGCCCAGAAAAAATCCCTTATCACGTAGGGGATGACTTAAGGGTGGGCTTGGGTGGGCGCGGTTTTTCCCGAAATCGGTCTGTTTTTCAAGAATAACAGGCCGAATTCGAGTCGGATCGAGGAGTGGGATACACCAAACTGTAGGTATCGGCGAGACCTACAATCTGGTAGTCGCGGACCAGGGGTTGCCCTTGGAAAATCGGGACTTGGGGGTGAAAAACCGGGATTTATGAAAATTCGGAAATTTGGGATGCAAATTCCGACGTCGCTATGAGGCGCACGGAGACGAGACTGGTGTCGGCGGATAGCCCTTGACGAGCACTATCCGATGGTGGTAAGAAACGATATGAGACCAATAGAAAAAACTAAAAATTTCGAAGGAAAACCGGATTTTCTGGGGAAATCTCCAGAAAACCGGTAGACCTGCAGCTATTTGGACAGACGAAGTGTCCCCGAAAGGGCCTAGACGAGACCTATCCGATGGTGTAAGAAAATCTATGTGAAATGGGATAGAAAAAATTTGGCCAGGGGTTTCCCTAGGAATTAGCAAATAAAATTTTTCGAAGTCCAAGTTTGGTGGAAAACCAAGGAAAAACCTATCGAAAACGCCTTTAATGATGGTTTGGAACCTAATCAAAACAATTGAGACAGAATTCGACAGCGAAACCCTAAAAACGAGGAAGCAACCCAACCCAACCCTTTTTTTTTTTTTTTTTTTTTTTACATGGGGAAATGCGTTGCCGCACCGTCAGCCGCGCGGGGGATCATGCGCGGCCGGTGTGTGGGGCTCCCCGACGCCGGTTCAATACGACCGGCTGCCGGTATACCCACTAAAACCCCATGGGAGCCTTCCTTCCGCTTAGCGCCGGGGTCGCGGTACATGCGTGAGCTTAACCCGCAACCCCGGCAGCGGCCGGCCGCCTCGTAAACAGAGGCGGCCTCTCCTGTGTGCGGGCCGGGGGAGATGGTGGTCCCCGGCCCTGAGAGGGACGCGCGGCTACCTCTCGCGCCCTCTCGCGGCATTAGTGCGGGCGGAGGTCTATGTTGATCCCCCAGACCTCGACGCCCGCTGCCGCCGGGAGGGGGAGGCTGCAAGGAATACTCCTGCGCCATCACCCCTCCCTCTCCTTCCTCCTCCCCCCGCCGCCTCGCGCACTCAGCAGCGTCAGCGGCGGGGGGGAGTGTCTTCGCGATGGGGGGGAGGGGGAGGCTGCGGAGGATTTCTCCTGCGCCATCACCCCTCCCTCTCCTTTCTCCCCCTCCGCCGCCTCGCGCTCGTAGCAGCGTCAGCGGCGGGGGGGCTTCGCGGCGGGGGGAGGGGGAGGCTGCGAAGGATTGCTCCTGCGCCAACACCCCTCCCCCCTCTTCTTCCACCCCGCCCCCCCACCGCCTCGCGCAATCGGCAGCGTCAGCGGCGGGGGGGGGCTTCGCGATGGGGGGAGGGGGAGGCTGCGAAGGATTGCTCCTGCGCCAACACCCCTCCCCCTCTCCTTCCTCCCCTTTTCCCGTCGCCTCGCGCACACAGCAGCGTTGGCAGACGGGGTCGGGGAGGATAGGTCGCCTGTCAGGAGGGCGGTGGTGGGGTGGACATCACCACCGCCGTCCTTGACAGCCAGCGGAGAACACCTCGACGCTGGCGGTCGCATCGGAAAGGAGGGGTATTTGGGGAGGAGGTTTGGTAAGGAAGGGCAGGCATTGGGATTTGGAGGCGGAAAGGTGGGACACCACTATCACGGAGTGAAAAGGGGAATGTGACAGTGGCCGCTCGGGGCCCCGGGGACGCATCCCCTTGTGCCGCTACCTGGACGGGGGGGAGAAGTCCAGGGCGGCACCCCCTGGGGGAAACCCAACCCAACCCAACCCAACCCAACCCAACCCAACCCAACCCAACCCAACCCAACCCAACCCAACCCAACCCAACCCAACCCAACCCAACCCAACCCAACCCAACCCAACCCAACCCAACCCAACCCAACCCAACCCAACCCAACCCGTGACACTCGTGTGTCTAGCAGTAATGTGATTTAATACTTTGGAAAGTTGTAGCTTGTTTTACTTATGAGCAGCGCCATCTATGGACTTTACCTTGACTTATGTATACATGTCTTGGATTGAATGGATTTAGAAGCTTAACAAATTGGGCCGACGATGGGTAAAATAGGTTCATAAAAAAAAAAAAAAAAAAAAAAAAAAAAAAAAAAAAAAAAAAAAAAAAAAAGCGCTTTTTAAAATGCTAAAGAAGCACGCTTTTTTTTTTTTTTTTTTTAAGACCTCATTCATCAGAAACCAAATTTATTAAATTTTATTTTCTGTTTTTTAGTTGGATTTTTTTTATGAAAGCGTGTTTTTTAAAGTTTTTTTTTTTTTTTTTAAACAATTTTTATAATGAAGTCTATTTTTAACACGCTTTATTAGCTTCACCTGTTTGTATGTATGTTTGTAACCGACCCCTTTGAGCTCGATTTTGTCCTACTTTGAACAATCAGATTTAATTCAAACTTTGCACATCTGTCAAAGGCCGATGACAATGCAATAATATAGTACCATGGATCTGATCTGATGATGGAGTGGGAAGGTGGCCATAGGAACTCCTGTACTAAACAAGATAGACCCGTCGTGTTTGGGCTCGTATGTTTATATCGCATGACAGTGCAATAATATGGTACATTAGTAATTGCTCCGTCATTGAATAAATTCTTGGAAACACTATAGTTATTTATAGTACGGGAGCGAAGCCGCGGGCAACAGGTAGTTTATGTATTAAGATATGAAAGGGGGTGATGATCGTGTAGTCATCGACCTCTGTTCGCCTCCGACGCGTCGACGGTGATCGATGCTTGGTGATAACGCTATCGCAGTGATGATGTTGCGACGCGGCGTCTCATCTGCCAAACGAGTGGCCACGATCGCGTGTCGCCATGGCCATCGCCATTGCCATTGCAAGCCGATAGCGATGGCTATGCTACCTTGTTGCACATCTCGCATTCGTCGACCATACAAATCATGACAAGGAAAAAAAAAAATATAGGCCCCAAGAAACGAGAACAAAAAAAAATGTTCGTAAAATGAAAACTACTGGGCCAAATTATATCAAATTTTTAGGGAACCACATGGAAGCTATTCCGCGTCGAACAAAAAAAAAAAAAAAGGATCTTGTAAATCGAATCATAAATCTCAGAGTAATCGGTGTACATATGAAACGAAAAGGATTTTTTTTCTTAAAAAATATTCATAAATTGAAAACTACTGGGCCAAATTATATCAAATTTTTAGGGAACCACATGGAAGCTATTCTGCGTCGAACAAAAAAGAATCACGTAAATCGAATCATAAATCACGGAGTAATCCGCGAACAAACATAAAAAAAAAAAAAAATGGTCCCGAAGAGTTGAGAACCTCCTCCTTTTTTCAGAGTCGGTAAATAAAGCTGTGCTATAGTCATTATCATGCATCCAGCACTTGGGTGATATAGGTACCACTCGAACACAAATATCTTCGTGAAGTGTGTCGTGTTTCATGCCAGGAGTGAGAATCTCCTCCTACCCCATCTCCTAAAGACCGATAACACGTTCTCTACGCACAGACGTAAAGTGAATATAATTACCAAAAGAAAGCAAATGACAGGTTTTCGCGAATAAGCTATTGGCTAAAAGTAACATGCAAACGTTAAAAAGGCACCGAGATGCTAAGTTAATGTTGAAAAATTTAAGGCTTAGACTCCGCTTGGCTCCTGAAATACTGTTCGCAAAATGGGTCGATGTAATCGTCGTATTTATTTACATTATTTAAATAATTACCTTGCTCGCATTAGAAAGGAGTTTTGTATGTAATTAGTAAAACTTGTTACCTCTTTATAATATTACTATAGATAAATGAAAGCGACATTGTCTTAGAAGGAATGCCTTCAGCGCCGTTGATGGCATTAGCGATGGCTATGGGCATCCGGAGCGGCGCCGTTGCGCAATCTGATGCGGCGATAAGCGCCCGCGCCGATAACGCGCACGCGGAGAGAGTCCTCCTTCGAGCAGCAGCCGCGGCGCACGCCTCCACCCGCACCATCCACTTCATATTGTACGTACATACATCCAATTTTAAAGTATTCAAGGGAGTAAAGTGAACAAATATTTTAATACATATATTTCAAAATACAAGTTTTTAATAAATAAATAAAAAACTGTTCATAACATAGTTTAAAATGTTTCATATGAGTGCGATTAAAGTTTTACAAACTTCATACAACAAATTTCAATATTCTAAAAATGGTGTAGGGTGATTAGAAAATGTTTTATAGCAAGTTAAAAAAATCATGTGACCCGCAGTTCTTGTTATTACAATAATGGTCTCATTTAAAAACGTATATTTTTATAAGGGAGGCTGTTATATTCGTTTCCATGAGTGTTGGTGATGGCGAAGAAGGGCTACCGGACGCCGGTCGGCGGGCGGCGCGCGCGCCATCATGTGACGCCGCTTCGGGCGCGCGGCCGCCAGTCGCCGCCACTGGCGCGGTCTATTTTTAGCCCACAACAAACAAACAAATTAATCATCTACGACATGTTATTTATTCAAGCACAATGCAATTGTTAGGACATTGTCGGAACATGAACACTGCACTGCACACGACGATTCAAAGTCTCTGATTATAGAAGAATGGTCTTTGATACCAGAACCTTAATTATGTTCAAACTTATAAATTAAATTAATTATTATGGTCGAATTTCGACCACGGGCGACCACTAGTATATTTAATTATTTATATCACAAATGAAATCTATTTCTACTGGTTTATTTTTATTTTATTAATAATTATACCGACTAATAAAGGCTTCTTTATGAATTAACTTTAAAGATAACCATGTTATTATTGTTATGGAATATACAATAGTATGGGAGCCGAGGCCCCGGCCGCCATGGTGGGGGGGATTCTGCCTCCTTGTGTGACCCCACTCCTCAAGCTAAGGCCCATATCATTATTTAATTTATTCTTCCTTCTATTCTGTTGTGAAAACAAAAATGCAGTCCAAACTGAGTATAAGTATAAGTGAAATAAAATGGCCGTGACGAATCAATTGGGAGCTCATGGATCGTGTCGTGCCACTTAGAATATTCAATTATTACATTATATTGTGTAGCACTTACGTGTGTATGTCAGGCATTGTCGGCAGCTATGGAAATATACCTGTACGATGGACTGCAATGGAGGTCACCACGTGTTCGGGATATCGACCTTCTGTGTTTTGATTTTCATTTGGAACTCTCTTGGGAAGATCTTATGCGACGGTGACTACAGCCATAAACGCTGTTACCGATATGACTGATAGCTTGTACTGTACGGATTACCCTCTCCAAGCAATTCCTGTCGCAAAGGACTGTTTGCCAGTTCGGGTCCTTTTGCCGGTTGTGTTGAAGGCATCACCAGCTCGACTATATCTCAATTTGAAATATCTCAAGTCCTTAGATATGGAGTACATTACATGAAATGTAAGTTCACAATCATTTTCATGAAATTCGGTAAAGGGGACAATTACAGAATGGAGACGAATGGTAGCGAAACACTACAATTCGTCATCTTTGTCTTTTAAAGTGCCATAACTTGTGTATCTGGCTAATGTAAAGTAGATAAACGTAAATATTCCAGTTTTAGAATAATAGTCACGCCACAAGAGGGAGTTCTTATGGCAGCCCAGAAACAACAAATGTCACAAAATAAAACGCACATTTTTTCCCATAGGAATAAAATGCGGTTTAACTTTCAAGCCAAATTAAATATTTTTTATAGAGCTAAATAGTCAGCGCCGGTGGCGGAGATGTCGTCGACGAGGTGCCTGGAGCCGGGCGCCGTGATCCGGCCGCAGATCGACCACGACGGCGTCCGCGCCCTGGCCGAGAGGCTCTACGGCATCTCCGTGCTGGAGCTCACCGAGCTCAACGGGTACGTCTGCAAATCGCAATATGGAGGGCCTTTTCAATCGAATTTCAAAAGAATGAAGAGGTTTTTAATTTGTCCTGTAAATGGTATTTTTTAATGAATGTTCAGCGATATAAACTACAGACGAAGCCGCTGAAGTTAATAATATGATTTTCTTGCCTTCAGTTGTTGTGTAAGTGTTTGTCGAATAACATTGAATAAATAGAATAGACTATTATAAAGACTCACCCGAACCCCCGTCGACTAATAATCCGCATTGGCTTCAGAAGTAAGATATCAGACATACACGGAAACTGATAGCACCTCCACCGACATTCACCACTTATCAGGGCAGCCGCCATTTGGTCTGTTTCAACAACTCACTGCACTTGCCAAAAATCTTACTATTTCTTACATGTTTGTCTTTTTAACTCCGCAAACGAACGTTTCTAAATCGATTTTGATCATTCTTTTTGCGTTGAAATCCATAGCGCTTCAGAATAGTTTCTTGTTTTTTCACTTGGATAAATATTTTCTGCATCTTGAAGTCGATGCAAAGTAAAATATAGAAAACAGAACAAATGCAAAGTGCACTGATTTCAAGACGTTGTAGAAATAATTTATTTTTTGCTTATTAGTTGGAACACGGTTTTTGTTTTTATTTAATATAGGTTTAGTACATGTTTGTGTTTGACCACTATCTGGTCCGATGTAGAATAAAGATATTATTATGGTCTAGATAGTATAAAGTGAGTAAAATGTGAATTTGGTTGGAGTGAAATATTGATGGTGATTCCGTTTTGCACGGCGCAGTTACGATGACAAGAACTACCGCATCACGGAGGACCCGAACGTGAAGAACCCGCTGATCACGGCGCATTGCCCCGACGGGTACGTGCTCAAGATCCTCAACTCGATGGACTCGCAGAACGCGGCCTACGTCGACGCCCAGAACGAGCTTATGAACTTCCTCAGTGAGTACTTCTTTCGCCCTGCGCCTGCACCTCACTTCTCACGCGATATTCTGTGTTGCGATCGGACTGAAATCATAAGCACGTGTCGCACTCGAACAGACGCCCGCTCGGTGGTGTGCCCGAAGCCCATCCGCAACGTGTTCGGGCACCTGCACTCGCTGGAGAGCATCGGCGGCAAGAAGCACGTGGTCCGCCTGCTGGAGTACGTCTCCGGGGACCTGCTCAAGGACGTGCCCAGGTCCGAGCAGCTCTTCTACCAGCTCGGCGAGTTCGTCGCCAACCTGGACAACAAGCTGCAGGTGAGGGAGATGCGCTTCTTCATTGTTATAGTAGGATACGTCTACGTGATCAATTCGCTTCAAGTTATCAATAACATTAATGTGGTTGTCCCAAAAGTTCCTTCACTCTTGTCAGCGCTGAATCCAACAAGTCAATCTGAGTCCCAGAAATAAATAAGAGATGAGAATACAGGTTGCAATAGTAAGTAGTGTAAAATATGAACCATACAAAGTTTGTCGATGAAGACTGATGCGTGTGTGTGGAGAGACGAATGACGAGTACAGTGCGCGGCGCAACATGTTCAAGGCCTCCAATTAATGTGATTCATCCGAAACCATTGTACGAGTATGTCGTTTACAATTTGCATGTAGCACACATAAGTCACACTTGGGTTTCCTAAATAATGCAGAACTCTTCAAATCCGGTCATTTTGGCCATCGTAATGTTTGTGCTGTCATTTTGATACTATAAAACTCGTGTCGACAGAACTTCAACCACTCTGGTCTGGAGGGCCACGAGCACATGTGGATGCTGTCGATGGTGCCGCACCTGGACAAGTTCAAGTACGTCATCAAGGACCCCGAGAGGCTCGACCTCGCCGAGGAGGTAACTGCTGTCTCTATAGACACGTGGCGCTGCAGGAGTGACAGCCTCATGAGCGTGTGCGTTCACTGAATGCAGGTGATCGAGGAGTTCAAGTACGCGGTGGTGCCGCGCATGGAGGAGCTGGAGAAGGGCGCCATCCACGGCGACGTCAACGAGATGAACGTGCTCGTGGCGCCCAAGCCGGGCGGCAGGTCAGCCCTAGTCTCACTACCTTTCATATTAATATTCTCCTTTCTCAATATATAATTGTGTGTAATTCAATATGAAGCAATTGTTTAGTTTGTGTAGTATTAATATATTAAACCATTATTGGCAAGCTTTAGCCAGATTATGATGGCGATAACATTATTGGGCGAGTTATGTGTGATGGCCGCAAGAAGGAAGTTTAAAAAAAAAACTAGCCAACCTGGTGGGAAGCGGCCACCATAACCTATGGACATTTGTCGGCCGCAGGAAATTGTATTATTTCTCCATTCCTGCACCGCAATAAAAATGTAATTAGTGGTCGCGATGATCAGATATGAGTGAATGCGGCTACGATTGGGGCCAATCCGTCCCGTCCATTGGTGGGCACGGTAGCCTCGGAGGCTGCCCAGGAAACTCTCCATTCAGCAGTTTCCTGACGCGCAAGCATGAGTGTCTCGAATGAGGTGGTTTCTTTAGAGTTTGCGAAACAGTTGTATAACTACTAAAATACACGCATACAAATATTCCATGTATGTCCTTATGGTTTCCATTATGGAAAAGCGCCTTTCTGGGGATACTGCAGCAGACGAAGCCACGTGAATAACCCAAGTGACATACAACTATTTTATTTAGTGAAGTGGTTTAAGTAACGAACAAGGTTCAAATAGAAAATGACTGCTATTTACATTTGTAAGGCGTCTTTTTATTAAGAGTTTTTTTTTTTACTAGAGCATACTGTCATTCACACAAAGACAAAATCTATCATATATTAAAACTAATTTAAATATTGATCAATAAGAGAGCCTTTAATATAATTGTAAATATTTTCCATGAATTTATAAGCACTGAGATTGCTACAACACCATAGATGGCGTTAGTAATCACACAAGTGATTCTGTTTAAACCTTTTTTGGTGGGAAACATTCCGCCTACGAGAGTGTGATTACCGTCGTTTATAGACATTGCATTTGTATGGACTTAGGGCCGTAAGCACTCCGACTTTGAGGGTTTGCACCAAGATCCTGGAGGGCATCCTGCTGAGGTGAGGCGAGGTCTCGCTTGGCTTACATTCGGCACCTCACTCGGATACCTGAGAGCTATTCGAGGCCGCTCTTCTTGTCTGACAATACTAATGATCGTAACGAGCTCTGCCGGGAATTGGCTTTTCTTTGAGGGGACGCTAAACTGGTTTATTGAGTGATTAAACTGAAATCCAAAACAGTAATAATACTAATTTGTGTTTAATTTTCTTATTATTGCTTTGGTTTTTGTAATCGGACATATTGTTATTGCGGTCGTCGTCCGCAGCAAGAGCGAGTACGCGATCCGCGGCATCATCGACTTCGGCGACGTGCAGTACTCGTGCGTGGTGTTCGAGCTGGCGATCGCGATGACGTACGCGATGCTGCTGAGCGGCGACGCGCGCGCCGGCGGCTTCGTGCTCGCCGGCTACAGCGTCACGCGCCGCCTGCCCGACCACGAGTACCGCCTGCTCAAGGTGACGCCTCCCGACACTCTATTATGCATTTAATAGGTTGGGGGAAAAGTCTTTTCGCATATAGTATGTATGAATGAACTTGTAATAAGATCTCTTTTGCCACATACCATTTGTATGTGGCTGGTTTTGGTATCATTCAAAAGTTTTCATATTAAAGGAGACAATTCCAAATTCAAATTAGGAAAATGTGTGATTTTCATCTGTTTTCCTTATTGTTACAACGAGTGGATCCATTAAAGAAATTTGATATATTACAAAATTTTACTACAAAAAAGGTAAAATAGCAACACAAGCTGCGAAAAAAATTGTGATGTTTAAGGACCTAATGCAGTATCTGTGAGAGTAGCGCAAATTTGGTTTAAGCTTTTTCAATCCGGAAATTTGCACCTTCAGATTGTTACCTGTTTCGGTCTCTGCAGAATTCCTTACGCAGTGTTAGATTAACATCACGAGAGGACTGCAAAAACCACTTGTCGCAGTCTATTGATCAGAAGCCCCCATTTTTTTATAGCAATGGGTAAATCGCGTTTCTACCTACAAGATGACAAAAAGTTATCCAACAAAATGGCACCTATATACTTTAGTCAAATGTAAATAAACTTTACAAAAAAACCTTTTGATTTTTTATATAAAATGCGAAGAAACTTTTTCCCCAACCTAATATATCAGTGTTAGAAACTTCAACAGACGTG
The DNA here is from genome assembly GCA_012273795.1 of Dendrolimus punctatus. NCBI lineage: Eukaryota > Metazoa > Arthropoda > Insecta > Lepidoptera > Lasiocampidae > Dendrolimus > Dendrolimus punctatus. The sequence goes on along the minus strand of CM022551.1, from coordinate 9,539,430 downwards.
TCGGAACTGTGTCGGATAAGCTAATTTTTATGCACCCGAACAACTATAAATTGGGATTCCGGGGATAAAAAATATCACATATTTTATTACATAAATCTGTGGATTAGTGAAAAAAACAGTATTTCGATTTTTTTATCTGGTCGTTTTAAATAATTCCCAGAAAATTCCTGGATTCACGGGAGTGGCGCTGACTTTAAGTCTAAGAATTTGCTGTCGGTCAGCGGAAGCCGTATCGAAATCGGCCTAGTAGCTTTTACAAGAATCCCGAACAAACAGACAATAAATGCATCGTTTTCTCTATCGGTTGTATAGTTTATTCCAGTTGTTTTTTAAGTAACTTCAGTGTACAGACACGTTATTTTAAGATTTTATAATATTGTCCTAATTTTAAAAATAGCCTATAACACCAGCTAGCTGTCAGTGAAATTCTTGTTAAAATTGATCAGATGTTTCAGATTAGACAACATGCATTCACTTTTTTCAGATTTTATTTTGACATTACAAACAGACACTTCAATTTTACTTATCTGTGTGATAACAAGAGAGATAAGAACGTTACTTTCGCAAACTCATATTATGATCATAACAACAACGTAAAGTGGAATTTTACGCTATGTCTTAAAACTACCAGTACCAACTATATCACTAACCGATTCTCCAAAGTCGACCGCTTTAGGCCCTCAGAAGTGACATGATGGCCATCAGAGACATCCTTTCATTCAAAGTGACATCTTATTTTTCAAAAATATTCCTGCCGTTTTTGCTTAACCAAAAGTTTCTCCACATCTCAAAATTTTGTTCCTCTACACGTATATACAGCCATAAGTATTGCATCCCCTAAATAGAAGAATTCAAAAAGTCAAGAAGCGCTATTTGTTTCATATGATATCGTATCACTGTATGCTTTAATTGATGTGTTTCGGTGCGCAGACGCTGGTGTCGGCGCGGCTGGTGCAGAGCCTGGTGCTGGGCGCGTACACCGCGGAGCAGGAGCCCGCCAACGAGTACGTGCTCAGCAGCGAGAGGGCCAACGGCTGGGAGCTGCTACGCCACATCCGCAAGAGCAGGCCCACCGAGCACGGCGACGACACCGACTGGAAGGCCATCGCCACTGACTACCTCACCAGGAGCTAGTTCACTGCAATATTCAATCATATTTTGTAGTAGCAACTCGAGTAGCTTAAGGCAAGTTGGGATCATCGGCGAGCCGCTCGCCTCCACTTCACGAGCCACATAGACAAAAGCGTCAAGTTTAGGAATAGCTTCCAACCACGTTGTGAATTATATTAATGTAGAATCATCATTTTGCTCAAAACTTATGACCTAAACGGTCAGTTCAATTATTGTGAAGGTCAAAAGTTGTTACTTGTTCAGCGGCAGGAATGTAAGGAGCTGTCTTTGTTCCGCTTTCGCATTTTATATTAGACAGTATTTCTCTATATTATTATGAATTATACAAAATCTATTATTGACATTTCTCGGTTGTAATGTATAAAGGTTGTATTTTAGAATTGAAGAAAACGTAATTGTTAGTACTTACTGCTAGTTTTCGTGAAGGCAGTAGATTGTAAGTGATTAATATTTCCAAAATGTTATATTGTTATTAAATTACAGTGCTTTTAATAAAGTTTATTTAAAGTATATCGATATTAGTTTTGAAAAACTACTATTTTCTTCGATAACGTATTTACCTAACTGTCAAGGAAGGGTTATGTTTTTCGCGCGTATCTAATATCTTGTATGTTTTTAAATATCTGACTTGAGTTTAGCAGCAATCGGAACTATTTAATTTCGATTCGCTTTATAATTTGCAATTGGCTACCGTCTTTCTTAAATTTGTTTTCTATTCTCACTGTTGTTTTGCCTTTTTAGTGTATTACTTCTAAATTATTATTTTTTCGGTTGGGTTTTTGATTTATTAATTATTTGTGTTGCTTTTAATTTTTCCCACATATAGAGTAATATTATTTGTGCTCAGGTGTGCCTGTTTACCTATTTCACACAAAAAGAACACTTTCTCCCTCCCCACTTTCGAAGTCTACATTTTGTAAAAGAAATAGACTCGGCTTCCCCGTATTAACGAGTGAGAAACATGTTTCAAAACAGTTGAACGGCACCTTTGAATGATTGATCAACGAGATGTTGAACTTTGTTTGGAGGTGTTTTTATGAAAAGCCGTCCACCTCTCGCCCACCTCCCGAATGGGCACATTCAACGAACAACTGTCGCATTGAAGAAACGAGTGGCCGCGTACGAGTTCTCTCTAAATTATACAATCATGCCGATATTCCTTAAACTTGAAATTCCAGCATTGGACTACCTTCCCGCCCAGTTTCGTATTTTTAATTCTAGAAGTTACTGAGACATAATTATTAATTAGATGGTACAAAGTGACAGACAAACAGCCAATTATCAAGGTAAGACTATAATGGTTTTTTTTAAGATAACAAATGTCAATATTAAAAGTGCTACCTATATAATCTGGCGAACGAATCCAGCGCCTAAGGAGTGTGTAATAAATGTTAGAAACACATGGGCGTTTCTGAATGGTCCGCATTGTGTGCTAATTTCCCTATACGAGTAGATACTCATTACGCATTCCCGCAAATAAACGCCAGCGGTTTTTCGTAGCGTGCGGTTTCCGCACGCGCTCGCGCTGTAAGGCGGCAAATACACTTAATCGGGATTAATGTTAATAGCAGATGTAATTAAGTCTCACTCCTCGCACAATAATAGAGCGCTAGTAGAACATGTGCACACAACCCAAGTCGGAGTGGGAATATTGGTTCGTTGCTCCGCCCGCACGCTTTTATATTCTAAAGATGACATAAGAGCCGAATACTGGGGTATAGGATACAAGTTACTTTTATTTTATTATTCTGGCAGTAAATAAACTTATTAAAATAATAAAATAATCTAGCATATATACAACAACAAAAATAAGTGTCTGTTTGAAATGTCAAAATAAAAATGTGAAACAAAATTGAGGATATAGCTCGGACCAAGACATTCCGAAAATGTTGGCCGTTTCGGCTCATCTGTGAAACCGCCGGATCGATTTTGACAGGAATTTCATTGGCAAATTGGCAAGGAGAGAATAAAAGATGAGCATACATATACACCTGACTACATCATTACACAAAAATTTTAAGGTTAAAATAATTAAGGAACAATTAATTCTTCTCTGCTTGTTTCTCTTCTTAAATATAAAGGGATAGGTTAGGTTAGTGTCTACTTAGTAATGTACGGTATCCATGGCGTCATAATACCTTTTTAGGTTAATAATTGAAGTTTACAGTTCTTATCAGATCGTTTGCTACATTGGTAACGACGTAAATATATACATGAACACCATTGAGATTCGAAATTGATCTTGCAACAATTATATGAAAACATAGAATGTCAACAGAGTTTGTACAGGGGTCATATTATCGCCGCTGATAAATCACAAGATCATTTGTAGAACGCCGTCTTCAGACACGATATTATTGTGGATGTAATATATATTTGCGACGGAGTAGGGCTGGCTTGTACATGGTAGGCAGGTATGTATATGCTTTGGTTCAATTTTAAATCAAAGAAAATCTTAAGCACCAACGGGGCAACGTCCAGTAGATGATAGCAATTTCTTGCGGCCCTGGCTATAGGTCAAAGGAGAGTTTTAGTGGGTACTCCGGTCCACACACCCTCTCGGTGCTAAGTCCGAAAGTGGATTTCTCCTCGCTAGTAAAAAGAAGTGCTATGGGGCCGCGCGACTGCCGCCGAGTGCGCGAGCGGTGCCCCGGCCCGACGCCGACGCGCCGCCATCGGCCGCGAGCTCCCTCTTTGGATCTTTTAATGAGATATATGCATTTTAATAACGTTTATCTGATAGTAGATAGATTTAGTGGTTATTTATGTCTACTGTATTATCTAACTATAAGCCATTATGGATCATTGCCAACACATAGCTGCTAGCTATAGTTAAAAATCAAGCAGCAACTGTTAGACTTGGACAATTAATTTAAGAAGTGGATAAAATGTGGCTTGTGTTTGATTGTTAACAGTTTACCATTCAGTGCAGTTCTTACAATATATATAATATAATATCAAATTTCTTCCGATAGTAAGGCAGTTCTATGAATAGTATGACGTAGGAACCAGCTATCAATAAATTATACTATCATTTTTAAACATAAATAAAATTCTAATGTTACTAGTGTGTATGCAATTGAGGAGTTCTAAACGGTCGGACCCATTTTGATGATTTTTTTTGTTCATGTTCGTATGAGTCTCGGGATGGTTTAAATTTACAATTGTTTCACTGTTGTCCGTACAGGTGGCCCAGCGCGACCCTGGTTTGATGCGTCTTGCGCTGAAGCTTTAAAGCGCAAGCAATATGCTTATCGAGCCTGGGTCGCAGCGCGTAATGGGAGGGATCCAAATACACCAAATTTGAAGAAGCAGTTCAACACTGCGGCCAGATTCTGCAAGAAGTGTGTATCGGAGGCTAAGTTTCGGCATATTCGAAAAATCGGTGAGAAGCTAATTAGCTTCCCTTGTGGGAGTCGGGCTTTTTGGTCTCTCGCCAAGGCTGTGGAAGGCAATTTCTGCAAGTCTTCTCTACCGCCTCTGCACGGACCTGACGGTTCACTAGCCTGTTCCGCAAAGGAGAAAGCCGACCTTTTGTGCTCTCTTTTTGCGTCGAATTCCACTCTTGACGACGGGGGAACGGTACCGCCAACTATTCCGTGGTGCGCGGAGAGAATGCCTGAAGTGCGCTTCACGCAACGTGCGGTACGCCAGGCCCTCCAATCCCTCGACGTCAACAAGTCTAGTGGACCTGACGGTATTCCAGCACTCTTGCTCAAGACGTGTGCTCCTGAGTTGGCATCAATACTAACGCGCCTATTCTCACTTTCTTATTCTGCGGGTGTAGTTCCAGCTTCGTGGAAGTTAGCCCATGTCCACCCTATTCCAAGAAGGGGGACCGTACAGACCCGTCCAATTTCAGACCTATTGCAATAACCTCCTTACTCTCCAAGGTGATGGAGCGCGTTATAAATACGCGTCTTCTCGGGTACTTAGAGGAGAACCAGCTTTTAAATGACCGCCAATACGGTTCCGTTATAGACGGAGTGCTGGTGATCTTTTAGTGTACCTGACTCACCAATGGGCAGCCGCCATTGAGAGTAAGGGGGAAGCGTTGGCAGTAAGCCTGGATATTGCAAAGACCTTTGATCGGGTCTGGCATAAGGCACTTCTGTCGAAGCTCCCCAGTTATGGACTCCCCGAGGGATTGTGTGCATGGGTGGCCAGCTTCTTATTTGGGCGGAGCATCAAAGTCCTTATCGACGGCGTATGCTCGGACACGAAGCCCATTAATGCTGGCGTACCCCAAGGCTCAGTATTGTCGCCCACACTGTTTATTCTGCACATCAATGATATGTTGCAAACCGGTAACATTCATTGTTATGCAGATGACAGCACGGGCGATGCTTTTTATACTGGCCGTGTAAACATCCCTTGTGCAGAAGTTGAGGAAAATAGAATACGACTTGTGTACGACTGAAATCGAGTCCTCCCTGGAGCAGGTTTCGGATTGGGGACGACAAAATCTTGTCATTTTTAATCCCAAGAAGACGCAAGTCTGCGCGTTTACCGCTAAGAAAGCCCCATTTTTGTCAGCGCCGCAATTTCAAGGCACTCCCCTTAAGATCTTGAACACCATAGGGATCCTGGGCGTCGACATTTCGAGCGAGGTGCAATTTAGGGGTCACTTGGAGAGCAAAGCGAAAATCGCTTCAAAAAAACTCGGGTGCTCAATAGGGCTAAGCGGTACTTCACACCGGGACATAGGCTTTTACTATATAAAGCTCAAGTCCGTCCCCATATGGAGTACTGCTCCCATCTTTGGGTTGGTGCACCCCAGTACCAGCTGCTCCCACTTGACTCCTTGCAGCGCCGAGCGGTTCGGATTGTTGACGATCCCAAAATTACAGACGGCTTAGAGTCTCTCAGCCACAGAAGAGACGTTGGCGCTCTAAGCGTGTTCTACCGTCTGTACAACGGGGAGTGCTCTGATGAGCTGTTTGATTTGGTGCCTACGTCGCCATTCTACCATCGCACCGCTCGCCGGCGATTGGGAGTTCATCCACACTTCCTGGACACTTGGAAGTCCTCCACGGGACGTGGCGGACGTTCCTTCATGCCATATGTCTCCGGATTATGGAATGAGCTCCCTCCCGCGGTTTTCCCAGAGCGCTACAATATGGGGCTCTTCAAAAAGAGCGTGAACAGATACCTAAAGTCTCAACGAGGTAGGCAACGCATCGGCTCCCCTTAGGTTGCAGATGTCCATGGGCGACGGTAGCCACCTAACACCAGGTGGTCCGTTTGCCAGTTTGCCTACTAGCAAACATAAAAAAATAAATAAAAAAAAAACGCTGGAACCGGGTTTTTTTTAATGTTTATTTGTATTTCGGTGGTTTAAATTCATAATTGGACTTAGTGGGTGGCGCTGCAACCGGGAACTAGATTTTTATCTTTCAGAACAAAGCGATGTCTGCTGGGATCACTAGTTTAAAGTAAATTGCGTTCTTATAGACAGTGGGTGGGTTTTCTGGAGGATTTGTGTGTAATAAATGAAGCAAGTGGTAGTGGCGTGTGCAGTTGATCGATGCGCAGCCTCGGATCGAGAGGCAGGCGGACGACTCGAACATGTGTCGCGGCGTATCTCGTGGTCGTGCATCAGAATGGGCTCATCCGCCGCGAGGTCAACACCCGTCACGCGCGCACGCGACCGATACCTTTACATGAATCCGACTCAATTCGATGAAGATTAATATACAATTTTAAAGGTAATTTAGTCTGTTCCTCCATGTCGACATTGATAATTAAAATGGACAAAGTTTAATGAAATCTGAAAATATCCTGCGTAAGCAGCTTTCAGTTCCAAGTACTTTTCTGATGTAAGAATGAAAGAACTACTGCTGACCATAAATATAGACTCACTATAGTCGAGGCAGAGGAACAAACTTCTGTTTAACATAAATCTTGTTATATAAGGAGTATATACATAAAATCCGAAACAGATAAAAATATAAATGCAGGTGACCTGGCAGCGTTCCCTTAAGTTTTTGCGGCGTGTTAACGTATGTTTGTTCCTACTGAAAAGTGGCCAAAACGTCGAAATAAAAATCACATAAAATGCTGCGCTTAAACCCATTAAAACGTAGTTGTTATTAAGATATCTATTATAATAACTATTAATATGGGACCTATATTTTAGCGCCTGGTTTATGTCGCGATAATATTACCAGGATCACAGAATCCTACCTTATTACTCTACGACTGAATGTATAACTATATAATGGTATATACTCGTAACATCGAAGATAGAAACAAAAACAGCGCCAAATTATAATAAATTAGGTCTAAGAATAGGGATGTCACCTTTTTTTAAAAAAAAAATGTAATATATTTGATTTTAAGGTGTAAAAATATATTATTTTTGGTTTTAGGGGACAAAATAGTACATATTTATTTTATAAATTACAGTATTACATTTTTCATGTTTATTAATTACTACTTTTTGCTTTGAGCACAAAACATAATAATTGAATTAGCAAAGAAAATACAGTATACTTCGTATAACATTTTTCTGTGATATAATTATAGGACAATTAGCTAAAATACAGCACTGGTGGGAACCCTAACCGAGAAGCACCTGACACGAGACTGATGGCTGTGAAGGAAGGAAATGTTAAAACTGAGCTGACATGATAATGAGGAGACGCCGAGGCTCGTGGGGTCATCATTAATTGGCGCTTGTGGCGAGGTCGTGACGCCAACATCACGACGAGACGCGTCGTGGGTCGCAGGGGTGCCAACCTACAGAATATTATTAACGCATTCTTCAAATCTTCACACTCGTATCGGAACTATTTACATAGTGATGTCGCAGGCGCTTTGTGTATTAAATCAAATGAGATTTTGTCCGGATGTTTGGATGTCTGTCATTTTTGTGTTGTCTTTAATATTGCAGGTTTTTTATTACCTTTTCGAATTAAAGTGATCTATTGTCCTCGCTAATCCCTTTGTATAGCACCGCAGTAACTTTTCATTTCATTCAAAGTCGCACAAGTCGCTGCCGAAGCTGACAAGTTAAGAATTACAAGGGCCAGTGGGCACGTCCCTAGGCCATTTTGCAAATATAAAAGGTGGGTGAGATGGGGAATGGGTCAGTTGGGTTTCAACTGCGATCAAAGAGTTACCTGTGTGGTGTGTGTACTTTCAATTTATGTCAATACGATTTTATGCTTTAAGATTTGGATTTGTTGTTTTCGGTTGTACTTGTAAGAACTGAATTAGGTGTGTGTATTTCTATTTTAATAAACTTTAGGATAATTCCGACGGCATTTTGAATGCACACCCCACAAAACCATAACAATATAGAATGATTCTTATGGAAAACCGTGTTTATACGAGTATGGGCACTGCACAAATAGTAGATGAAGATTGTTTTATGTTGAAGCACGCATGCTTTTGGGAGTTAACATGAAGCTTTTTTGGTTTACATTATAAGTCAATAAATTTCACTTTATTCAAAATCTGAGTAACTTATAGTAATACGGCTAACAGCTACCAATATTAAAATAATTTTTAAACTATTATTTACATACATGACAACCATCCCTAATCTTTATTTTTAGCAACTTCTCTAAATAACTTTCTTTTTGACCAATATGCGTATACTGTAATATGCATGGTTTGCTATAATTATAAATATTGTACAACGACTAGACTTTTAATCGCGGCAAAACGTATTTCTACTTAATAAGGTTTTTATCGCGAACGAAGCCACTGGCAGAAACTAGTATATATAATATATATTATATATACTTCCTTGACAAATTATATAACTGATGGTGAAAAGCGTTGTAATCTCCTAAGACTATAAGTAGAATACAGAGCCTAGGTCAATGAGTAGGGTTACGCCATGCCGATCCTGGTCCGAGGCAAGAACTCCTCTGTTCTGAGAGCTCATTAGAGAAGTTCCGCACGCTCCAAGCGCCTTGACAGCGAACGGCACCACTTCAATGAGATATTGCCTATATCGAGCACTAGGGTCTGGTGTATTGAGGAGTGAAGCGACTCGGATGGCACTCTCGGTGGATCGCCGCCGACGCCGAGCGCGGGCGTGTGCCACCAGTGTGCGAGTGCTGGCGGGAAGGTGCGCGCGCGCCTACCTCACATTACTGTTGACAAACGCACCTTCGACCTTATTCACCTGTGCCTAAAAACTACTGTTCAACACTCATACAGCGTATTTTTTTTATTTTAATATTTGTGATGGTGTGGAACTATTTAGGGAAGACAAGATTTTTTTTATCAAATATTTAAAAGAAAATTAATTGTGTAATTATAAAAAATTTAAATACTAAACCAATAAAAATTATTTAATAAAATAATCTAACAGTAACAATTCAAAAATGAAAATCACTTCTTAATAGAATAAAAGGTGTCAAAAATTTAAACGTGAACAATTAAGTAATACAATCAATTTCATATCAAATGTCCATTAAATGCATACTTATAAACAATTAATAAGTAATTAATAATTCCATTTTTCGATGATAAAACACATCACGATGAGTTTTTCATATTGTTAATATACTCTCAGAATGAGAGCCAATGAAATATATTTAATTTTGTGTGAAAAAAAACTTAATTAAATTGATGTACAAGTAACGTAGAATGAAGAGGCAATTCTTCTTAAATACACTCACAAACAATTATTTATGAAAGAACATCCCGTGGATTCGCCTGCGTAAATAAATATCATTATAAATTATGTAAAACTTCCTGAAGCGACCCGAATCTACACTTAGATTATATTTAATGGAACTAATATCATTGCAATGACTTTTTAAACTAATATACTAAAAGAAAACTTAATAGGATATAGTGGGTATAAAGAAAAACTGTTATAATTATATAGGTCAATTGTTATTACGGAAAATGGTGCGTTTCTCACGGGACATAGACGTGAAATTTCCGCGAATGAGCTCACTTTAAAAACGCTAGTAGGAAATAAATAAACAAAGCAGCCTAATATTGTGTAATAATAATGTGTAGACATTTTATGCACGCGTCAAAAGCTTACATATTCGGAATTGTGTCATCAGTCGTGAGGCTACACTCGAAAACCCGTTTAACAGAATTTCTTCATGAATAATTATAATGTTAGGAAAATTATTAACGAGCTGCGAATATTACGAAACTGCTAATACGAAGCGATTTGCAATACAAAATATCACATTAAAAAGGATACATTGTTAAAAAGTTCTTTGGAAGTTAAATAAATTGAGATTTCAGTTTTATTAAATCCGACGCTGGCTAAGGCTCATATAGTACAGGGCTAACCGTTTCACCGATATGCTATGAGAGCTTGGTATCATACTGATTAGCCTAGCCCCAAGAGCTGTAAAATCCTAGAAAAGTAAAGACTATTCACAAGTTTAATAAGCTATTAAAATAAATACCAACAATTGAAAACTAAAAATAAGACTGCGTAACAAATCGCTGCCAGATGGGAGCGTGTCCAGAAGGCTGGCTGCAGTGCCGCGCTGCATGGCGATGCTTATGTGTTGGGCGAAATATGAGCCAGCCTTCTGATCACGGGTGGCATCGAAGAGTTTCTTGCAAATCTCTTTGAAGAAACTCTTTGCCGATGGACCCCACGGACCTAACTTCAACTCCAAAGGGCCACTATATGTAACCCCTTCCTAAGGTTCCATATTTGCGCCGTTTGAAAGCTTCAGCTTTTGAAGCAGCGTTATAAAAATGGCTGAATACCGAGCAGCAGCCGAATATTCGTGGCATCTCTATTAAATAATCTAGAAATGATTGCAATAATATTCTTTGCCTGGTTTTTTCAATTAGTAATGGCTTCGCCGTATATATAGAGTGGTTTCGTTCTATCCCTAAAAGATAAAAACGATATGTAAAGTTTCATTGTCTTTTGTAAAAGTGTCCGTCGTGCCTTTAATTAAAATTCTCAAATGTTTCGAATGAGAATGTTTGTAAATCCACTTTCACTACCGCCACATTATATTAACACGATCCTATAATTAATAACGCGTGTTGCCGCGGTCTAGGGGTGCCTTCGGACGAAACATACATTCGTATCGTCACGCCTCGTAGCCATAGAGGTGCACAGAGACCATGGATCTCCATTTGTTACGATCCTCGCACACACTTTTGCTTTATTTGCTGTCATAGCTAGATAGATAAAACTTTTGGTACACCATTACAGAAAACTTACGAACTAGTATTATTCTAGTAGGGTACAAAGGGCGGTCTTATCGCTAAAAAGCGATCTCTTCCAGACAACCCGTGGCAAGAATATTCTGATTGGGAGTGGCGATGGTGGTATACATAATTATTGTACGATTACTTACATTTTAATAATAAATATATAACTATACTATATACAAATATACACATAAGTTATATATAGTCATTAATCTCTTCAGAGATACGTAGTACGTCTATTTAAGGCGTTTTTTTTTATTTGAAATTATAACTTCTTTTTACAATATATAAGATGACATCATGCTCTGTTTCAACCAAATAAATTGCTTTGACTTTCGACTTCTAACAGGAAAATTCTAATAAAAATGTCTAAAACCTAATATAACAGCAGTGAAAAAGGATAATCTAAAAATGGAAAACAGTGATATAAAAGTGTGCGAAGAGGAATTGCGGAAGGAGGACGATGATTTAGCCGCGAGCGTCGAAAAGTGTGAGACTAAGAGTGACACCTGTGAAGGTGACACTGTCCAGAATGACAGCGACGACGGTGACTTCGAGAGGATAGACATAGAGCAGGCCGAGATGGCGTGTGACAGCCAAGGGACCTCCAAGGACCTGCTCGGCACGGTGGAGTGCGAGTACGCGCTGTCCACCATGGAGAAGGAGAGCGCTAGGGAGCGGCTCCGGCTGGCGCTGCTGAAGCAGTGCTCGGCCATCCTCAAGCAGGGCGACCAGCATTACACCAAGGAGAGCCTGCACAGGACCTTCCAGGATGCGGTCAGTATGCGCTTACTTTTTTTTTAATAATAAGCGAATTGAGAGTACGATTCTGCTGAAACCAAGCATCTAGAAAAGCAGACGACAAACCCAGAGGCCGGTACTCACAATATGAACCACATGTTTACTTTAGTTTGAAATCGCTATTAACTTTGTATCTTTACTCGTGTATTTTGTGGTTAAGTTTATACGGTCTATAATGGATTTTTAGTTATTTTCGCAATTATAAACATTTCTCCTCTTAATGGAAGCCACAAACCGGCTCTTAGCTGATAGTGTTTTACGGTGGATGTTTTTTTGCTGGAACAAGTTTATATTTTGAAGAGTAAAATAGATCTCATGGAGACAGTTACTGTTTTCTAACTAAACCAATAAGTAAGCGGGCCTCAATGTTCATTTGGCAGACTTCTGACCCCCTCGTAATATACATCGATCCCGTGCTAATGATGATGTTAGGTGACATTGAGATTGAGCTGCCACTTCTGCCGGTCCGCGTTAGTAGTAGCCCAGTGTTAGCCCAAAGTGCCTTGCGACGAAGACAGTTTCTATATGTCATCGTCAAATCGTAAATACCGTTAGATTATAATCTATCTCGCGAGATTGCAAACTTTCAAAATATAGTAAACCGTAACATACTGCTTACAATTTAACGTATTAATTTTCCGTATTCGGTACTTCCATTTACATTTACTTTGACTGATACCTGTGATTTATTTTTAACTCTATGGTCACAGAACGAGCTACCGTAAGACCGACCAATCAACACGTGAGATCCGTACATACCATGCCATTTTACAATTTGACCATTTCAGGTCGATAGACTTTAATCTACCGAAAAACAATTCGTTAAATTGTAAGCAGATACGGTTGATAATATTTGGACAGTTTACAATCATGCGAAATAGATTATGAACTGATGATATTTACATATTGGTGGTGTAATATATATAGTTTCTGGCTCTCTTCTACTCCTGTACTGTGACACCAGCCCAATTCAGGGACAGGGTCCCTGTGTACCGCGTGGTGTGATAGCCGTACTTGCGGCCCACGCGCCCTCACCTCGCCACCTCGCCAACAACAAAGCACGAGGTTCGAGCACATATCGTTGTGCAATTGCAGCCATTTACGACTCCCTAAATACTGCATAAATATCAAGGTGATTTCGTTTGTTTATTTACATCCTCATCGCTCTGTCGATATGAACTATATCTTACGAAAATTCTTCTCGGAGACCGGGGTTAGACATTTGATAATTGATTCATAACAGAAAAAAATCTACTTTAAGAATAATTAAAAAGTAACAAAATTCATATTTTCAAAAATATCTCGAAGTCGGTGCCGAGTAAAAAAAATATACTATATTTCGTTGCTGTTATGTTTTATATTTACTTGTAAAATTATGCTTTTTACTTACTATTGAAGTCAGCTTTATTTTTTGATTAGTTTTTAATGCCTCCTTTTTAGTTGCGCAAATGCTTGAATAGCTTTAGAACAACAAAATATATGGAACATGTTGTAAGTCGACAGTCGACTTGAGAACCTCTTCCTTTTGGATGCCAGCTAAAAACTGCGATAGCTCGTGACATAAAGATGTGAAAGGGAAGGACTAAGCGCGGGCCTCATTAGCCTTTGGCGAACAATTGTTAGCTGACGGCGGCGTGTTGTGACGTCACTCGGGCGTATCGTGTCTGCTGCCAGCGGCGGCGTGTTCCGCTCTGTTGGGCGCCGGGCGGCGTAATGTCAGGGCCCATGTTCAATCGGCCACAATCATACAGTATCTTATCTTTATACATATATAAAATCCCACTGTTCGCGTGTGTGTCACTGAACTCCTCTTAACGGTTGAATTGATTATGATTAAATTTTTGTGTTTATTTATGTGGGGTCCCTTAGTTCTTTCAATCCACTATTGAAGCCAGTAGGTGGCGCAGCAATCGAGATCTAGTTTTTACCTTTCAGAGCAGGATAACGTCTGCTGGACCGGCTAGTATGTAATTTTTTGACCTACATATCTTCATAGCCAAATTTCTAAAACAACCTCTGCGTAGTCTCACCCTGCGAATCACCCAACGAAGGGAAGGTAGCAAGATACGAATTCTTGGGTGTTCAAAACTGAAAGCAGAAAAGCAAATTCCTTTTAATGCAAGGTCCGACTACACAGACAAGCAATCACGTATCAAGACTTTTTATTGTTCATTACTTTTTCACTGTACAAGCATCCAAAAGGCCTGTACTCGAAATTGCCTGTTTTAATTGTTAAAGAGGGCAATTGGCAACAGTATCTATAATATGTTTATACACTAAAATAAGCCTATACTTAGAAATAATTTATAATTTACTGAATAAAAATAAGTTATGTAAATTATTTAATTAATTGACGTAATAATATTATTATTTTATTTAGATTCGCTATGTATTTATTTTTATTAATGTCAACTGTAATACTAAAAATTAATCTAATCTAATTATAAATAAAACTACACAAAAAAACCATATCTACAAAATAACATATATGTATAAGTAAAAAATTGACTCCAAATCTCTGTCGGCGGGGAGCATTTCCAAAAAGCTGCCCGAAATACCCCGTTGGGGCATTAAACGAGATCCGTTAGGTATCGTTTTTTCAGACGAACAAAACATTTAAAAGACGGTTATTTCATGTTTACGATTAGGTATCGTATTTAAATACCGGTTTTTCACTTTTATGGTACCTATTCGAATAGAATTCATAAATAATTGCTTTTATTTGAATATAGACAGATTAGGTAAGATAACACTATATTGCACACCAAAATAAACAATTACAAAAAATGCATAATTGCAACACTTGTTGGCAAAACAACAGGTGACCTTATTATGGCTAAAAGCGATCTCTTCCAGGCAACCTAGCTTCAAAGAAATTCGTGGAGCAGACACCAGATAGGAGTGTACCATTTAAATATACATACACTCATTTATGAATTCAATGTATACAGATGAATAACATTGAAGTGTAGATTTGTAATGTCAAATTAACAACTTTTACTAAATGCATATGAAATGAATGCCCATCACCAACAAGAATTGAATTCATTGAAATGCATACGAAAGTATATACAATATGTATACTAAAAATCAATTTTTAATATTTTTGTCTGACTGGATATTAAAGTTAAGCGATTTTGACGGTACTTTCACTATCACACCTCGATTTGATCGTGCTAACTACCATCTCTACCACCCACAGTGTTGTTATACGAGTACACTTGTTTTGTCAGTCAATTAAATTAAATCCGTTTTTAGTTATTATTAATATTAGATGAAGTGTTTGAAACATTCTTTGGAGCATCGTATGTTTCATATGTTTAGAGTAGAAGAGAAGGGGAGTACTTTTGGCAGCCTTCGTCCTTGAATAGTGTCCGGCGCTCGTGTCGAGACGGAGCGGCCATCTCTATATCTTTATCACATTGTCGTTATAATAAAATTATAATAAGACCGCTTTTCGATATCGGACGCGCGACCTCTGTGCGCTTAAAATTGTATTAATCTGACGCACACATCACGGTTATTCCAAACTCCAAATATTTTAATATCTAAGTTAAAAAACCAATTAAATATGCATTAGAGATTAGATAGATACCATACTCGTGAAGTTACTTGATCTTACTGGCTTACTACTTAATGGCTCCGTACAAAACTTGTTGCTTGTTTTCATGAATTGTCTTTAGAGGTTAGAAAATAATGTTTAATCAGTGTCAATGTGTTTAGAAATGTTGATATGTGCTAGGTTGGTCAGTGGAAGGTCAGCAATGACAGTCAGAAGCCGCGATTGGCCACCCCGTGACGGGTGGTCGTCAGCGACGGCCAATGGCGACCGGCCTCGGGCACATGTGGCACGCGTCAGTGTCACTCATACGCTGCCCATTTATCATTTGCAATGTTCGAATGATAATGTTCAGGCATACAAAACAGTAGTGTTGCCACAACAGGGCGAGGCCGACGCGGCGACAGCTTTTAGGGTGGGGTAGAGAGTAGTACGAAGGACTCGTCGCACGAAATTCGATTAGCAGAAAGCCAACTGTTTCACTTGGATATTCTGTGTTTACGTCGTATTACAATCGAATCGACCATAAGAGCTGTCATCAATATAATTGCCAGCTCAAGTCCAGGGTGACTGGTAGGGCCGATTTTGATCCTGAAAGGTTGTTTCGTAAATTAATTTTAGTGGTTAACACCGGCTATTACTGTACTATTGAACGGAATTGAAGAGTAGCCTGCGCTCAGGCGACACAAGCAGCATTTGTGGATCAAATGTCCGCATCTAGCGTACTAGTATACGTCGGCACTCTCCTCCGTCAGGTTCCAGTAAAAAGCCCGAAAAATGTTCAGTTGATGTCGTGAAGCAATGGTGTCACGACAAGCGATGAGACCGGAGAGATTGCCATTGGGGTGTTACCTAGTGTACTTTTGGAACGACTACCTTACAACGACGGTGTTTGTGCGATTTGAATTGGGGATTCGTTGTATTTGGTTGTATTTGTAACGAGTGTGTATTTCTAATAAACTTTGTGATAATTCTAACGGCATTTTAATTCACATCACAGAAATTCGTAACAATAGTTTAGAATTGGCCAAATCCATACAAGTAACGCCTATGGTGAGAAAAAAGAATGGATAGGAAGATAAAGAGAGACAGCCTTAATGGCGAAGTAGTTTCGCCATTTGCGAATACAACGAGCACTCGCCCCGTCGGCGGCGTCGCTTTGACGGACAGGACAGTGCGCGTGCTCTGGCGTTCATTAAAATCGGTCGTGCCGCTCGGCAGTGACACCTGACTACATATTGAATACTATACTACAATTAGGGGATTTTCATTAAAATATAGAAATCGTCCGTTGGCCAAAGGACACATCACAAAGGAGTTCGATTGAATGTTTTTGCTGGATTTTTGTAACGCGATTTTACTGGCAATTGTGGACTGATTTTTGAAAGAGTGTATAGAGTACTGAGATGGTTCCATTGTCACCAAGTCAGGGTGTGATGAGTGGGCTCCCAGGGACATCGACCGACTTCAAATTTTTTTCGAATGTTTATTTCTTGCTTTTTCATTATTTTTGAAGTCGGTTCTACATTGTATTTTTTTTTCACCATTTTTACAATATTAACATCAACTTTGAACGCTATTTTTAACCGACTTCGAAAAAAGGAGGAGGTTCTCAATTCTTCGGAATCTTTTTTTTTATGTATGTTCACCGATTACTCCGTGATTTATGATGCGATTTACATGATTCTTTTTTTGTTCGACGCGGAATAGCTTCCAATTGGTCCCCTAAACATTTGACATAGTTTGGCCCAGTAGTTTTCATTTTGTGAACATTTTTTATGAAAAAAAAAATCCTTTTCGTTCCATATGTACACCGATTACTCTGAGAATTATGATTCGATTTACGTGATTCTTTTTTGTTCGACGCGAAATAACTGTCGTGTGGTCCCCTAAAAATTTGACAAGGTTTGGCCCAGTAGTTTTCATTTTACGAAAAAAAAATTGTTCCCGTTTCTTGGGACCTATATTTTTTAAGATGCGCGGCACCATTCGTAGGGGTCCACCCATACATGGCTAGACACTAAAACGTAACAAATAAAAGTCGGTGCAAAGTAAAACATATAAATTACTATATTTTGAAAATTACTAAGCACCGACTTTAAGATGTTTTAGATAATATATATTAATAATAATAGCTTTAGAAATAAGTTATTTATTACATTTTAGTTTTTTAGTTTTTGAAGTCGGTTTTTTTAAACGAAGTTTTTATTTTTTATTACATAGGCTCATTGACTTGCAAATTTTGTGCGACATAAATATTTCTATATAGTTACAGGACCCAAAAAGGACGCTTTTGGAAAGTCGCCTATTGAAATTGACACGTGTCTACATAAACTGATATTTTAGAGACATAGGAGTAAAGTTTTATTATATTTTGATACTTGTTATGTTCGCCATAAGAATCTGTGAAAAAGACCACTTTAGACCTTCAATTCCTGACATAATCGGCCGTAACAGGTATACTGACGTGAAAGTGAGATCATAAGATATCAAACTTATATTAAGATGATAAGTATCGTTTTTCAGTCGCAATGAGACGGGCGTGTCTGCGGGATGTTGTCCCTAATTAGTGCCCGTGGCTGGCTCCCCGGAATGCGGTTCCTGGTGACAAAAAGTGGCCGCTGCAAACATGTCACTAAATAACTTTGTTAGTGGAAAACAGCATACAGACAATCGGTCAATTACAGTACGCGTACACATTCGTATTAGCTAAACCTCCAATGGCAGTGTCGCCACCGAACTCATCTCCAGCGCGAGACGACAATCCATTGGTAAGAGCCGCCGCGGCTGCGGGCGTTGTCAGTTGTCGTAATGCTCCGAGCACATGCGCGTGGGCCGAGCCGAGTATCGATGTGGGCGCGTATCGATTCGTCGGTCACGACGCGATGATCGATTACAGGCAGCCGCCTCCAGTGGCACCCGACGGGTAATCGATTTTTAAATTATTGCTCTCTAATCGATTTTCAAATGGCTTTTGACACTTCACGAACGTTACAGGTACCAGTGTAAAGCAATTATATTATTACTAGCTGTCCCGGCAGACGTCGTCCTGCCCGGTAAAAAATAGGGGTTGATCGTAGACGGTTGAAAATCTAGGGTTGTATGTACTTTTGTGTGTTGTATCATAAAAAAATAGAAATTAAAAATTTTGTCTAAAAAATAAAATTAAAAATTTAGGGGTGGACTACCCCTAACATTTAGGGGGATGAAAAATAGATGTTGGCCGATTCTCATAGATACCGGATAAGCACAAAAAATTTCATCAAAATCGGTCAAGCCGTTTCGGAGAAGTATGGCAACGAAAACTGTGACACGAGAATTTTATATATTAGATTTCAAATAAAATTACTTCGGTATATCGGCTGGTACCTAAGCTTCGATGGTATTAAAAGTTGGAAGAGAGTGGGGCATCTATTATTAAATTTCAACTTTATCTTACGAGTTCCTGTTTGTTTGGGAACATGTGGGTGCTTGTTTAGGACTCCCTGAGAATCACTATGAAATCGTCATGTCCGTTTATACTCCTTGTACTTTTCCTCAAAAATGTATTAGCCGACTTCTAGAGTAATTAAATAGTACTCCTTCTTGAAGTCGGATTTGTCTTTTTTTGTTTTGTTTTCTATGTACGTACATCGCTACGATGTTCGTCGTCTACGGAACATAATCTTTAGCACCTGAACCTTGGCATCAAGCTTCAAGCGACGGAAGTCGCGGACAAAGTGAGTATTTATGTTGATACGATTAGAAATGATGTAAGCGGCCGTGTAAGTGTGTACTGTACAAGCATCGTATAAATCATGCGTTCGTAAAGGGGAGCGAGAGTTGTTTTCGGTCCCAAGGCGAGTGTAATATAATGTGTAACAAACGGAGCTTAATAGCGTTCACCTCGACAAGTTCGCTCTTCACCTTGGCGCGAGGCTCGTCTGCGAACGACACTCCCAGCTCAGCCTTCGACACCCGTCGAGGTGCCATCGACTCTCTGTAAACATATTAAGAACGCATCTAATTATCCAATTTTAAAAACATTTTTAGATAGATAGATACAAAGGGCGGTCTTATCGCAAAAAACCTTCCAGACAACCCCAGGAATGAATTGAGATGATAATGGCGATGGTGGTATACGTAACATGTAGAATGAACTACTTACTTTTTAACCGACTTCGAAAAAAAGAGGAGGTTCTCAATTCGTCGGGATATTTTTTTTTTGTTTGTTTGTTTTTTTTATGTATGTTCACCGATTACTCCGTGATTTATAATCCGATTTACGTGATTATTTTTTTGTTCAACGCGGAATAGCTTCCATGTGGTTCCCTAAAAATTTGATATAATTTGGCCCAGTATTTTTCATTTTACGAACATTTTTTTGTTCCCGTTTCTTGGGACCTATATTTTTTAAGAAGCGCGGCACCATTCGTAGGTCCATGCATACATGGCTAGAGACTAAAAATAACAAATAAACAATAAAAACTTCGTTAAAAAAAACCGACTTCAAAAATTAAAACTATAAAATAACTTATTTTTAATTTCTAAAAACATCTTGAAGTCGGTGCAAAGTAAAATATAAAAATTACTATATTTTGAAAATTACTAAGCACCGACTTTAAGATGTTTTAGATGATATATATTAATAATAATAGCTTTAGAAATAAGTTATTTTATAGTTTTTAGTCTTTTAGTTTTTGAAGTCGGTTTTTTAAACGAAGTTTTTATTTTTTGATCACAGTTTTAAATGCCGCTAGCGATTTCGCTTGTCTCATAGTAACAGGAAGCGCCTTCAAGGAAGCCTAAACAGAAAAAAAAGTTGTAAAAATTTGAGTTATGCGCAGGAGTGTCCAATTTTAATTTAGCAGAAGGGCGTAAATTATGAGAGCACGGAAGAAATTCAAAATGTTATTTAAGGTAGTTGTTTTAATAAGCTTTTTAAATATATTTACTAAAAAGTTCATGTCTCAACGATTGAGATACCGATAGCGTCTCAATTGGTGTCGTGGCGGGTCCATATCTTTTTCTAAATGGCAGCTTTATTTATTTAATAAAATGGTTTGTCTCAACACAAAATTATTTGCTATGTATTTGTTTAAAGTTTCAGCCAAAAGTCTTCGAATCATTTAAATTGTTTTGGCGATATCTATAAATAAGGCATATTTGAATTTAACATTTTCCTCATCGTGAGATAGACTCGTTATTTAATGGCCAAGCAATAAAAATGTGTTTCCAATATTTTAGGAAGATTACGTTCATAGAGCCAATAGACATAAATAAATAACATATAGGACTGAGCGGGAAAATGTCTGCAGAATTCCGCTAACCTTGTATATGAGTAATATAATTATTCAAGTTAGGAGCCTTAAGGACAGACGAGCGTGCATGACAAGAGCTATGAATGTCAAAGAAGCAAGTGAGGTGTGTAAGAATGGGCCTGTGTGGCGCTCTGTTGTTCGTGCCTACCCCGCAAGGGACCTGGCGTGAAGTTATGTATGTATAATTATTCAAATATATGTTTATTAAAAGTTCTTTTTACCTGACCTTTCTTTAGAATATTATTGGTTTGTGATGTTGATTTCATTCATTCTCTCTACATGCCCAAAGCACCTTGACATTCAACCCATAACGTTCTCTTATCTCACTGTTTCTTATCATATCACTCATGATTAACTTCACATGTACTCCTCAAAGCTCTCTTGT
This sequence comes from Dendrolimus punctatus, assembly GCA_012273795.1. NCBI lineage: Eukaryota > Metazoa > Arthropoda > Insecta > Lepidoptera > Lasiocampidae > Dendrolimus > Dendrolimus punctatus. Next base: position 9,518,087 of record CM022551.1, on the reverse strand, counting down.
TCCGCCATCGCCCACTTTCACGATGTGAATACGGCGGCGCGCGTTCGAGCCGCCGCAAGCCAGATCGATATAATTAAAAAATTAAAACGATAATATCGCATTGATGGATAAGCTGCTCGAATTAATGCCGTGGATCAGATCTACATTCGTAATGAGCGCTGTAATCTTTATGTTCGCTTAACGAGATTTCGACATGATCGATGTCCGCACTCGCGCTCCAATTATTCATCACTATGCTGATTTATTCATTAATCCTTTCTTGTGTCGCCACTTATTGCTGTTGCTTACATGAGTTCTTCTAGAATAGTGCTTACTTTTTAGGGTTCCGTGGCCACTGAAACTAAAAGATCAGATATATGAATCTGTCATACGACAGGTCATGTTATCGGGATCCGAATGTTGGGCAACTAAAGCGATAAACCACAAACCTCTCCACTCAGTTGAGATGGATATTTGGTGTTATAAGAATGGATAGGTTGAGAAATGAGTACATAAGGGAAAGTTATAAAGGGAAAAGATGAAAGCCACGTGACAAAAAGAATGTTAAACTGCAACATTGATTGGTGAGAGAGTGACTTGTGGTGTGACAGAGAACGTATGTCAGAATAGAGGTGTATTGAAGGAAAAGATGTGTAGTCCAAATGATTGAAACAAGAGAAAAAAAGAGTAATTTTGGAAAAGGTGAACCTCTATGTAATGTTCATTGAAAACTACTAAAAGAACTGTAGGTATAAGTGTACAAGGAAAAAATTCCAAAACTTTGCAGCACATGCTCGTGATAGTTATAGAGATTGCCTTTTGAATAGACGATGTATGTATGTTTAACAGTTTTTATAGAACTATTGCATTGTACTATAAAGCTGCAAGGAGGCCTTCGTCAGCACTGGTGTCGGTTCATCCATGTCTTCTGTCTTAGTACTAGCCTTTATGATTGGGAAAGCAAATAACAAAAACAGTGATGTTTATTACCTCTGCTGTACCAGGTTTATGAAAACATTGGCCTATGAACATTGCATGTCTACAAATACAATGAACATCATCTTTTTTCGGGGCGTTCCCCTTCACGGCCAGCACCCGACCGCACCATATCCTCTGTCAGAATTCAACTCCCAACCGTACAGTGAAACGCGGTTGCCTCAACCATTGACCTATCACGACTCTTACACATGCTATGAGAACATGATATAATTATCAAGCTGATTGCTTCTAATATATCTGTCACTGCATATAATGTTAAACTCTAGTGTTTGCAAAATAAAATGGCGAATTAAATGTAAAATCACCACCATCGCAATAAGACTTGGCCAGGGTACCCAGCTACAGGAGTAGCAGGACACGGAAGGTGGGCGAGGGCTCCCCTGGGTGGCTGCCCTATTTTATGCTATGGAAGCCCCTAGATTTAAGAGATTAACTGAATCTTATGACGGCATAACTTCAATGAGTAATGAATGGAGTATCAATTATTGTTTCAACAGTACTTAAATTTATTTTAAAAGTAAGTAATTGTTTTTGTATATTAGTAATATTTTTTGAATTTATTGCATCAGATGTCATCTACCCAATTGTGTTATAAATCATTATATTAATAGGTGAAGCAAAAACTTTGCATCCCTTTTTACGGACACTGCGCACTGCGCACCGACCACTATGGCATTTCGCACACTTCTAGTTTATACCGAGAAGGAGTGCAGTGTGCTAATATTTTTTTTATAAGTAATTAATAATAAATCATTTAATCAATAAAAAAAACACACACGCATATACTCTCTTGTATATTGTTAAAGTGAAATGAACAGTATAGGCTTGGCGAAATCTGTGATTATAGAAGTAGTCTTTGACAACAGAACCTTAGTAATGTGCTGACTTATAATTTAAATTAATTATGGTCGAAGTTCGACCACTGGGCGACCACTAGTATTATTAAATATATAAGAACAGCGTATTAAAATAACATTATATCAACTAAATTTATAAATGTGATAATTAACATAATTTTAAGTATTTTTCAAACTTACTTAATGCGTTACTTTAATCTAGTGATGACGTCACAGTGTGCACACTGGTGATATTGATGAGGTGTGACGAGCACCTCGGTCAACGGCCATCAGCCAAATCGACTTGATTGGGCCGCTATAACAACACGCGCCTGTCAAAATCGTATAAAATATATCATATTACTCATACTATTTAAATGAAATAGTTTTGAAAATTATTTGAATAACGGTTATCAACTGATCTAATAAACTAAAAATGAAATCGATGATTAACACGCGTCGTAATCCGTAGAAATATAGTTTTAATTAGAAAGAATTATGAAGGTTTTTCTTGAGCACTGATTCAGGTTATGGCACACGGGCCCATGAGAAGTCGCTCTCGCTCGCATCGGATGCTGTGGTCCATATCTGTACTCCTATTAGCGGCATATCACGATCTCGCCTTAAAAGTATATCAGTATTAATATATAAACCATAAATCAATGGCTCAAACTAACGCTCATTAGGTGTGCGGTGGCCCTCGCCGGGGGCGCAGACGGGCGGTTGCACAGCGTATATATACCGCTTCGACTGTGCAAGGCTTCGTTCAAATATGGACCATATCGGTGGAACTGGTTGTCAATCGAATCAAGTATTCGCAGGCTGCTTTGTTAAGATTGAGACACGAAATCGTGCAGATAATCGGACGATTGATACAGGTGCGTGAAGGCACGGCGTAACACCCTGTATCCATTACTAAATAAAACTGTTATTTATAATATGCCCGAGCAACTAGAACGGTATGAACGATACATCAATCTGAGGAGGGACATATCTATGCGGTTTACACTCAAGCGGGCATCATCTGAAAGTGCGCCAAATTAGACCAGCTTGACGCCGACCGACCCCATCAAGTTACACTCGTGTTCATCATTATCATCCGAACCTCAAATCCTAGTTGCATTTGGAGCGTTCTTTCACATCCACTTCAATTAAAATGCCACAGGATGCCAAATCAACACCCAAGAACTTAGGTAGTTCGGATCCCGCCACCTAAAAGGGCGGAAATTTTTCAAGACATCTGTATATTAATACGTGAAGCAAAATGAGGTGTGTAAGAATAAATCTGAATGGTGTTCTGTTGTTCGTGCCTAGCCCCGCAAGAGACCGGGCGTGAAGTTATGTATGTATGTGAAGCAAAAACACAGATAAACTTTATACTACCCCTTTGCCCCCTTTACCCCTAATGCTTAGAATCAAACCCGGCTTGAAATGTTGAAAAAGGCCGGTCTGCGTCGGCCATTGCGGACTTTTAATGAGCCGCCGGGAGTCGCGGCCGCCAATTACCTGCGCTCCTTAATGAGCCACATATCTCTTAATTATTATAGATAACATTTACTAATAATCAGAAACGAGCAGCGGATTTCTGTTTGTTTGTACATCGGTGACCTATTCATTAGAGATCCAATATTTACTTTCGTTAATTATTTAATAGCTATATTAGTATGATTAATTATGTGCCTGTTATTTCATTTCCTAGAACACCTAGAAAATAAAAATTACTCGGAAGCCTGATTTACATATTTAGCTAGCTTGGCAGCTCGATATCCGATTCCTATATCTTGCTATTCATTTGCTTGGTTGAATTTCGACACTAATTGTATGGAGCTTATGTTAAATTTTAAACGCTAGTAGATAAGGCAGCTCATTCGCCTTATCGTTGGGTAAGATATAGGAAACTGGAGTAAGTGGATATCTGTCCGAACGACTAAAATAATTTATACTAATATAATTAAGTTTCTATCCTTATATTATATCTATAGAGGAGGCAAAACAACCCACAGCCAGGTGGTAGGATATTTGCCCGCCTGTATAGCTACCATCTTTAGTTATTCCGGTATTAGTGGCCAGGTTCCAGTCTTACTTTAGAGAGAGACTTTTTGTGTTACAAATGTCCATGGGCGACGGTAATCGCATCAGATGAGTCGTCTGCCTGTCTGCTGAACTCATGTAATAAAACAAAAGTGTCTATTCTTGCTTATAAAAAATATTTTTTTTATTGCCAATAGTATTAGTAGTAGTACCTGATGGAAAGCGTTTACTGTTGCCTATGGACATTTGCAACACCAGGGGCGAACTCAAAGCCTGGCCAGTCTTTAAGATCCAAAGGAGATGCTGGTAACGCCATGTTCGCGTATACGCCGCTCGCTGGCGCCTACTTCTAATTAAGAACTGTGATCAAGTGCGTGATTCCAGCATGGCTCACCACGATCCTCTGCAAATAATCGTCTGAAGGTTTCCCTTGAATAGACTTCGATACGACTGAAAGCAGTGAAGCATAGAGGCCGTTGGTGTCTGCGGCAAGGGTGCCGAGGTGACCCGCATTCGCCTCGTATGCTAAACTCGCACTTGAACGTGTAAAGGCGCGTACTCACCTGCGACCCGTTCTCATTATCAATGATAGCGGCGCGCTCGCAACGAGCCGACAAAGTGCACACATTAGAGCACGTTACTGTGTCAGCTCGGTTGCAGTTACGGCTCGCAGATGAGTACGCGGCTTTACATGAATGCGACCACGATGCTGATCATCTCACACGAGCAACTGAAACTGTCCACTCGCGGTCAATCCTCGTCAATTATGACGTCACGACTACATCGAGCAATTTCGAGCGATGGCTGTAAGTAGCAAACTGTTGCTGCGATACGGCCACTCAATACCATACAATATGGAGCAACTTAAAAATGCCTCACTCTCCTCAGCACCCGATATTCGGCAACTTAAATTGCGATTGATCCAAATTGATCCATTACTGTTGTCAAGCAATAATTACTCAAAAAGTTGCTCGTGTAAGAGGGCTCTTAGGAGCACCTCAAGAGCGAGTCTGTTGCTCGTAATGTATTGGGCCAACGCGTACGCCGTGCCGCAAAACAAACATAAATAATATGCAAATATATTTATGAGATATCTATTCAGTAGATATTTAGCACGATCGAACGCGCTCGCAAAAAGCCGTTGCGGGTTAGCGGTTAACGCGCTCGCGTGTCAAGTGACGCGGATTCGAGTCCCAAACTTAATCAATCGCAACTTGCAATTTATTATTATAAGAAAAAAACTCGCCGATGGTTGCGATTTCTTTAAACTACATAAACATTATCATTATATTAATATGTGAAGCAAAAACTTTGCACCGCTTTTTACGAAAATTGTGCCGACGGAAGAGTTGGGAGTTTCGCACACTTATAGTTTATATACAGAAGGAGTACACAATGCTTATATTTTTTTATATATTTTGTTAAATCAATGAATAAAAAACATTACACACACTACCATGTATTTGATACACACGCGTATATACTCTTTTGTTTATTGTTAAAGTGAAATTAACAGTGTAGCCATGGCGAAATCTTTGATTATAGAAATATAGTCTTTGACAACAGAACCTTAACAATATTCAAACTTATAATTTAAATGAAATATGGTCGAATTTCGACCACTAGTTTACAGGTAAATGGGCTCCCTCGCCGCGAGCAACGCTTGTGCAATGCAACGTCACAGATCCGAGCATTACATCGGCGGGGTAGGAGGAGCGAGCATTGCAGTGCGCAACCAGATATATTGATAAAACAGCACAACGAGGGCTTAGTCCAACGTCACAATATATCATCATAGAAATCCGATGTGTCTGTTATTCGGCATGGCAGCTGCTCGACATTTTACAGTTTTACTCATAAATGCATGTTACCACTTGATTTTAGTATTTTTTTTGGCTGGGAATAAATTTAAAATTACGAAGGCTATAATAAGCTATACGCTTTAGATCAACCGTATTGTTACGAGGACATCGCAAATAAAAAACGCTACATTGCGTTCCACATTCTCGTTTTTCTTACGTTCTCACGAGAATATGGAGGGTTCTTTATTATGAGTGGTCGAAACACAATGAGATGTTAGACACACGTGTGTGCCGAAACACGACGGGGGCGGAGCGCTTTCAAGCCTCTATTAGAAGCTTGTTTTCATAATAATATAATTATAAAAAAAGTGTGCGTGTACTAGTGTACACACGTAAGAAGTGAAACTTCTTTATGACCTTATTTTCCAAAAAATGGTCTACTGTATGCAACTTTACAAAAAGTGGTTAAATAAATACAGCCCCTACCACGGTCGACCGTGGTAGGGACAAGAAAACAAGATGCCCCATAACTGAAAAAATTGACGGTAATTTTTTTCCAACGCCAATAATGAAGTTTCATTTCAAAAAGTAACTTATGAATGATGAGTGAATGAATGAATATGTTTTATTAAAAGATACAGTTAACAGAACTCAAATGTTACAATACAATAGGTGGTCTTATCGCTATTAGCGATTTCTTCCAGACAACCTTTGGATGGACAAGAAGTTTGATAAGAAGAGAGGTACTTATGTTGCATTATACTCACTATCAAATAAGTATCAGTTTATATATATTTTAATCAGGTGAAACGTGTAATTTATTTATTTTACATCATGGACACATGGAGGCCTAAAATTTTTTAAAGGATAGTTTCCCTTTTCTCCAAAGAATACGGAACCCAAATAAATGATTTCTGCTTTGTCCTACATATGCATATTATAGTTATTACAGCGCGCAATGCGCATTGCAGGCGGCCCAAGCGGCTATAAATCATCGATCGATCCGATCACTATGGCCGATGGGCACTCGTCATAATAACGACTATTTGTTATGATCTACGATCGAACATGATGGATTAACTATTGTTTCGCTCTTTATTAGGGGCTTAATTGAAATTTACTTTTTTATATTAATGATCTTGCTCTACTTTAGTAAAGAAATCATTTTGCTCGCTACTTCTGATTTTTCGCCACACTGTACGGGTAAGACGATATATTCGTCATAATTATGCAACAGAGATTGGCAGGATACACACATCACTAATCAGCTCGATATGCACGACACGACACATCTGCCTGTGTACCGGTTTTGTAGTAAAAAAAAACCGACGACAGCACTCCGTCTCCTTGAGCCTTAACAAATTAATTAATTGCGTGTAATGCGATTACATTGAGCCCCGGTGCTTGTCAAGGGGAATATATTAACATAATCGCCATTAAACTGTAACACGTCTTACGAAACGGACCCGTGGGCTTACACGGCGGATGTGTGCAACACGCGCCCGTGGAGGACGACGAGCAAATTATATTACATGTTACGTTATATGTAGTTAGGTATAAGTCTACTTCTTAGTACTACTTAGACGAAGCCCGGTCCCAGTCGTAGGAAGCGGCAGGGGCAGGTATTATGTTTCGCTGGGCCTAGCCATAACACCGTCAAACCGCTCATAAGACTATCTGGGCTGCCAGGGCGATAACTTTTATTACAGAGTGCTATCAATTTCTTTTAATTTTAATCTTCTGAGTCAGTGCTATATCAGACGTCCTATAAATTGGACACTGTTTTCTTCGCTCTAAACACAGTTGTTGTTTACAGTCATAATATTAGTACATTAGTAACACACTTGCTTTCTATTGAATTTACTGTTTGTTGGAATGGGTAATGATGTTACGTTCACAAAGCCAAAACTAGATGCCGCTGTACTGTTTAGGAACGCAGTATGGTTTAAGATTTTATACAACACAAGTGTTCTTTTATTTGAAATTGTAATTTCCGATTCGATTCTAGTAGCGAATACAAAAATGTTTGTTCACTGGAAGTTTTTGGGACTCGTGTACACTGTTGTATCTGAGGTTTTGTATTTATTTGTTCGCAGTATTATTATTACATATAGCTATAACATAAAAAGTATAAAGATTTATTAATGTTTGGAATATTTAATAGAGTGTTAATCAATTACCAACTTCGATGTAGTTTAGCTTATTATAATAAGAATTGTCCCAAGCAAGGCGTGTACTTGTTCGTGACTCTAACAAATGTAGAACAATTCTAACTATTTCAAGTTATGCATGTTCCAGAATAGGCTAACAGTATGTGTTAATAAATTATGTAGAAAAATTTCTGAGATGCTCAAAAAGAGGAGTAATATTAGTTTTGGTTAATTAAAATTATTAAGTTGTGATACCAATATCTCACTAAAGTTTGCCATTCTGTTGAACGGTGTGTCGCAATTGCTATTGCATATTTACAATAGACTAGACAGAATGCAGGCTGCAATCACGTATGCAAAGCGTAAGGGCGTAACAAGGCGTTGCAACTATTACACGTATCTAAATAATACCCAACTGTACGAAGTATATTTGTAGGGAATAGATACGATTCCATTGCGGTGCGATAATGGCTTGCTTATAAAACCAACGTGGTTGCGAATGTGGAACCAAAAGGAAAATAATTATAATAATTATATTATTATAATTTATTATATAATGTCTCCAGTCAGAACGACTACTGAACTTATACAAAGCACAAGTTTGGTCGTTTATGGAGTACTCTTCTCAAATTTGGGACGGCTCAGCCAAAAACCAGTTAGAGGCGTTGGAATCAATTGAGAAAAGAGCCAGGAAGCTGGTCGGCAATTATCGTCTCTTTTATGCTCGACTTCAGAGTCTAGAGCATAGAGGTAAGGCCGCGGGGCTAACTGTCTTCTATTGGATACATTTCAAAAAGTGTTCCTTAGAATCGCATGAATTGGTTCCTCCATCCCCATTTTACCATCGGACAGCCAGACGCACCGGTTTGCGCCACCGTTACATGGTGGAAACATCACCAGTCAGAACCAAGCGTTTCACTTCATCTTTTGTTTGAGTTTGTTTTTTTTCTTGAAGTCTTCAAGCGCGGTAAGCGTGCTCCATCCCAGCCCGCGTCATCACTCAACATCAGGTGAGACAGTGGTCAAACGAAAAGCTAAAGACTGCGATTGGCTAAAGAAAAACATCTTATTGCAATACGGGGTGCTGGTTAGCTACCAAAGGCAGTGAATTGGAAGACTCTGGCTGACCGCAAGCCGCCGCTGGCGACGCGCACTCGAATTCAAAACCGGACGCGCCGGCTTATTGCCATCGGAGGCAGTAGATTAATTTGTCACCCACATCCGCTCTCCACTACTTTTATGGCTGATCTAGATCATAGATCGTATCACTAAAAACTTGGACATTTGCTATAATTACCTTATCTATGCTAATACCTATAATCGAGATAAAAATGTGACTTGTATCTAAGAATTTAATTATATAGTTATCTATACGTAATTTTATAAACGCGAAAGTTTGAATGGATGTTTGTTGCTCAATTACGCCAGAACGGCTGAATGGAGCTGGATGAAATTAGAGAGAGAGAGAGAGACAGTTTAGAATAGCAAATACGCTACTTTCATCCTGGAAAAATGTACGGTTCCCATGGGATAACATTCACGCGAGCGAAGGCGTAGTACTATCTATAATATAACAAATCTATCGAGGGTTCGAATTTGTTCAATGCATTTAACAATATAAAATGAGAAGAAGTTATTCAAGCCAGCCAATTCCAAAAGAATTTAAGAGTTTTTACATTTTTTATCGTTTGTCTGTTAGAACATCACATGAAAACTGCTGAAGGGCTACTTATTGTAGTTTATATTGAACTCTATGCTTAGGATATTTTCTATCTTGATCAATGACGTAGTTTCCGTGGGAGGTCATATATATTGCAGTTACGTTTTTCAATTCATCAACAAACAAGTTGTGGCAACGCGAACGAAGCTTTCGCTGATACAGCTGCTAATATTATACTAAAAGAAAGAAGTAAACACAACACAAATTTAGTCGGAGGTGGGTTCAATAGACCATTAAAAGGAACAATATTGCCGCGAAGGGCTCAAATGCCAGCCCTGATGGCTTATGCTGGGATTAGAAGTGTAGCGTCGTCGTATGCAAATAAAATTAGCTTTTGCCGGTGTTGCTCCTACATTACGAAACTATTTCCGACTTTCCTTTCTGTCATCGACGAACCGCCTTCTATCCTCTCCCCTATCTTCCGATATCTTAAACAGAAGAATGTTGCATCCCAAATTTATGCCAAAACCTACTAGTATGTTTATCCAATGCATTTTTACTCTTGGATTTAGACCTCTTCAAGTTTGTGCCCCGTTACTTTCGCGTTTTTTTTTTCGTTATTATTAATTTCTGCTACTACAGACTCTAGGGTCTTTTACAATTTAATATTGCGCTTTTAATATTTTTAATAGCTATTCATTAATCTTCCTTTTATTTCTCACGTAGGCGTCCAGCACCACGTTAAGTACATTTACAATCCTGGTACAGAGGTGTACCAATTGCAATCTGATCAGGACGTGGATCCAGAAGTGCGGCCTTTGTTTTGCGGCCCCTTTTCAACACTCCGGTGCGCTTAACATTTAAAACACTTATACTTTTATCGGCGTCACGATCGATTTAATCGAGACACGACTCGCGGCAAGCGCAAGCCCCCGCACACTTCTTCACACTCGCAGCAGACGTGATGCGATCGCAGCCTCAATATATTAAGCTCTCTATATATAATGTGCATTTACGATTATTTAAGTTTTTGATGTTAAATAACTAATTAAGTTATAATATTTTTAGTGAGTCTACCGGTAATCAGTTTTGTTTTAGTAAGATAAAATCGGAAAAGAACTTTGCAAAGAATAGTCTTTTAATATTTTAGTTCACATTGATTACGAACAATAAAAAATAAAGTCATGACATCAGTGTTACCCAACGCCGTAGGTTTCTACGGCGACTGCATTGTCGCAGGTGTGCGCAGCTGCTGCAATAAGTAGGTGATCTGGTGGTCGTGTTTTTAAATCTGTCGGTCACGAGTCCCGCATTAGGGGCTCTCGGCGACTGATGGTTGTCACCGCGAGCGGCGCTTGCGCAACGCGTTCGCGACACACGCACCACCAGCGGCTCCTTCACTCCTTGCATGAGCATGCCTTGTTCTTTTACAAACTGGCACAACCATCTATATGTTAATGCTACGCACTGTAGTGTAACTTTGATTACGTAGTTTTTTCTGGTGGCGTTATATACGTTGAAACATTGCTCTCGTGGACTCACCAATTCTTCGAATTGCTATTAGTTTCAGTATATCCTATTTTACACTTGCTAATGTAGAATTTTATTTTTTAGCCATAGCTAGATTATGCGTTGCAGCTTATAATCTACTTCTGTGTGTTGTATTATTTTGATTTTAGTGCCAGTTCCTAAAAGTAAAACGGGTGACCTTCCCAGTCTTCAAAATTATAGGCCAATTTCAAAATCCGGGAAAGGTCACTTCATCCTGGACTCAACTGCTATTTAGAAATTGACGATGCACAGTTTGGTTTTCGTCCTTTTCTCTCGACAGATTTTTAGTGTAAAGTCTACAATTAGGCATTATGTTGATAAAAAAAACTTCAGTTTATGCATGTTTCCTTGATCTGAGTCAGGCTTTTGATCTGATAAAGTATTTACTATGGGAAAAAGTAGCCAGGTCAAATATTCCTGAAAAAGCGGTGGGTCTGTTGAAATACTGATACAAACCAATCATATCAGTTGGGGCACGTCGAGGAGGCTTCATGTCTCCGGACTTTTTCAACCATCCTCTGTAATGTGCTTGTGTTATTTTTATGATCTAATGTTGTCTGTGTACACTGTTTTGTCAGTTATATATCTCTAAAATATTAGAACAGAGATGATTAAAGTGAAAATTTATGATAGGTGTGTTTTATAAAGATGTGGATAATTCTTATTGATAACAAGAGAGTCTTTATTGACTGTCAGAGACAGCTGGATCGATAACTCCAGTTACCCCGATCACTATGACGCAACTACGCGTATCCAATTAATTATCCCAATCAACGATCACCAGAGTACAGGCTGTTTTGACAAATGAGAGATGGCCTCGACGCGCCGAGGTGCTTCCACTCGGTCCCTAATCAATTTGGAAAGTACCGAGATCTGTATCAAGGTTGCTTCAACAGTAATCGTTTACACGTAACACTATTACGTACATCCCATGGATGGCTTTTGAGTTATGGTTTATGGCTCGACCACGACCTTGAGCGACGTGACTGATTTTGGCGCGCTGCATGCACCTTACAAATAACAAAAATATTTATTGTCAAAAATAAATGCACATACAACAAGAGTAACTAAAAGGCATACAATAAATATTTCCTACATCTTGAAGTCGGTACATTTTCCAAATTTTATTGTTTTTTTTATGTGTTACTTGGAACCGACTTTTGTATGTTACTATTGATTGAAATTTATTAAACTAATAAAAACGTAGGTTAATGAAAAGCATATGATAAATAAAATTCAGTTATGTCTCTTTAATTAATATTTACATCTATAAATACTGTTTTGTAATTCCAATGAAATAGCTTTAATGTTGTTAGTTTATACCTCTGTATTCCAAGTACAGCGATTTTAACAAGCTCAAAAGCCTTCAACGAAAATTATGTAACTGCCAACCGTATAAAGGCTCCTAATGCGACAAAAACTTCATCGTACGTCACGACGCAAATTTATAGTACGCACAAGACTGTATGCGCTTCGAGTGAAGTTAGTTCCGCGACTACGTAGGTCCAGAAAAATGTTAACGTTTATTACGTCTTATGGTGTGTTATGTGAAAGACATGGCATGCGATTCTGGATAGCGGGTGAGCGAGAACGCAACACTTTCTCCTCTCAGCTCCGTCTTTGATTTTTATAGCTAAGTTCTGTACAACGACGTGTACGAACTTCAAGAACGCATTAAAGCCTTGCTTCTACTATATAGTAATCGTCTTCGCCTTTAATATACAGCAGAGCAGAGTAAGACAATTTCATTTTGATATTCACATATAGTAGTGGTAGTGGATGAAAAGCTTATGTATGTCTGTCTATTACACAATAGACCATATAACATTTGTATAGAGTTCTAAAGTAATCAGGTACTTTTAAAGTGTTTGCTCGTAGGTCGAATAATCATTAGTGTCTTGCCAGTATTGAGTATTGATGAATATTCATGTAATAATTTTCAACTTTTTAAAAAATAAAACAGCTCTGGAAGACTAATATTACTCATCAGATATCCACCAAATTTTAGTAATAGTCAATTAGTTTGTTTATTTTTGTACCGGATAGCTAAAACGTTTAGATCTGCCTTAATGGCTTGCATTTTGTTAATTGTTATAAACCATGTGTTAACAAATGTGTTTTGGAAACACTGTAGGATCTCCAGATGGGAATTACTTGTTGTAGCACAGTTTTATGTCACAAGCCCAGACTGGATTTAGAGCAGTTTATAGATGAGTAACTTCAATCTGGACTGAATTTATATTAATTTAGTAGTTTGAACTGTGCCGCGGTTCAAACTCTAGTGCGTGCTTCTTGTGTAAAGAGCAGGCGTTAATACCGGTCACGTTGTATTAAATTTTTATGTTAGTGCTATTTGCCACGAAAGAGTCACTTCATTTGATATCGCAAACTATCCCATCTCGGTATTAAAACTACATAATTATACAAAACTACAGCAAAACCGGTCCAGTAGTCCTAGTAGGTTTTCCGTGAACGCTTAACAAACATACACATCGAATTACAATCGGATTTTTTATACATGATAATTTTATATCTATATAAACTTGAGAAATAATTGGTCTCCCATACAATCTTTCATCCTTTATTGTTAACTTTATTTTAAAGTAAGTAACTAAATACAGCCTAGATATTGAAATGAAAAACGATATTAGAGCTATCGACTGCACTTATTGAAAAAGAAGTGAGTGTACATGAATTGACAGATAATGTCACTCGAGTTTGACACTTGGGCTTGCGTTCACAAACATTGTCATATTTTCAAAATTTTTAGTCATAATATTGATAGGGATTTTCTGTGAAGGTGACTTTACTTCTAGGCACCAGTGGAAAACCAGCGTCGGTTGTTATCAACCAGCATTTGTTGTGTAAGGGCCTGTTTAGAAGTAACTTTTTGTTTTTGTCAACTCATTTGTGTTTTATGTGTATTCTCTTTAAAAATAACTCGAAATAAACATTATTTTCTTTCTTCAAAACATTGATAAATACTTCTTTGTGGAAGAAGCACAAAGACACAGCACTCGTGCACTAGACCGCCTCGTGCATATTTGTAGCTATTCTCATCGTCGTCGTAAGAACACACCAAAAGGAATAAGCAAGTTATTTCTTCAGGGATCTTACCACTCGATCACCAAATCGTACCAACACAATTTGAGATAATATTTGTCTAAATTAAACCTACTGAACATTAATATAATTATGTTATTCATAACTGGTAACTAACTCCTCTATTAATTGAGTTGATTGAAATTGAAGGCAAGCTAGTCTATTGTTTCCACCTAAAGTCAAATTAATGTAATAACTTATTCATACAATGTGAGAGAATAAAATGTAATATACATAAATACCTAGTTTAGGTCCAATTAAAAATTATTTATTATTGTAATATGTATTTTTACAAATTAAACAATTCCATTCGGAAATATGTGAGACATTTTATTTCGCTAAATAATTCCCGGAAGCGACTGTTTCTTTACTACTATTACATAATTGTACTTAATGTAACAACTAGAGTTTACTCTATTGCGTGCCTCTTGCTGAAACAGCAGGCGTTGTTGGCGCTATTTGCTCCAGAAGATTCACTTTATGTGATATAACTGCGTTTCCCCGGTGGATCGCCATACCGATCCGAATTTACAACAATATTTTGTTAATTGATATACAACTTCTTTAAATTAGCAAAATACATTTAAGCCTTTTTAAGCTTAATTGACGTCGGTTTCTGCCAACAACTTAGTAATGGAAGTATTCGATGTAAACGTGGGAATGCAAAAAGCGTCAAGATGGCCCCTAAGTATGGCGCCTCGCAGCGGGCGCAGTGCAGTGTGACGATGCCCTTATAAGGCACGCATACCTCTTCACGCCGTTTAGTGTTTAAATTAAAATATCCATTCGCCTCCTTAGTTATTTCTACTTAAGCGTACTTTACTTTTTTATAAGCATACAAAATAAATGACAAGAAAGAAATTACAGAAGAGACAAATGGTGATGGCAAACAACAGGCTTTAGGATACCGTAGGCATTTGGAGAAATACAAATGTTAGAAAACTTTGACGACGCACGCAGCTCACGTTCTCCTACCCAATGACGATATGGGATATGTGCAAAAAAGGTGTCACAAGATTCGAGGCCGGCAGCATGTTTGGTGTTTGGCGACCATAATCACTTTCTATCATGTCTTTCCATTTGTGCGATAAATGCAGAAGTAACTCTGTCTTTCTGTCTGTCTGTTCGTTACGCTTTCACAGAAAAACCACTGGACTGATTTTTCTAAAATCTGGTATGTGTGTAATTTTAATTTCGAGGGTGGACAAGGGACTCTTTATCCCGGATAATGGGAGGGATTTATGTGTTTTTTTGTGATTTGAAATTTTGGTTATTTGGTAAATTTGGTCATTTTTATCACTTATGTAGTTTACAAATAGCTAGACGGGGGATAGATAAACAAAACTTAAACGTGTTGAAATACAGGATGACAGTTTGTATGGAAGACCAATCATTTCTCAGTTTTATACATATAAAAAATTATCATACATAAAAAATGCGATCGGAACTCAAGTTAAGCTTTCATGGAAAAACTACTAGGAGTAGTGGATAGGTTTTGCTGTAATTTTGATGAAATGTAGTTTTAATATCGAAAATGGACATAAATACTTTTCATCCCGGGAGATGGGCTACTTTGCGATATAAAATAAAGTGAATCTTCCTGGGCAAATAGCAGTTACATAAAAAATTAATATAATGTAACCTACATTCATTCCTGTTGTTTAAACAGGAGTTTATGTTTTTAATTAAGAAGGCCTTTGGCCTAATACACATGAATAGACATAGAATAGACATTTAACATTGTTAACAGACAGCCAGTTGATGGTTTACGCGGTTGAGCGAGCTCAGCCTTTTCCGGCTTACCTCACTTCAACGCAGAGGCTCCGGGTTCGATTCCTGGTATAGTAAATTTCGGAAACGTATTTACTCTGTTATCTACTATGGTCTGGGTGTCTGGGATCGGCCCCAGAGTCGTCCGTTGTATATTACCCATAACACAATTGTAACTTGCTTAATTTTGGGGATATACAATATGTGTGTATGTCTGCCGATTATTAAAAAAAAGAGAAAACACACAATAGAATGCCAGTTTGAAGAAGTTCAATTTCACCATTTTCTTTCTTTCAATCCACCCACGTTGCAAGTCAGGATATATGCTATCGATCTTTAAGTGCTAAAAGATAAAACATATTTTTGTGATTATGAGGAAAGCAGCTTTAAAAGAGGTCACACAGTCAGCTATTGAAATGAGATTGTTGAAGTCGTAGTTACAAGGGAATGTGTTTATAATCGAACGTTGCGTTTGTTCGAGTGATTGTTTTTCTATTGGCAGCGTCGCGGGTGCGTTCCACCAATGGGCCGAGAGCGTGCGCCCAGTGGGCCGCTGCTGCGCGGGTCGCGGGTTCGAATCAATGTCACCCGACTGAATGTCACACAAATCACGAGCGAGGTGACAGCTCCGCATTCATTAGAACACTAGCCGTTTATAAGCCACGTCCACATTAGTACTATTAAAAAAAAAACAACTTTATATTTTTACAAGAAACTGAAATTTTAAAACTTATGACTAAACAAAAAACTGGGGATGATGACGGTATACTGTTGCTATTGCAAAGTCGGCAAGCAGACAGACAGCCGAGCTCATGGAAAGTGGTTACCTTCGCCTATATACACTTGAAACACCCGTGGTAAAGCTAACGCGTTGTCAGCCTTTAGGAGTTTAGGGTAAGATAAAGAGGAGCGGATGGGGGGGGGGGAGGGTGAGAGAGCGGAGATTGGATGAGTGGAGCTTGGAGTGGTCTTATCGCTGAAAAGCGACCTCCTCCAGACAACCCGTGGCAAGAATATGGCTGATTAGGAGTGGCGATGGTGGTATACATAATTATTGTACGATTACTCACATTTTATTAATAAATATATAACTATACTAAGTATATTCATATATAAGATATAATGCAACTAGGTATTTAAACATAATAAATATATGAAATCGTAATCTTTGTTAAAAAAAAGCAATAATATAAAGCAGACCATACTTTTAGAAGAAGATTTTGTAAATTATTTTCTATCAAATATCCGAGTCTCAAACTACATAGTGTTTACCTTGCTTTTTGTGGATAACATTTTAGTGGAATTTTGTTTAGACGAGTAATTTAAAACATGTTCTATTTTAGCATCTGATTTTCATAATTCAATGTACCAAATGGTTTTCTAAACAATATAAACTAGGTAAAGTTGAACAATTTGTTTATATACTTTCAAGACGTAATGAACTCGTTGATGTCTTTGATTAGAACAAAACTGTTTGTGCGCCGTCGGCGACCTTGGTTGTTAACCGATTTTACATGTGGTAATAATATTTTATGCGTGGGACGTATTTTATAGTCATACATATTAATCGGTATAAAGTGGGTTAATATTTTGGAATTCAACTGAAAACTAAAATTTAATTACATATATATTGTTTAGTCGTCTCTTTTGAATTGAGATACTTCTATTTTTCTGAGTTTGAACTATTTCAATTTTTGAAAACATGAAAATTCTAATTTTCATTTAGATTATTTAAATAAAGTACTAAAATTACCAATGATATTTTTGATGAACAGAAACGAGTAACAAAAGAATCGAAATTATAAAAACAGTTTAGTAGCACGAAAGTAAAAAAAAACACCTATTAAATTGATTTAAATATGTGCATATATTTGCGTAAAATAAGTGCAATGTTTACAAAAGCTGGTCAGTGAGTGAACAGAGATATATTGGTGGTGTAATTTGTAATACAAGATAGGTCGGTGGCTAACGAGGCAATCCATCGCTCCGGGGGGCGACAACTCTATTTATTACACCCGACCGGCGCACCACTACTGACGACCGTACACGTACGTAGGGCTGCCATACCTCTGCAATTTTCTAGTTATCTGTGAAATGATAAAACAATAAACAACAACCACCATGTTGAAATTTCATAAGAACTAGGGCTTCCAGATCTAAAAAAGTAGTTTATTCATTAACCTAACCTAACTATGACATTATCCTAGAATCCTAGGTGTGTTACGAGCATTTTATTATATGTTTATCGTAGATTAGATTATTCATAGACTGGCAACACCAGAGCGAATACCGCGACGCTCTTAATTTCACAAATAAGTTGGAAGCACTCAGGAAGCAAGAGCTTAATATCATAGTGCAGTAACATTTATAAAGCAACGTTTGTGCGGGAAGACTTATTATTTATTATATGAGGAAAAATAGTGTAGACCGCACCGAATGGAAATAATGCAATCACTATCAAGTCAATTCTGTAATTGTTCACACAAATTACTTTGTTATTTGTTCAAAATAGTTTCTAAAAAAGACTAAGAATGTATATATCTAATAACTATGAAATAAAGATAATATGTTGGTGGGAAGTTTGTTGCGCCGCTTCTTCTCCTTTAACAGTAACTAAAATTACTTTGGAAGCGGTGGGAAACCTGAGTCCAGTTTTCAATAATAATCTGTAAGATTCCATTTTGAAATAACTTCAATAATTTTCGTTTTGCCAGACAATCAGAGGTAATTCTAGGATGTTTGAATTATGTAGAACTTAGTAAATAAGATCACATAAATATATCTACTTTCCCATTTCAAAACTTACAAAAATAATCGAGAAGAAAAATTGACTGCATTTGTGGAATAGATTGTATTATGTATAAGAAAGTTCAATTCAGATTTGGTATCCTGGTAGCCCTGAATATGCTAGTAGCGCAATTAGTAAATACCTGTTAACAAGACCAAACAAAATTTACTGAATTAGGTAATAAGAGGAATTCTAGGGTACATTATTATAAGGGTACATTAGATAAATAGAAATTTTTGGTATTGCACGTACACACCGGCGCGAGCGTACTGTTCTCGTGCTCGGCTGGACCTGTGTGTTCTTTTGCGTCGGGGGTTATAAATTCATCGCCTTACTTAACCGATTTTATTAATGTTATATTTATTCGTCTAGCAATGGTATCTATTAATAAACACTTTAACCTACTTAATTGAGCTTTGGGACCCTGAAATATATGAACAATGAATTAAGATCGCAATCAAATGGCTCGGTATCGCTGTAATATCGTTCAGCGCACTCTGGTGCCGATCCGCGGCCTTGCGTTCACTGCACCTAACTAGTCTATGGCCGCGACTTCTAAGCCGGTGTCCACACCTGTATCACTCAGACATAAATATTCTATCAAAAAAGAATCTGACTTTAAGGGTAGCTAAAACTACTCTATACACCTTGAAGTCAGTTTTTGTCGTTGTTATTATTACGTGCTCGGGATTGAAAGTAAACACCAGTTTTTAACTAAAAGGCTTCTATTAAGAGCCGCACGTGATTCCTGTCCGCAGCGTTGCCCCTACACGCACAACTAACGGCGCCACCTCCTGCTGCTCAGGAGGCTCTGAAAAACCACATTTTCTGGTTTTATATGAATTTTCTGTTATACATTCGGTTCCTAAAGTACAAAAGCAATATATTTTAGACGTGACCATTTTGAAGCCGTACTAAATGCAACGCAAAAAGAATCTCCATAATCGGTTCAGAAACTAAAAATTGTGTGTGTGCAATTCACACACATCTAACTTTTATTAACATAAATATAATTCCTTTACCCTACATCCTGTAACATATGATAATTGAAAACAAACTATAACTTAAGTATCACTCAATTTTTCACTCTTTTAGTCTAAAAAAATATTATTATCAGTTTTATTTCGGTCCAAAGTGGACCTATGCGTAATGATTGGTCTTATTGACTCTCTAATCTATGCCGCACAACGTAAAACTCGTATCTCATTCTCTTGTAGGCTTGGTTCTATAGATTTATGTGTGTATCTTTTTTTAGTGTCACCTTTTCGTTTCTTCGAGTTTCAAATCACAACGATTCTAGAAAGAAGTTTTTTGATGTCGATTAAATATCAATTTGTCTAAGTCTTACTTATATGATTTTAATGTGCCATTTTCTTGTTGAACATTTCGTATAGTGGCTTCCTATGTTTTTAGGGAATAAGTATCCACTAAGTAAACTGTACCGTTGACAAGTTATTAAGTTGTAAAGTTATGACTTGAAATTACACTTGGGAATCCGGTTCAATCAGTATCAAATTATATTAAATGCGGTTATTTGCGAGCTGCGAGTCGCGACACCTTTAATACTATATAATAAGTGGCACGCCATTTGCATTGGACCAATCGTTTGAAACGTTTATCATTATATCAATAAATGAAGTCAAAATTTGAACTGCTTTTGACGAAAATTGCGCGAAATTCGCACACTTGTAGAAGACGCAGAATGCTAATATGTTTTTTAAATTATGTATTTGACACACACATACACGCATATATACTCTTTTGTTTATTGTTCAAGACAAATGAACAGTGTAGCTTTGGCGAAATCAGTGATTACAGAAGAAGTCTTCGAGATTAATTTTATGGTATAATTTTGACCACAGGCGAACACTAGTTATTGGAAATGGTAGAAGTCGTCAGTAACAGTACACTATGAAATAATACCATGGAACATTATGTAAACCATCCTTACAAAATTATCTAACTGATAGTGAAAATCGCTTAAAAATCTGTTGCGTTTTTGGAGGAGTTAGTGGATATACTGACGAAGAGATATACTAATAAAGAAGAGACGAAATTAACACGTTCACTGCGAAGTGGGGTCTAAATAAGCGCGTTTCATGCTTTTATTATACCATTATGTACCACCATACACACTACGATTTCTAGTCAAATTTATTCTAATATAGTCTTAGTAGTTTCTGAGAAAAGTTATTAACATAACATAGAAAAACACAAACATGGACTGATGGAAATTAATATTTTATAATTAATTCGTTTTTTACAAAATACTGTTTCAATCTAGGCGCCGACAAAAACAAATTCAAGTCGTCTTCTTTTGTTTACTTATTTATTGGCATGCGCAGAGAAAACGATCCATTGTTCAATTGTACTCATTTATGACCGTTGCGGTCGAATCATTAGCCAAGTGTTACGGATTAGGTCGATTACAATACGGGCACATTTGTATTTGAGAGGTATAAAATCAGGTCCCGATGGAAAGAAGAGGCAGTCAAGCAAGAAACACGATCAAGGCGAGACATGTGTACAATCGGCGATCTATAGTGAAAGACTTGTGTGTTTTATTGAATTACGAATTTCTGCATTACGTTCTGATTTGTTTTGCTCGGTTATATTTGTACCTGTGTTATACGTGTTTGTATAGTTCTGATAAATTCTATAATCATTCCAACGGCATTTTAATTCGAGTCCCGCAACTCGTAACAATACTTACGGAACCCCATAAAATAATTGATAATGTAATCTCACCGAAGACACTAATTAGATCACCTCGCATTATCTTCGATCTTCGCGCATCACGTTGGGACGCGATGGCAGCTGCCACATGTCAGCTGTCAGGCGTCGGCGTGTCACCCGCGTCAGCTGTCAGGCGGCTGACAGGCGCGCCCCAATTAGCGCTGATTGGGCCTCTCCGATTTGTGGGCGTCTTAATTATCGCGAGGCGCTAACAATGCGTCATTACTTTAGCATTACTTTTGATTGTGCCTATTTCATGAGGCCACTAGGGACACGCGGTGGGCAGTTTGGGATTCGCCACGTTGGGGTGGCACTAGCACCGCATTAAAACCCCTCGGTGCTCCGTCCTTCACCTTCATCTTCCCTTCCTGGTCTGGGTCTCAAGTATTTGGCTTAGCTATTTCGCAGGCCCTGGCATGCGGCGGCCCATAAGGCCGCTTCCATTGTCGAGAGGAGCAAGCCCCCGGCGACTTCGTATCTCTCTTTAGCGTGGGGTGGTCTGCAACTTACCCCATAGAAAGAGAAGTAGGAGCGCGTTAATATTAGTGTATTGTAGGGGGTATGTTCTAAATACTGGTTTGTAATATTTGTTCTTTTATATTTAAATATTTCTTATAGTATCTTGGCAACCTTTGTTACCTGTATTTGCTAAACAACTCTTCAATAAAAACGTACATGAAGAAGACTATTTTTAATTTCAACACGTTATCATGTATATTGAACAACTAAATAACCGAGTTATAAAAGAACTATAATAAGTTAATTGTTTGGTTACAGGACCTGTTGGAGCGAATATTCCGGCTGTTCGACGTGGAGGGGCGCAACCGCCTGGTGCAGGAAGACTGGATCGAGTACCTGAAGGAGCGCCTCTAGTGAGGGCAAACATTATTATAGATATTTTTATATAGTGCACAAAATGAGTCAAAACCTGATGGAGACGGGTACTCTTCCATACATTCTTGGGCCTAGACTGTCCCACTGCTGGGCTCGGCCCGCCAACTATAGGGGCACGGACAGTACACCCGCCACGCTCGTCCAAGGCGGCTTGGCAGGTTTGACATATCGGTGTCCATGTCTCATCACGATGTTTTCCTTCACCGTTGTTAGTAAGTGGTAATTGTAACAATAATTATGCACATTTGGTCAAAAAACTGGTGGAATGTTCCGGCCAGGATTGGAACCCGCGCCCTTTGAGTTATTACGCTACCACGACTTCTTCCATCGAAACAGACGAGAGTGATTATAAAATTTCTTTTTAATATGAGTACTTATATTTTTTACAATTGTAGTGAATTAAGTTATTTTTAATGAATTAATCGTGTGCTGTGTTTTTATATTATTGATTGTTGATATTAATTCCCACGAATCACTTATGGTAATAGATAATATTATTGATCGCTAAGTTGGCAAAAAAAGTAATAGCAAATTTAATCTTGAGAAGCATTTGGCTTAAAGTACCCATTTGTTGGAAGAAGAACGGTCCCGAGTCCAACAGTGGGACATTCCTTTTGCAACAATTTCCTGCATCCCACAGCCAGGTGGTAGGGTATTTGCCCGTCTGGATGGCTATCACCCCTAAACTAGAATATACCGCCATAACAACCTTGAGTTGTGTTCCGGTATTTGTGGCCGGGTTTGTAGAGCGGCAGGGCATTGGCAGTACTTTTGGGGTTGCAAATGTGCATAGGTGATGGTAATAGCTTTCCTTCAGGTGAGGCGTCTGCCTGTCTGCTAAACTTATGCAATAAAAAATAATCATGTACTAAAATTTGACATTGTCTTCGCAGCGAGGACAGGCAGCTGGACTTCATCGAGCAGTGCGAGAGCGTGGCTTACGTTTTGTGCGGGGATGGGGTCATCACGCCCGCCGCCTTCCAGCATATACTGCAGAACAAAGTGGTAAGTGCCCACTTATCACCATCTTAGCTGCTCCTGAGAGACTCGTCGCTTGATAGTCTACAGCACCACTAGTCGTTGTGAAATTATGTAAAATGAGAAGTATGCCAAATACTGCACGGAAACCAACTAAGTGAAGTACGTCTACTCCTGAGAGTGCAGTGCAGTAATAGATCCTTGGGTTGCATTCAGGGCGCTTGTCATTGACAGACACTCCAAGAACAAGCGCGGCTGGATTTAACTAATTCAGATACAGAATTATGTCATGTTCCTTCTATTGGTAATATACAACAATTTATCGAGCTAGTTTTCATTAAAGTATATTATCTCAACTATTATTCCCAACACAAGTGTCATTTGACTACTTTCTGGGAAGCCCCGGCAACTTACATGTATGGACTTTTTGAAATAAATACATTTTCATTTATATTATCTCCTATAAGAGGGCTATAAATATGTTTTGATATTTTAAAAGCAGATGAAAATAATGCTAATACGATATCTACAAAAATACTTTAAATGAAGTCTTGTAAAATGGAATAATCAGAGCCATCTATTGGTAGAGTTCTAATTTTATACATTACATTTGAGACAAATGCTAGTATTACTAAATTTAGCACTTTGGACCATTACTTTGTCCAAAATAAATACATATTTAAACATTGCATAAGTGTATATATATTTTGAAAAAGTTTAAAATTAATTTCTAAAAAATGACATTGAAGAGGTCGAAAAAATTAAATAACCAACGCCATCTGTTAACGGTTTTTCTTTGATATATACTTCTTTCTTAACAAAATTTTAACAGCTTGAAATAATAATTTCATCAATACAAAATCATTTATATGAATATTGTAAAAAATATTGATTACAATAAGTAAGTTTTATTAGTTGACTGTTTTGCAAACGAGATGCCGGGTCAATAATGATGACACGAAATAAAAGTAGGTAGTCAGCTAAAATAGCTTTATGATGTTATTGAGTCGCTTTGAGGACTGAGAAATCATCAGTTGCACTTTTAGGGACTTAGTTAAAAGCAATAATATGAATTAAACACAATTGCAATTGGAAGGTCACGAAGAAGTTGTTCCGGCTGGTGGACGCTGACAACGACGGGTGCACGAACGCCGAAGAGATCATGGACTTCTTGGCAACAGTTACCAGCAGCAGGTATGCTTGTGCTTACTTCAGCTATGCACTTCCAAAATCTGACATTGCTTTTTAAAATAAATTTTATTAATGGAATAAAATTACCTTAGTCCTGTTGCTGAGGAGTTTCTTGCTGCTTCTTCTCTTAAGGATAGGTAACTGTAGACTCACAAGTACAAAACATCTTCTCCAGTAGAACTGAGTTTGAACAAAAGCTAATTTGAATTTCAGGCCACGCGTGGGCTTCGACAAGAACAGCGTGGACCGGCTCGAGAGGCTGTTCAAGGAGACCGTAGGCAACGAGAAGGAGATCACAAGGGAGCAGTTCCAGAAGATCGTCGTTTCCAAAAACGTAGGTCTCGACTTATGTATACATACATACATATAAATAACATTGAAGTGTCTGTTTTTAATGTCAAACAGCTTTTTACTAAATGCACATAAAATTATATACGGTACTTATTTGAAAAAAAATGTCTGTCTGTTTGTTCCGGCTAATGTCGTGAACAGCTGCACCGATTTTGGAGGGATTTTCATTGGCAGATAGCTGATTTTATAAGGGGTGACTGAGGCTACTTTTTTCGCAACGATTCGAAACGACGACGAAGTCGCAGACTCATCTAGCTTACAACAAATAATTAATTAACAATTAAACTAAAAATTAGCACAAAATTGGGGGTCTAATTCATAAAAGCATATTTCGAAAATGCATCTTTTAGAAATATTGCGTATCTATTAGAGTATCACGTGAAGCCTACTGATTTAGGTTAAATGACACTGGACACAAACCCGGGGTTTCCAGATTGAATTTACTGAAACTCCTGTAAAACTGTACTGTTTATTTCAGAATTTTTCTCGATTCATATTTTATTACTAAATGAAAAATTGGATTAAAGGATTTCGTAGAGGCGAAAAACTTTCGCAGATTTTTTACCGTTTTAAAAAAATGTTTTTATAATTTGATTATAAAACCAAAAGCCCATTACATTACTATGGAGACATGTTTTAGGATTTAAATTATATTAGCAATTTCACATTATCTGGAATATTTTATGGCATTATTATTCTGCCGCGGCGATATTGTGGATTTAGTAGAATACGAATTTGTGAAACTATCGCAATGGAGTTGCACTTTGAATATGTTTGGAGTACTTGGTTTGCAGCCGTTCTTCACGGAGCGCGTGTTCCAAATATTCGACGAGGACGACTCGGGCGCCATCTCGCTGCAGGAGTTCATCGCGGCCGTGCACCGCTTCGCGGGCCGCTCGCCCGACGACAAGCTGCGCTTCCTCTTCAAGGTCTACGACCTCGACGGTGAGCCAGACCACTCTTCTCATATTTACTATCGTCATGGGTGTGTCTCATACAATCCATGACTATTGGACCATCAAATTACTGGTGGTAACAAACACCAGTTACTAGCTTGTAAAGTGCCTTTTTAAACACTTTCTTAATCTGCTTCGATTCCAGGTGTGCGGCTGTCTATCGATTGTTATATATTATTGCGGTTATTTTCAAAACGTGGTTCTATTTACTTAGAACTTCCATTAATACTGATCAATATGTTTTATCAAATTTGTGCTTGGAAGTTTCATAGAAACCAACTGTTAAAGAAAAAAAATAGTGGCCTAAAAGCTAAGCCTAAAGTGCAATCAATACATACACGATACTCGAGCCGTATTGACGTACTGTATTTTTCGTTCCTCATCTCGAGCCGCCGACATGTCTCCAACAAAGTTTTCCGACTAGCACTGAGTGAAGCTGCCGACAAAGGTCGGTGGGTCGGCGGATTTGGTGTGCGTTGCGCTTCAGGTATTAGGAATATAAAAAGTGTCAATATAAACTGAATTATTTTGCCACCTCTTGCATCTACCAGTATATTTCGACAAGTGCCACTTTTAGTAAGAAGTTTTCCTAATGCAGCCGTTATAAATCCCTGCTTACTGTATACATTAATGCCGCCAAAAATATCGAACGAGTCTTTATTTCTCTTGTAACAAGTATCCTACGTTTTTTTTTTTTTTTTTTTTTTATTGCAGGAGGTCAGCAGACAGGCAGACGGCCCACTTGATGGAGAGCGGTTACCATCGCCTATGGACATTTGCAACACCAAAGATGCTACAAATGCGCTGCTGCCCTCTTAAAGGAGACTGGAACCTGGTCCACTAATGCCGGAACACAACTCAAGGTTGTTATGGCGACATACTTTAGACCAGGGGTGGTAGCCATCCAGTCGGGCAAATGCCCTACCACCTGGTTCGTCCTCATTATCAAAAGTAGTCATAGTGATGTTTGTGATGTGGCCTGTTGTGCGCAGGCGATGGTTTGATCCAGCACCGCGAGCTGCAGCACGTGATGCGCGCGTGTATGGAAGAGAACGGGATGCAGTTCAGTGAGGAGCAGCTCCTGGAGCTGACGAGCGCCATGTTCGAGGACGCTGACCCGCGCCAGCGCGGCGCCATCACCTACGAGGCGCTCAAGGACCAGCTCGCCAGCCACGGCGGCCTGCTCGAGAACCTCTCCATCAGGTACCCATGTCACATTGTTCTTGTTACCTAATATCTTAGTCTGAACTCTTAAACTCAGTATGGTACCAGACTTTTAAAAGTTATTTCTCATCACTTTAAAAAATTTCATGAAGGGTG
This sequence comes from Dendrolimus punctatus, assembly GCA_012273795.1. Lineage (NCBI taxonomy): Eukaryota > Metazoa > Arthropoda > Insecta > Lepidoptera > Lasiocampidae > Dendrolimus > Dendrolimus punctatus. The sequence continues at coordinate 9,490,993 of CM022551.1, read as the reverse complement.
AGGGTACTGCTATTGCCATATCGTAGTCAGGGTATATCTACTAAAACCTCTAGGTGTTCCGTCCTTCGCTCGCCAGGACCACGAGTACATGGCCTAGCCCCTCCGCGGGCCCTGGCCGGTGGTGGCCTAACCACTGCCATGAAACTGCTTTTTGTCCTCGGCGGTTTCCTTCTCTCATTGCGTGGGGCGGCCCTATGGGAGTACAAGTGAACTTGACGGCAATCGGCGGGTGAGAACCCGGAGCCCACACCTCCTTAGTTTTACTCACCAGTACCAACCTCCACCAACGTTTATGAATATTTTTATTTATTTATTTATGGAAAACCTACAGCTAAAACATTTGTTAGATATCTAAAATTAATACAAGAAAGCCAAAGACAGGTTTTCACGGATAACATATAGCTTAAAAGTAACATGCAAACATAAGAAACATAAAAAAGAAACACTGAGAAGTCTAATCACTGTTGAAAAATTTAAGGCTTAGACACCGCTTGGCTCCTGAAATACTGATTGCAAATGGGTCGATATCATCGTATTTACTCACATTATTTAAATAGTTATGTAATGTTCACGTTAAATGAGACGGAATTCGCTGATGTCCGTTTAGATATTATTTATGATGTATTTTACAACTTTCCTCATTCAAGATGCTGTTGATCAGCAGTCAATAACTATTAATTTTTGGATGGTTCTTTACGCACCGCTTCGTTCGCTTCAACACTATATACTAGTAAACTATAGAGATAATAATACATGCCTTCCATCAGTATCTCACCAAGTCAATTCCATAAACGCCAATCTTTACATATAAAAATGAATGTTTGTCTGTATGTCCTTTATAGAATCGTAAACGAGTCGATCATCTGATCATGTGATAATCTTTAGCAAAGTTGTTGTGCATGAGCCAAAGAAGGTTTTCTGAGTTGGTCACAATTGGCCCCGGTAGGTGGCGCTGTTGTCACCATATCGATTAAAGCTTTCCCGGGCAGGACGACGTCCGCCAGGACAGCTCATATGTTATATTTATTGTCGCATAGCCCCCTGCTTGCAAGTTTTAACACAAAGTCTTAGTTTAGTGAGTTACATTAAATAATGGCGTATTAATTTGTCCCTAAGCATCGACCGGTGGTTGGTGCCGCCGAAACCGGAGCCCGAACAGATGACGATAAGCCAGAAGCTGTCCAGGCTGAAGCCCTACCAGTTCTCACTCCCGTACCTGAAGAACAACGACGTGTACCTCACGTACCTTGCGCTCTTCTTCCTCGTCAACATCGGGCTGTTCGTCGCCAGGATTGTGGAGTATCGGAATGCGAATTATTACACCATCTTTGCCAGGGCTTGTGGTGAGTACTTACCTCGTTGAAATTATTTCAATCTAATGGTCGCCCGTGGTCGAAATACGACCATAATAATTCGTTTAAATTATAAATTTGAACATTATTAAGGTTCTGTTTTCAAAGACTATACTTCTATAATCACAGATTTCGCCAAGGCTACACTGTTCATTTGACTTTAAAAATAAACAAAAGGGTATATATGCCTGTGTGTCAAATACATGGTAGTGTGTGTAAAGATTTTTCTTTTCATTTGATGTATTTATTATGAATAATTAAAACAAAATATTAGCATTCTGCATTCCTTCTATAAGCATATAAACTACAAGTGTGTTAAATTTCATACTTTCGTTCGTTCGAGTTTTTCCACTTGTCTGTTGAAGTTTCACTTCTAATATTTCTCCCAGTTTTAAAGATTCAGTAAGTTTAATAGTTCGTGTACTATATATATCCTGAATATATAACAAACGTAGCACTTTGTAATTTTGAAATGTACGTGTTTATAAGGCCAGTTCTGAGAATTGAAAGTGGATGTAAATCTGAATTGCAGGGCAGTGCCTGAACTTCAACTGCGTGTGGGTGCTGGTGCTGATGCTGCGGCAGTGCCTGACGGCGCTGCGCGTGCGCCGCCTCGGCTCCCTGCTGCCGCTCGACCACCACATCTACCTGCACAAGCTCACCGGGGTGCTCATCTGCGTATTCGCAACGGTCCACACCGTTATGCATCTCTGCAACTTCAGTGAGTTGTACCGTGCTTGTTAGAACTCCTGGGCGGGGCAAAGGGGCAAAAAGGACATGTATAATATCAGCCCATTAATGTCCCACTGCTGGACTCGGGCCACCCATTATAGGGGAATGGACGGTATACCCACCACGCTTGTCCAACGCGGCTTGGCAGGTTTGACACATCGGTCATCTCGATGTGTAGGTTGCATCAAGATGTTTTCCTTCACCGTTATTAGCACGTGGTAATTGTAACAATGTGAACATTAGATCAGTAAACTACTGACTAAGTGGTGCATGCGTTCCGCCAGGATCGAACCCGCACTCCAGTTAAGGACGCGTGCGCTAGCCATTACGCTACCACGGCTTTCGGCTACGCCATACATGTCACTTAAGAGAATTCCTTCAATCTACGTTACATATATACAGTATCGTGAGTGTCTTAAAATATGCTTGCATTTCAAGAAATACTCATAAAATTGTAAACTACAAAGTGGACATTTTCGAAAAAATTGATCTTATAGAGCTTTAAAAATATGTCCATCAAAAATTCATTTGAACAAATTTTGTGTAAATGCTTTATGGTCCGGCAAAAACAGTGACTGGTGGCAACCTTCACTGAGCCTGGACTGTTACGCATTTGTTTTTACAGCACATTTTAGTTGACAGTAATTGTGTGACGCTGCTGTGCTGTGTAGCCCATAAATAATGTGTTGGGTCAAATTAACTATTAGAGAGAAGTGACCTAGATCGTTGCACCAAAGAAGTAGGAGCTCCACCAACCTTGAGATCCGCCCTCTCTTGGCACTGTTCAGGTTGTACAGCTAACAATTTTTACAAGATTTGAGTAAAAGTTCTTGGCGCGACCATTAATCACAATGAGTTCAAGATAGTAGGTACTATATACTGCCAGGTGGGAGGCCCGACTGGATGGCTACAACCCCTGGTCTGGAGTATGGAGTCAAAACAACCTTGATTTGTGCTCCGGCATCAATGGCCAGGTTCCAGTCTACCATAAGAGAGCAGCAGCGCATTTGTAGCATCTTTGGTGTTACAAAATGTCTAAAAGTGATGGCTACCGCTTTCCATCAAGTGGGCCGTCTGCCTGTCTGCTGAACTCTGCAATGAAAAAATACTAGTATTTCTTCATCTAAGAGTAGATTCAGAAATATAAAAAAAATACGTTTTTCACTCTCCCAAACTTTAGGCGTAGCCTCACATAGAAATAGGGTAGACAGCAAAAATGATGGAGCAATGATATAGATTGGACGAACAGGCTTGGTGATAGTGAACGACCCGGTGATCAACAAGAACAACTACACGGTGTACGAGTGGCTGCTGACGGAGAGGCCTGGACTGTTCGGGCTGGTGGGCGGGTGCGCCAACCCCACGGGGTTCGCCATCTCTGCCATCCTGATCGTCATGTTCGTCTGCAGCCAACCCTTCATCAGGAGGGGCGGGTGCTTCGAGGTACTTATTCATTTCTATTTATTAACGTATTCCTTTGCGCAACGGTGTTTGGTGATGATAAATGATATTTTTTCCGCACGGTAGCCAAAAAGTTGGTTGTGCTCTTGGTGCCTTTCCTTGTTGGTTGGGTCATAGCAACGCGAACAAAGTTTCGCTAGTACATATGCGTTACCTATATATGTCTGAGAACGACTATTGTGTATTTTTTTTTGTTGGGGCCTTAGTTATGGTGCGATGTTCTTGAAATTCTTATTAGATATTTTGCAAGTCAAATGAGCACAGAAGATATTTTTTATTAATGAGTGATATAATCTGGAAAAATTGACGACCCGATTCCAGAGCCACCTACCGGATTCAATTGTGAATTTAAATCATCCGGGCACCCACTCAAACACTCAAAAAATTTGATTAAAATCAGTAGAATATTACATTTGGTAATATGTATATATTGGATTGCTGTGAGGTGAGAAGTTAATACCGTTTTGTATGTTGTTTCGAGGTGTTCTACTGGACCCACCTGCTGTATGTTCCGTTCTGGTTGCTGCTCATCTTCCACGGACCCAACTTCTGGAAGTGGTTCGTGCTGCCCGGCACGCTCTACATTGGGGAGAGGATTCTCAGATTAATCTGGCTAAAGTGAGTTTTAAGATATATTACGTACATACATAAACATTACTTGACGAATCATTTGATAATTAAATAAAAACTAAATTAAATTATAACATCTAGCGCCAGACCGCTGTCAGTTGGAAACTTCCCAAAGGACTCGCGGGTAATATCGACAACTGCAATTATTCCCTAGTTCGGTTCCTCGCAATTTATTCAAAATGTTGAAGGTGTACGAGTCACAAGGATCGCAGATTCGGATTTAGGGTGTCGAAATACATGTAGGTCTGGTCAAATGAAAAGAACACTCTTTTCTGTTTGTGTACTGGCTTCATCAATCGGATTGTGTCGAAGGTCGAACCACGGCAAGACGTACATCTCGTCGGGGATCTTGCTGCCGTCGCGGGTGACGCACCTGGTGGTGAAGCGGCCCCCCGCCTTCGAGTTCCACGCCGGCGACTACGTGTTCGTCAGCATCCCCGCGATCGCCAACTACGAGTGGCACCCGTTCACCATCAGCAGCGCCCCCGAGCAGGAAGGTACCGTCAAGGAATCGCTTTGCCTTTTTTATTGCACGAGTTCAGCAGACAGGCAGACAGCCCACCTGATGGAAGGCAGTTACCTTCACCTATGGACATCGTAACACCAAAGGTGCGACCAGTGCGCTGCAGCTCCCTAAAGGGAGACTGATATCTGAACACTAATGGTGGTACTGTGGCGCGCCCCGGCTTGAGTTGGTACGGATCTTCAATCAAAGAACTGGTTCATGGAATATTTTCTTTATATTTTCAATCAGGAAGATATTACATCAGTCCGCGGCCCGATACAATAATCATTTCGATTGTTTTTTGAGGCATTCGATATTCTAATTCAAAATTATTATATTTCTTAATATAAACAACGACTAAAAAGGTTTTAGTCGTTACAGTACACAACTCAGAGTTGTTATGTTGGCATACTCTGGACCAGGGATAGCAGCCAGATGTGCAAATATCCTATCACCTTGCTGTGGGCTGTTTTGTCGCCTCTTACGACAGGTTATCCGGCTGCGTGAAATTTTATTCTTTCTCCGTTCCTGCACAGATAAAAGCCTTCGGAGGGAGTCTGAGTATCTCTGTGTATTCTTCTGCTTGTACAATAGGGAGGGAGTATTGCGACGAACTTTCATCAACGGGTATTCTCGGGTATCCCCATTTCCTTGAACTACTAAACGTAACAACAACAGTGCTTTAGAATGTTTATTCCGCACAATTCGAACAATGATTGATTGAAGGTAACTTCCCCTAAGTTTTCCTCTGCAGACGAATCAGACAGACATAAATTTCCGTCGAGGTTTCTTCTTGATTCTTGGTCTCCTCGAGGCCATAAAATACCCTTATACGATCGTCGTGCCTACTAGCCTATGTGTCAGCCGTTTTACTCTAAAAGAACTGTCTCTGAAATAGAGTCTGGATAGAAGGGATTTTCATATGACGCTACATTTTGAGCTGGAATGTTTAGCCCAAAATACATGCAAATTTCTACCAGATGGAGTGTACCTGATTTCAGACTACATTTGGCTCCATATAAGAGGCGTCGGGGAATGGACGAACAGACTGTACTCTTATTTTGAGGAGGAACACGCGAGGATCCACGCCGTGCAGTCTCCGGATGGCGAGGACAAGAAGTAAGAACTCCCTGTTACCTAATAACTTGCCACATAACAACATGATGAAGGAAAGTCAACTATTATGCAATTTTTGAGAATCAAAACCATTTATAGTAATGAATGAATGAATGAATGAAAACTCTTTATTGTTCATTATAACTTAAAACTAGACATTTAATGTACTTAAATACATTTCAATTAGAACAATGGGCGGCCTTATCGCTTATAGCGATCTCTTCCAGGCAACCCGGAATCATAGTGTTACAAGCTACAGGACTCGAATTAAAATACATGCCGTTGGAATTACTGTAGAGTTTATTAGAACTGTATAAACACGTATAAAACAGGTACAAATAAAACTGAATGCAACCAGTTCACACTGTATAAATTGCACGATTCAATTACACGCGAGAAGTCCGTCACTATATCGGTAGATGAAAGTGTTACAGACGTATTACTCGTATCGTTGTCGTCGCTCGACTATAACTATACAGTACAAAAAAATCGACCACGTGCACTGAGTTTCTGAGAAATAGTAATTTGCACACCTGGTTATCCATTCCTGCGAGCGGCCAGCAAAGTCGAAAACAATAACAATAGGCTATTGTCTAATTTTAAATACGAAGTAAACAAAAGAACTCCAAATGCGGGAGGGACAATAAACAAGGTGCGCAGCATTTCTTTGTCGATATGTAACAATAGGTAAGGTATGCAGGTGGCCCAACTTGTCACAATAGTGTTGCGAACCAATACTAATACTTTACAGGTGTTTTATTACTTCTTCGAATTAGAGCGATGTAATATTTGCGTTTATTATATTATTATTGTATATAAAATACTCGAAAGATCGTAAGCAATTTATTTGATAAATATTAGACGTATGAGTATGTATACGATTGCGGAACATACCGTGATGCAATTCAGCGGTGGTGCCATCTAGTCTCATACAAAATAATCTGATATGAAAAGCAAGTAGTCAGAAACTGGACATAGCTAAAAACGTGTTAGAAGTGAAAATGATAATATTTAACATAATATGTGAAATATTCCAGGAGAGTGTCCCGGTCGATATCGAACAAGAGCACTGCAAGTAAACGCAGGGGCTCCTCCGGCAGCGCCAAGCAGCGCTCCGTCGACTTCTCGCCCCCCTCTTACGACAACAAGGCGTTCGTCCCGGAGCAGGGTGCGCGCAACGGAGACTTCAAAGGCCAGTTTGAAGGTTACTTACAAATTTTCCCTTTTAGTTCATAAGACGTTGCATATGTTATTATTTACAACATACATCTTACTGAACATATACATGACCTCATCAAATTGCAGCGTTGTCGCCACCTTCCCAAAATTCGGAAAACTTTCCGGGACTGCTGAAGCCTTTGCGGGTGTTGGAGAAGTCCCGCTCGATGCCCGATGTGCAAAAAAGCGCCAAGAAGCGGCAGAGGTTGATGGCGTATGTATATATTATTATTGTATTTCCTCTATTATGAACCAGCTGTTTTATTCTTTCGTATGTTCTTCTGAGCTAAGTGAGTAAACAACGTTCCACTGATTGGTTTGGGTCTACCATGGCGGCTTAGCAGATTTGGCATATCCATTAACCCGATGTGCAGGTTTCACCAACTACGACTATATCGACAAAATTTTCTTAAGCACCTTAAATAAGAATTTATTCTACAAAACATTTTTATTTGTTGGTTACTTTTGTGTTTCACTTTAAGTTGGTTTTTAGCTGTAACGGTTAAGTATTGTATTATGAGGTGATGATGTTATTGAAGTGCAAATGAATGTCAATGAAGGTCAATGTGTTTATTCATTTCATGCTAATACGAATCAACTAGATGGAAAGAATTTAGTTGAAGGACGCAGAACTGATACTTAGTAGCTACACGACGTTACTCAATGACATCAAATGATTCAAGTTTACGTTTATATCAACCACTTTGGTTGATTCATTCCCAATGAAAAACACATGACTAATAAAGACTTATTAATATAAGACGACTTTTCAAAGAGCGATATTCCAAAAACCATGTTAAATTCCAATTGCAGATTGCGCGATTTCTCCCGCTCAGAGTCCGACCACAGCTTCGACGAGCGCAGCATAAGCAAGGCGCAACAAACCACTAGAGATTTGTCGTACAAAAGCCCGCGCCATAGGAATCTGGCGCACAGTTTCCGGTACATGAGGACCAAGCCACCCATCATCGCGTTCAAAACTCCGAGCTTCGAGAACTGGCAGCAGTGGAAGTCTAACGACAGTCTTTTGACTATTGGTAAGTTTCAGAATATCTTAGGTAATTAGTTTTAAAGCCAGCTCAGTGACTAATCCCAATTAGTACGTGTTCTTGGATAATTGCTTTATTTTCCTTCTTCCCACATCCAAACGCTGTCAGATACGACCTGTGACACCAATCGGGAATCCTTCTGGCGAATGACACAAGCTTGTAATATTAGTGTATATCTTAATTAACCCACGCCTATTCTTGAATATTTGTTGTTAGTTTGGTTTCGTGATCTAGTGCCAATGATCAGACGTTCTGCTGAAGACGGTATTTCCGAGTCTTAATAAGGTTCTGATATGTTATAGATTTCTTGTCTTCTGACACCATTAACGGCTACCTGCAATATCTTCCAACTGTGGTAAAGAACTGCTTAACTTATTTTATAAACACCTGAAACACATCATCTGCTTTTACTCAAAGAATACCAGATTTTCCATCCTTTTCCACGATTCGTCATACTGCCCGCTATGGCTGGATGTTTCTCTTATTTTCACTTCTATTCTTTCTCGTATTTCTCTCAGACTTTCAAGAACATTTCTTTTGGGTGTCAAAGAATTATGAAATAAGCTTTTAGCAGCACTATGGATGTCTTCAAAAAAGATGTCTTATGATTATATTGAAGCTAAGAGACCTATAGCAAATTGACAGATGATATTAGGTGTTTTCCATCATGTGTTTAATATTTTTTGTTCATTTTACAGCAAGGAGAAAGTTGTCAAAGAGTCTATCTCCAGACAAAGATTCTGAACAAGGGGATACTGAGGACAAGGACAAGAGCAACACCGATGAATATTTCATAAATAGTAGTGTCTTAGCTAGTTTACCTGTTGGGAAGCCATTGGAGGTAAGGCGCTTCCAAAAGTAACAAATTTTGTTTTCGTTCCTTGTGTGCCTTGTGTTTGTTATAATGTTCAGTCACATCAAGTTATAGTGGAATATTATAATGTTTTAATCGTGCGTGATGATAATACATTGAAGAGAAACCGAATCAATTGAAAATCTCGAAGGTCATTCAACATTCAAAGACGATATTATGTGTAAGACAAATCTGAAGTTTGTTTAACTAAAATTTTTAATATTTGTTGTTATTATTTAGATAATAATGCTCAGGTGCCATGCCGCCACTCCAAAAATGTATGTCCATAATGGACATTTATTGCACTTCAGGGCCTCCTGACTTACGGCACCTACCTGGTTGTGTTTGGAAGATGTAAAGGCGCTAAAGTATCAACATACGTTTTATCTTATGTTTATATGTATATAGGATATTCTGTTAAAGATACAACGAGGGGATAATTTTTATGAGGTTCTATCTAAATAATATGTTCCCCAGATCTACTTGGACGGGCCGTACGGCGCGGCGTCGTCGCACATCTTCCGCGCGCAGCACGCGGCGCTGATCGCCGCGGGCATCGGCGTCACGCCCTTCGCCTCCATCCTGCAGTCCATCATGTACAAGTACTGGGCCAACAGGAACACCTGCCCCAAGTGCACCCACACCTGGGCCAACAGTCTCTCTCAGCTCAACATGAGCCTCACCAAGGTACCACCTCCGATTGATTCAGCCATCAGCTAACACTGCAACTTTAGGATTTAACCACTTGTTGTTAGTAACAAATTAACAGGTTTCATCATATTATATGCTGGTTTCCTCACGGTGTATTAAATATCACCAAAGTGCATGAATTACGACAATACGCGAGAATAGCACCAAACAAGTACTTACTAAAATTACCTTATGTTTTTCTTTGAAGAATCATAATGTAGTTTGCCTTACTCGTAATAGAAATTTATTCAAGTTCATTCATGTTCAAGTTCAACTAATTATTGGTTACCTTGACTATAGTAAAATTATTAAACTAAAGTGACAGTGAACCGGTCACACTTGTAGCATTATTGATAGGTGATGCATCCTCTACCGTGAGAGACCAGAAACTAGCGCAAGATCGCCGAAAAAAGTTGACTGAATAAAGTTGAGTCGCAAAATATGTGTCGCAAAGAGGAGAAATGCAATGAACAACGAATATATGAAGAATTACTAGTGAAGATGTAATAATTATTCTTCGGTGCAGGTGGATTTCTTCTGGATAAATCGCGAGCAGCGGTCGTTCGAGTGGTTCGTGTCGCTGCTGTCGCAGCTGGAGATCGAGCAGGCGGAGCTGGGCGGCGACGCCGAGCGCTTCCTGGAGATGCACATGTACATCACCAGCGCGCTCCAGAAGTCCGACATGAAGGCCGTCGGCCTGCAGCTCGCGCTGGATCTCCTGCACGAGAAGGTGACACGAAACTATTCTTGTATATATACGAATATTTTAATAAGAAAAAAAAAAAGTATCAGGTATTATAGCTGAGTACCCGTCCATTGTTGTGTAACTGAAATAGTTCGTGTAGGAACGGAGAAAGAATATATAAAATTTCCTGCGGGCGGGCTGTCTGACAACCCACCGCCAGGTAGTAGGACATTGTCCAGTCTGGATCACTATTCCCCTGGTCTAGATTATACTGCCAGTCCAGTCTCCCTTAAGAGAGCAGCAGCATATTTGTAGCACCTTGGTGTTGCAAATGTCCATAGTCGATGATAATCGCTGTCTATCAAGTGGCCGTCTGCCTGTCTAAAAAAAGTCTTTGTGATAAATGAGATTATTTGTGGAATATAGAATTCTGTTTTTTGGTAGATGTATATAGGTTCCATTATCTGTTGTCAGTAATAGGAGTATTTTTTTTCGGAGGTATGAAAGCTATGTATAAGGCTCTGAGAAGTTTAGTCTCGCAATCAGCATTAACACAGGATTCGAAGCTTTGCAGTATATTGCGTTAAAACAATATAATACTAAAATTTATTTTCAGGAAAAGAGAGACTTAATAACGGGCTTGAAGACCAGAACGATCGCGGGAAGACCGAACTGGGACAAAGTCTTCAAGAGGCTCCAGGAGCAGAACAAAGGCAAGGTGACAGTGTTCTACTGCGGGCCCCCACAACTGGCCCGAATTCTGAAGGTCAAGTGCAACCAGTTCGGGTTCATATTTAGGAAGGAGGTGTTTTGAGAACTGCTTTTGATATGTCACACCCTAAAGCCTTATACATTATGTCCTATGGCAACAAGCAAGAAAGTGAGGAGAGAAACGGGTTAAGCCTTTGCTGGCGTAACTCATCTCACAACTCCTTCTTCAGTGAAGGAGTGTGCAGAGCCGGCCTCTGGGACCCCACATACCCCTCGGTGTGAAGCCTTCCCCGAGGATGGGTTTGATTCCTGGCGTGGTAAATTTACTATGGTCTGGGTGTCTGGGATCGGCCTTATAGCGGTCCGTTGTGTGTCACCCATGATACAAATTTAACTAGCTTAACTTGTAGATATATAATGTGTGTGTTTTTGAGCCATTTATATTATAATTTCTCTTGCCTATTTCTCGCTTGCTGCCTTAGAAGTGGTTTAAGAACTTATATTAAAAACTTGATATCTTGGATTGGGTCTCTAGAATTCTACAGATGATATTTATCTCCTTCTCTATTTCCCTTTAAATTTTAAGTCTTAATTTGTAATTCAAGAGGTTAAATTAATAGACACGATAAGCCGGGTTCTTATATTGGTGGTAAATTGACCATACAAGTAATTTTAATTTTAACCATAATAAGGCAAATGAATGCAGCTGTAAGCAACGTCCTAGTATATGCAAAAAAGGTACATTTGATAGTGTTTATATGTTTTTGGAAGCGTAATACATCAGCAAACGTCTAATAAGACAATGAATACACAAACCATCATTTAAAAACAACCGTTGAACCAACGTTAAGACAGAAGTTGATAGTGCAGACAGATTTACTAGTATATAACTATCTAATCTTTTCAAAACTTTTCTTTCTTTGATTTTGTGACATTTTTCAACTTTTATCAAAACTGTTTGTATTGAAAGTTACTATTTTTTCAAATGTTTTCATTTTTTTTACCTTAATTGTTTTATTGTATTTTATGACTTTCCCAAACTCTTTCTTTGTGAGAAAAATACTTTGACATTCCTCAGCTCTCTTGACATTATTTATATCATAATTAAATTCATTTATTTTTTTAAATAAAAATAAAATGGAAAATGCTCATTTAGAATAAGATTATTGTTACCAATATTAATGTAAATGTGTTCAAGATATTTGTGATTTTGATAAGTATATTTTTTGAAGATTTTTATTACCTATGTTGTTAATTTTTAATTTTATTCAATAAATTAAAGAATTTTGTGATACATATTTTTTTCTTTCAATTTCAATTTCTCGGGATCAAAAGTAGCTTATATTTTCGATTAGCAAAGACCAGATTTTTTTTTTCAGATTAGCAGTGCGGCGGCATATCAGCAGTGTACAGGCGTTAATGTTTCACTTCAAGTCGTCTATATGTATACTAATATTATAAAGAGGAAAGATTTGATTGTTTGCATTAAATAGGCTCCGAAACTACTGAACCGATTTGAAAAAAATTACACTGTTGGCAAGCTACACTATCCCCGGATGACAAAAGCTTTATTATATTTTTCAAAAAATTAGGTATCCTTACTAAAACTCCAATAGTAAAACCCAAAGTGTAAAAAAATACCTAAAATCTTTTGCGCTGCGAAAACTATTGATGATAAAATATAATGATGTACTACGACTTTGCAGAACACGTCATTATCTACAAAAAGTGTCGGGACAGCATATGTCTAACTATTATAGTTATGCCACAATAAGCGCTCTTTTATTTAAAAAAATTAATTGAAACGTCGCCGCTAGAAAAGGCTCTTTATTTGTATCTTGGTATTCATTTATCAAAATAAATTGCTTCATATTCAAGACTGGTTTAAAACCTTTCGATTCCATTCCATTCGACAGATATCACGAGTTTAAAAATGTAAGTATTAGAAAAAAGTTGCATGGTCGCCGCTCACCCTGCTCGGCTGACTAGGCAGCACCTTATACGATGTAGGCGTCACTGGGGTACGGACCGTTCGGGAGGGGTAGTGAATGTCAAGAAAAAAAGTTCTTTTTAGAGACCCGTGCGAAGCCAGGTCGTATCGCTAGTTTAACATAATAGAATGAACTGACCACACCATCATTAACATAACATCTATTGAAACATATAAAACTATAATTGATACACACAAATCAACCCACACATCCGCAATTACCTACAAATACGTCACGAGTACGTATCAAAAGATAAATACGCCGACCTTGCAAAAGTTGGAGGAAGCGCGGTGGCCTCCCTCCAAGGTCATTTTGGAGGGCAAGGCCTCGTCCAAGGTCGACCTTGCCCGCGACCTCGCCTAAGGACACGCGACCTTGGAGCGAGGACGCGTCCTTAGACGACGAGGCCGTTTTCCGATATAGGTCGCCTAGGTTGTACAAAGTTATTCAAACCGACGGCAAAAATAGAAACTAATTCTGTTCTTAGATTCCAGTCATTTATACGAAGACACTAGCGCCACTCTGAAATGCATTAATAAGTTTGTCGGGACTGCTTACGTCGAATGGAACATTTTGACGTCACTGTGACGTCAATCAACGATTAATGAACATGTATGGACAGTTATTTATATAATATATATGTGTATTTCTTTTTATTGCACGTGAACACCTGATGGTAAGTGGTTACCATCGCCTATGGACACTAGGAACACCAAAGGTGTTTCAAATGCGCTGCTACTCTCTTAAGGGAGACTGGAACCGGGTCAGTACAGTCTGGAACACAACTCAAGGTTGTTGTGGCGACATACCTTAGACCAGGGGTGGTAGCCATCCAGTCGGGCAAATGCCCTACCACCTGGCTGTGGGTTGTTCTTTCTCCGTTCCTGCACGGATAAATAGGTACTTTAAAAATAGTATTTTATCTTCTTAGTGTTATATCTCAGATTCATAATTATGAGATTCATTGTGTTACCTTAGTATGCGGTAAAACTTAAAAGTAAGAATGTATTTTTTTTATAACATTCGCAAAATATCTCTTTGCTTTCTATCAGCGTTATATTATTTATACTAATGTATCAAAAATATGTTAGTATTTTTAAGTTTCTTTTTAAATTAATGTTTTGACAGGTTTTTTAAAAACGCAAAACAAGAAAGACTTGTCTGCTTTCTGGGAATATAAAACATACATATATATTATATTTTTAGTTTTACCATCAAAAAACCATACTAAGCTCTGCCATGGTTTTACCATGGAAAAAAAGTAGGTATTATTCTTCCATTGTTCTAAATATTTTAATTAAGTTTCCTTCATGGCATAAACGCTAAAGTAATTCGACGTACAATTAATAAATTTCACAGCCAAATAAGTTTATACAAAAATGACGCAATATTACTATGTAATTTAGTAAATAACTACTTTATTTTAAGTGAACTTTATTAAAGTTTTGACAAAATGAATGAATAACCCCTTTAATATTTTAAATCATATAATATACTAGCTTCTGCCCACCACTACGTCCGCATGGAACAGTTAAAGAAAACAAAGTTAAAAAAAACCCTGATTTTAAAACATTTACCCTCCTACTGGTCTTAGCGTGATGATGTATAGCCTAAAACTTTTCTTGACCTAAATGGACTGTCTAACACTCAAAGAATTTTTCAAATCAAACCAGTAGTTCTTGAAATTAGCGCGTTCAAGCAAACAAACAAACTCTTTAGCTTTGTATGTATAAGAAAAATGAAGCAGTGACATCTATCGCTACATTCCGATAACATTTACTTAAATTGCATTACACATTTTATAATTACAAATAGATAAGCAATTTATCAATAGATGGAGCTATTATAAATTTCAAAGCAAGAGGTTGGCAGACGTGTTTGAAACTTTCATGATCTGGTTTGAAATATGAGATAGAAAATCGTATCTCATATTTCAAATCGATCGTAAGCGATTGAAAAATGTTTCAACTATTGGGGTATATTTCTATCATTTTTTTATAGTCCTGTAGTTAAATAACTATAAAAACTGTGAGCTTCGTGTGTACGAAACCCTTATAAATGTCAGATCTAACAGACACTTGCCTCTCTATAATACGAGTAGGATAGACGGATTTTAAATCAATTGAAATACCTTTTATAATAAAACTACGTTTTACCGGTTTTAAGCGCGGCAATTTATTTGCTTTTTATTAAATTACCGCACAAGGAATAATGATTCCGCCGTTTCAAATCTTTGTCTTCCGTGATTACAGCTACTGAAAAGTTGCTAAATAATCGTAAACTATTAAACTATTATTAAATGTTTTTTATCAACTTAGAACCGTCGTGGCCTCATAGATTGTATTAGAGCTTACCGACTAATGACGTCACAAGCTTACCAACTAATGACGTCACAAGCTTACCAACTAATGACGTCACAAGCTTACCAACTAATGACGTCACAAGCTTACCAACTACTGACGTCACAAACTTACCAACTAATGACGTCACAAACTTACCAACTAATGACGTCACAAGCTTACCAACTAATGACGTCACAAGCTTACCGAATGGTAAGCTTTGTCATGTCTTCTCGTCGAGTATTCCGCAATGCTTGAAGAGAAAAGTCTTCGAGCAGTGCGTCCTCCCCGTCCTGACCTACGGGACCGCGACGTGGACACTGACGGCAGGATTGGTCCACTAGTTCCAAGTCACTCAACGGGCTATGGAGTAAGCTATGTTGGGTGTTTCTCTTTTGAATAAAATTATAAATGAAGATATCCGTTGGAGAACCAAGGTAACCGACATAGCTCTCAACATTAGCAAGTTGAAATGGCAGTGGGCCGGTCACGTCTGCCGCAGGACCGAGGGTCGATGGAGCAACCGAGTCCTGAAGTAGAGACAGCGTCTCGGTAAACGTAGCGTCGGACGCCCTCCAGCCCGATGGACCGACGACGATAAATAAAACTGTGTGTCTATTTGTAATACTAAAATAAAGATACGAAAAAATCGGAATAGCAGGAGATTCCGAAAATGGAATTTTTTGATTTTTTGTCTATCCGGCTAATCTCTGAAACGGTCGGACCGGCTTTGAAGGGACTTTCACTGGCAGATAGCTGATCTAACTAGA
Source organism: Dendrolimus punctatus (assembly GCA_012273795.1). Classification (NCBI taxonomy): domain Eukaryota; kingdom Metazoa; phylum Arthropoda; class Insecta; order Lepidoptera; family Lasiocampidae; genus Dendrolimus; species Dendrolimus punctatus. The sequence continues at coordinate 9,474,891 of CM022551.1, read as the reverse complement.
GCTACTTTTTATGATTCCCAAAAAAAATCGATTCAGACGAAGTCTCGGGCGCAGCTAGTTATAATAATATAAGTTGCCATAGATAGATAGACGTATCATATACTCAATAATATTTGTTAAAAAATGGGATCGACATTATCTTTAGAAGCTTTAATAATTGATAATTAGATAAATTTTCAAGAGAGGAAAACATACGTCTTTTATGATACATATCTATATTTGGAATCTCAATAGCTATTATTTAAATAGATTGTCATAAAATTCATGTTAACCATATTCGCAATGGCCGTGAACCGGTTATGCCATCTGTGACAGTCATGACGTCACCCGAAAACGGTTCTCATGATGTAACTGCAGTCATCGGAATCGAACATCGTTTTCTCAGTAAGTGGTCATAGTATGGCGTCATGGCGTCTGTTGTGAGTCATCTGTGTTTTTGTCGTTATTGATGACCCCAATACCGTGAAACTAGATTACTATTCTTGTAATCGGAGGCTGGCAGACAGATGATCCATCTGATACTGATATGACTCGGTCTTTAAAATCGCCGGCAGGTTTGTCTGATTTTGGTATTCTGTTAATTCCAGCGGCGTGCACGTAGCAAGCCACTCCATCTCTATATAAATTTTTCTAAGCGACAATTCGCGAAATATATGTTATGAATAAAAGTTAATACCTAAATATTAACTTTTCAATTTATCTCGGCTAATTATTATGCTAATGCTAATTATTATTATTTTGAAATGTAATCATAATGTAAACATACAGCGAGGAGACGTATAGGCCTTCTGGACAACTCACTCTTAGAAGACGGTGATCTAGGGCTCAGCATTCTACTTATAGCTGTAAGGGATGGGTCAAAATACAATACAAATAATATAAAATAGTTTTTTGTATTGTATCTGATTATATGTAATTTTATAAAAGTTTTGTGAACAAAGACAAAAAATAAATATTATTTTCAAATATTATTTCGATGCGACATTGCGAAGATATTGTCGATTTAGTAGAATAAGAAATGTTGACATTATCGCAATAGAATCGTACTTTGAGACGCCATTGGGCATCCGACATGACGTCGGTTCCGTCAATAACCGAGATAAAACTATTCTGTCTTTTAAGTTGGACCAAATTCACATATTTACAAATTTTTATCAAGATCGGTTTACTGGTTTCAGGTTTCAGTGAGATGTATGGTTTTCAAAAAATTGCTTACCAGTGGTACGCAGGTTTGAATAAAAAGTTTTGAAGCTATTTTTATGAAGTTGTAATGCTTAATGTAAATTTATAGACTGCAACGCCACCTGTCTGTGATTCGGAGTGGATCAGGTCCCCTTAATAGACTTCAGCACTCTGTTTCACATGAAACGTTTCGTCACGTATATTACGATAAAACAATTCGTCATTCTGCAATTATTTGTGATCTGTACATATAGATAAATCTATACATATAAATAGAATTGTAGTGTCTATTTGTAATATTGATATAACCGCTTTTTACTACATGCATATCAATATAATACACCAAAATACCATTTTTTACAATTTTTGTCTGTTTGTTCCGGCTAATCTCTGAAATGGCTTGACCGATTTTGACGGGACTTTGATTGGCAGGTAGTTGATGTAACAAGGAGTAACTTAGGCTACTTTTTTTTTTTAGAAAATATCTTTTATGGAATTATGGTGATTTTCAATCACCACGCGGGAGAGACCGCGGGGCGCAGCTAGTTTACAATATTATTATATTACAATTAATAATAGAATTGAGTAAACGCTTCGTGTTCCGTGCAACACAAATGGTTCAGTAGAAGTCAAAGGCAGCCACTGGTTTTATTATTTGGCTAAGAAACCATAAAAAAGCATTTAGTCGAACTTTTATCATATCTCAAAAACTATGTCATGATTTGGATTTTTTCAAAATAAAAGTGTTCTATAGTAACTAAACACTCAGTGAGTGCCCGTACTAGGGAGGGAAGCGGGATGGAATGAATGTTCGTCTCAAAGGAGGATTTTCCAGCAAAGGCATTGTTATTCCCCTCAGGTCTAGACCCTCCTTTGTTGAAAATTTCATATATGTTCTTTGTAAGTTTCGGGAATCGTTTGCTACCTCAATTATTGTACAGCGCCATCTATTGGCTTGTAAGTGTTTCACTACAGTACTGTTACGAGCTACAGGTCTCGAATTAAAATGCCATTGGAATTACTATAGAGTTTATTAGCAGTGTACAAACACGTATAATACATGACAAATGTGGAAAGAATGTATGACGAAAGAATGACTAAACAGATATACAATGCAAAAGTGGATGGATGCAGAAGTCGCGGAAGGCCACGACACACCTTCCATGATCAAATTGATCGTGTATTAGCAGAAGGTGATTTCAGGAGCCTTAAGAACAGACGAGCGTGCATGACAAGAGCTATGAATGTCAAAGAAGCAAGTGAGGTGTGTAAGAATAAGCCTGTATGGTGCTCTGTTGCTCGTGCCTACCCGGCAAGGGACCTGACGTGAAGTTATGTATGTATGTAAACATAACTAGACGTAACCAGTACAAACTGCACGATTCAATAACACGCGCAAAATCCCTCACTATATCGCTTATCGAATGTACGTCTTGCTCGTATTGTAATCGTCGCTTGACAGCCTCACCCCTCCATTCGGGCATTTCTTTTGTCCTGTACAAATAAAATATGCCTCGACGAAAACAATTTCTAAGAATTAGTTTGACTCACCTGCCTAATGATAATTGCTGTTGTACTTGTTTTATGACTGCCATAAAACAAGTACAACAGCAATAGAATGTCTTTATTAATTACAAATTATAAACACAAAGTAAACAAAAAATACCAAATGCGGGAAAGGTAATTAAACCCGGTTTATGGCAGGCAGATGTGCATTCACTTTTTGTCAGCATGTAACATTACAAAACTTCTTTCGTTAAAGCTTGACTGGGCTATGCTGGAATCGTTATCTTGATTACAGCCATTAGGACCGGCTCTATCACTGTAATACTGTGCTTTCACAGAATATCGGCCCGAAGCAGTTAGCTTTGGGCTTGTATTTCCTGCGATGAGTGTCTTCCGATAGCCCACGTCCGCCTATCTGTCTTATTCTATTATGTCTATTCCATTCAATCTGTCTGATCTTTCTATACCGTCCTAAAAGTTGGCAACGCGTTGCCTTCGCCCCCGGTGTTGCAAACGTCTGTAGGTGACCGTAATTACCTTCCATTAGATGGGCCGTTTCGTTCAATGATATCAATGAATCCGGTAGTTTCTGAGTTAAGTGACTGCGACATATACAGACGGATGGACATGATGATTTGATGCCTTAGGAACCCTAAAAAGTGGGCCTCTACCAGGATTCAAACTCACGTCATTGGTATGACATGCAGGTGTGTTTGCCACTGAGTCACGACGACTCATGGTAAGTATTATACGAGTATATAGGTACATAATAATTACTAATTTTATTTTCTATTTATATAGATAAATTATATTGAAGTGTTTGTTTGTTATGTCAAAATAAAAAAAAACAGCTTTTTACTAAATACATAATATGAAAGGATAATGTATATATATATATATATATATATATATCATAAATCATTTTTTTTACTTTTAGTTTGTCTGTCTGTGTAGGTGTTACGGCCAATTTCTGAAATGGCTGGACCGATTGTCACGGGACTGTCACTGGGAGATAGCGGTTGCTAGCAGTTAGGGTTCCGCAAAAAAATGAATTAAAAATATGAATAAAGTCAGAAGGGCTAATTCAGTCAAGCAGATTCTAACAAGGCAACTTTTAGAATTCCTCTCCGTGTGGTAGAGTATCACGTGACAAATACTGAATGGATTTTAATGAAACTAGACACAGATATAGCTTACATCCAACCAGGATCAACTAAAAAAATATACAGGATCAAAGCTTACGATACTTTTTGTCCCAATTAATACCGTCATTTCTATGGGATTTATGAATATAGTAAAAAAGGTCGCTTCTTACTATCCGTGAAGGAATGGAGAAAGATTAGAATTTCCTGCGTTGGGGCGGCCTGTCGTAAGAGGTGACAAAACAACCCACTGCCAGGCGGTAGGGCTTTAGCCTGTCTGGATGGCACCACCCCTGGTCTAAAGTACGTCGCCATAATAACCTTGAGTTGTGTTCCGGCATTAGTGATCAGGTTCCAGTCTCCCTTAAGAGAGCAGCAGCTCATTTGTAGCATCTTTGGTGCTGCAAATGCCCCTAGGCGATGGTAGCCGCTTTCCACCAGTGGACCATCCGCCTGTCTGCTGAACCCCTGCAATAAAAAAATACTATATATTACTACTATATACATACTTCTAAAATAGTATGAAAAATCTAAAATTGGCTGTATTACTGTTATCGCGGCACAATTTAGATAGCTGATTATTCTCGAAAATTTTATATTTCCCAGAATTTCCAATCTTCCAAACCACGTGATTTCAGGACCTGCTTGCTGTGACACTTTCTATATTTATTATACGACATTATGAGAACAATTGTAGTTATGTATTATGCCTTTAATGGGTACACACTTCATCCTATTATGATAATTCTTTTACGGTGCAGACTGTGAATCTTTTACTGTCAGAGAGGCCAAATCCTGACCAACATTTAGAAATTTGCTCAGAAAGCACTATTTGTCCACAAATAGCTATGTTTGATTAACAGAATATAATCATGCTAATACATTTATTATAATAACTTGTGTATTATTGTATATAATATATGACTATGTATATATGTGTTTGTATGTTTATTTCTTAAATTAGTTTGAGTATTTATGTATGTATTGTCTTTTTTTGCACCACTTATTTTGCCTGATTTAAATATCTTTGATTTAGGTTGCTTGACAGAGATCGCTTTGAGCGACAACGCCGCCTATTGTATATATGCCAAGAAAATGTAGTAAATATGGTCTGTTTTGTAATTGTAAATTTTGGTATGCAATAAAGTGTTCTCTCTATCTTCAGAATTGCATCGTAATTTTATTTGTAGTTCCAGAGATCAAAAGACAAGATCATTTAGTAGTCTCATGTGAAAGAAGCAACGGAGACCAACTAGTGTTATGTAGACCAGTTCAAATGCACTCGGGTGTATTATTTCAATCTACGTATAAAGAACAATAAGTAATACGATTGGCTTGTGTGCGTGTTTGTCTGTTGACGCTTGTGTGCCAGGTGTAAATTATCAATGAATCAACATAATTATACTACTTGGTACTTTTTATCATATTACAAAAGCGACGCCTCGTTTGCATGAAACGGAATTTAATTTTTAACCGACTTGTAAAAAGGAGGTTCTTAGTTCGATTGTCTCTGTGATCACATATGTGATGTGTGTAATTTTTCTCTTTGTCTCCAAAATAGGACCTGATGAGCTATGAGTTTGAGGATGTCAGGGAAAAGGTGTACTCCAAGATCGTAGCTTGTGAAGATCCATGGTCTCTGTCTACCCCTATAGGAAACTGTAAACATCAATCTATATACATATATATGAATACGTGCAGCAAACGCAAAGCAAAACTATGTACCCCTTTTTGAGAAAATTGCGCGGACAGAATGTGGATGCGGACAGTATGAAATTTCGCACTCTTAGGCTCGCTTGCAGAACGATCGCTTTTATATAAAATTAGTTAATCATATTGAACTGCCTAAATACATTTTAGACAAAACGTACTGACAGTTCTTTAAACATATTTAGCGGCATTTGTTCTTGTGCAAGCCGCTAATTGTATTTAAGGGTGTTAAATACGTTTTGTGTTTTTGAAATAAATTGAAGCAACCTTATGCAAGTGGCCCTTATAGTTTATTTAATAAAATAATAAAAAACATTACACACACCACCATGTATTTGACACACACACACGCATATTATATAGGTACCCTTTTGTTTATTGTTGCCTTGGCAAAATATGTGATTATAGAAGTATAGTCTTTGACAACAGAACCTTAATAATACCTTAATAACTTGTAATTTAAATTAATGATGGTCCAATTTCGACCACTGGGCGACCACTAGTACATATAATTACTTAACCTCAGCGATTGACTGACATATAAACACACGGCTCAACCCTGGCGCTAGAAGCGTGAAAATTTGCATACTGGTTCTTTTTATACTGTAAGTGCGCACTAAGAAAGAGTTTTTGAAAATTCAACCTCTAAAGAATGAAAGTTTGTATGAATGTCATTTTCAAAGTAAGAAGCACTATATGTACTTGTTTCTGATTAGAAATAAATGCACAAGTTAGTACATCGGAGTTTTTGGAAATATATCCCTAAGCTAGTGAAAAAAGGGCTACCTTCTAGCTAGTGTCAAATTTTAACCGACATTTAGAGGAATGAACGGTTGATAATATATAGTATAGTATTATCCGTGCAGGAACGGAGAAAGAATACAATATCCTGCGGCCGGGCGGCCTGTCGTAAGAGGCGACAAAACAACCCACAGCCAAGTGGTAGGGCATTTGCCCGACTGGATGGCTACCACCCCTGGTCTGAAGTATGTCGCCATAACAACCTTGAGTTGTGTTCCGGCATTAGTGACCAGGTTCCATTCCCCCTTAAGAGAGCAACAGCGCATTTGTAGCACTTTTGGTGTTGCAAATGTCCAGCGATAGTAACCTGTCTATCAAGTGGGCCGTCTGCCTGTCTGCTGAACTCCTGCAATAAAAAAATATAGTAACGGAGCAACAGTCACTAAAACTAAAGTGACCCATTCGCGATCCTGAATTGCAGTCCGCCTAGCACTCCGCCGCTGTAGGATCGTGTATGGGCCCCCTTACCACTATCCCAGATGGAGTAGGGACGTCGCCACACAAAATTCTTGCAATACATTACGTATTCTTGTAACAGGTATCAAGTCTATTCTGATAATGATGATAACATGCTCGACGTCCGCCGTTCCCAAGTCAGTCGTCGGTCAGCACTCGCGAGGGACAGACGCGTGCGCATCGTACGAGGACTATAATTAACTTCGGTGTGTTTCTAGAAATGCTCTAAGTGCTGTGTGACAATGAGGGGACTGTTTTGTGTTTTTGCGCTACTTTTTGCGGCAGGCATTAGTGGTAAGTTGTTTTTGATAATCAATACCTATAAAAAAATATTCTTGTTTATAAATTGTGTGACATATCTCTCTAAATTTACATATTTTATATACATTTGTTGACAAGTACTTACATCGAATAATGTTATGGTATTGGGAATAAAGATAATAAATATCTTCTTATGAAGATTCTTTTTATATGTCCGTAATGTAAGCCGATATTTTTTAATAAGATTAATATGAGTGATTAATAATAAAACTACGTTTTAACGGTTTTAAGCGCGGTCATTTATTTGATTTTGGTTATTCCGACGTTTCGACCTCTTTTCAGTGGCCGTGATCACCGAAGACAAAGATGTCAAGTGTCAACGAGTATTGTTAAAGTTTTATTTAGCCTACCCCTAATTTGTTCATTTTAATAATTTAGTTTTAATATTGTTTATCGATATTATTTACTCTATGGGAGCCTTATCTAATTTACTTTCATAACCACTTCACATCTTTGTCTTCCGTGATCACGGCCACTGAAAAGTGGCCGAAACGTCGGAATAACCAAATTCAAATAAATTACCGCGCTTAAAACCGTTAAAACGTAGTTTTATTATGAAACACTCCGCGAAAACTTAGAAAATATTATGAGCTTTTAAATTTGAACCTATATTAGATTGTGCCATTTCAGATTAGTAGGTAATATTATTATATTATCTATCGAAGTATTTAGCATTTTCTACAATTGCTCAAAATGTTTAAAATATGACGCAACTAACTTTTTATCGACGGCGTAGATAATGAGGGTAGATTAAAAAATATTACACTTCTTGGAAGTCTATAAATTAGTCTAATATTTATAGTGATATGTAATATATATAATTTACATGGACTTTATATTATTTTATTGTTGAGATATGTGTAATACATATTAGTCATAAGTAAATTCTGTCAGTTTATATTTTGTAAAATGTGGTGAAGCGAGAGCGAGATAGCGAATTGTTATGTTCCTGCTCCATTCCTGGAATAATATGAGAGTAAATGTGTATAAACACAGAACGAGAAAATTACGCGTGTTTTTGTATTGAAAGTGTAAATATAGTGTAAATATACTATGGTATAATAACGACACTAAAAAGTGAAAAATCTAAATTTCCGTATTTTCATGTCAATCATATTGATATTCATACTGTATGTATTTAGTTCCTTTGCCTGCCATTCTGATGAACACTATAATAATAACAAAAAGATTTTTTAGTAGTTTAGGTTATGGAATTTTAAGGAAACTGGGAAGGTAATGTTAATGTTAATAAGTATGATTATATTTGCGTATTGTTTATTGCGTGAAAATATAGGCATTAATGTTTAGTTACATTAGTGGATATAAATACATTATCCGTAAATGTTGTCATCAAATAATAACAACACTGAAACTAGCACTAATAACATTATCCCAGATGGAGTGGCGACATATAATGAAATACTTTCCAGGTATTACATCATGTCGTTATTACTAGAGGATGCTACAGGTGTAAAGATAGTCCAAGGCTGACACGTGTTTTCAAAGCTAAACTAGTTACAAAACTAATGAACAAATTGAGCAATTTTGATAAAATATTGTAGGTGTATTTACTAACATGTTATACTGTTATTTTATGTTTTTAAGTAGGTAAGGGAATTTCCGCGGTTTTGCTTGTTAACAATCCGAGGTTAAAGGTCGAGGCAATATTTTTATTACTTTGTATAAAAATCGGCCACGTGCGAGTACGAGCACATTGGAGGCACCCGTAGGGTATTATAAGGGCTTGTCATGTAGAAGGGGTCACACCTACATACATGAATCAACATATTTCGGTTTTAAGTTTAGTGCGGTTAATTTTGTTTATTTACTATTCAAGTAATTATTAGTGTATGCAACACGTAATGACGTAATACGTCATACGTAAAGAGACTCGATGGTATGTCATTGGTGCCCTGGAAGATGAGTCGCCCCTTGGTATGGGACGCGTCTTGCGTTGATACTTTCTTCCAGCATGTGTGCCGGTACAGCTTCACCCTTCTATCGCTACATATTTGCGGCTTTTGGGACACCATAGGACCATGGGGGCCTGAGGTGAATGAGCTTTATCGAGACACAGCCAAACGTCTGGGGGACGTCACACGTGACCAAAAACTGGTCTATATCCCCGGCAACGCATTAGCGTTTCCATTTTGCGAGGCAACGTGGCCAGTCTTTGGGGCACGTTTCTAACTGACAGTCTGGTACTGGATTTTATAGTATATTTTAATTTACATATAATTCCGTTTATTTAAAAAAAAAAATTTTTACATAACAACCAGTAAAAATATATCTAATATATAAAATTCTCGTGTCACAGTTTTCGTTGCCATACTCCTCCGAAACGGCTTGACCGATTTTGATGAAATTTTTTGTGCTTATCCGGTATCTATGAGAATGGGCCAACATCTATTTTTCATCCCCCTAAATGTTAGGGGTAGTCCACCCCTAAATTTTTTATTTTATTTTTTAGACAAAATTTTTAATTTCTATTTTTTTATGATACAACATATAAAAATACATACAACCCTAAATTATTAACCCTCTGCGACAAACCCCTATTTTTACCGGGCAGGACGACGTCTGCCGGGACAGCTAGTCTTTTATAAAAAAATGCAAAATGGAATTTTTAATAAAAAATACAAAATCTTGATGCTTGCCGGCAGCGGGGGCTTGCTTCCAAACTACCCGTGGTTAGGGCTCCAGAGATTGCTACCTCCTTACAACTACGTTGTTATTGTAATAGAAAAATAATATTATGACAAATTATAAAGCATATACGTGCCTTGGCTCGGGTTAGGGAAAACACCTAAAAACTGATCGGGGACTTCACACATTGCAAAAAGCGGCAACGAACTCCTCAACAAAACTTCTTTTACTTTACATCTGCTTGCGTCACTTTATAGTACATTAAAACTACGTTTTAAGCGCGGTAATTTGTTTGATTTTTATTATTCCGACGATTCAGTCACTTTTCAGTAGCCATGATCACGGAAGACACAATGTCAAGTGTCAGTGCTACTGTTAAAGTTTTATTTAGCCTAACGCCAACTTGTTCATTTTAATTATTTAGTTTTAATATGGTTTGCGGTTATTATTTACTCTATGAGAGCCTAACGTAATTCACCACCGCTCGCAACATGTGGTTTGAATAGAAGAAGCGGCGCAAAAAACTCTTCAGCAATCATGTCTAGCTCTAAAAATTTTATGTAGTATTAAAATGGGTGGGAGAAAAAATAAAAAGAAATTGTCAATCAAGTTGATTTGTGTTCCGGTGCACGCAGAATGAGCTGACAGTGTCCTGAGGTCTGGCAGTTGGTTTTTAGGTTTTAGGTATTACTAGTCGCAAAAACTTAAGAAAATATTATACAAGGCATAAAACAATTAATAAATAGTTGTTTTTTTTTTAGTAAAGCAATCGCAAATATATATAAAAAACTGATAAAGAAACAAAAGAAATAAATTGATATTATTTTTAGTCGACGATAAAACTGCCCTTATCATGTCAATAGCGATATCAGCTGAAATCCATACATGTATACAAATAAATAAAATTGAGGTGTCTGTTTGTAATGTCAAACAAAATACAGCTTGTTACTAAACGCATATGAAAGTCTTTATAGATACTTTACCAAAAAATCATATACCCGAAAGACTCTTCTGGAACCTATAATTTCGATCTTCTTTTTGTTATTATTTTATTTACTGTCTCTCCCTTTCTAAATCTATATATTTCTGTCTTTTCCTTTCTGAACCTTCTATTCTAGAATTTAAATCGGCTAAATGTATCTGTCCTTGTATTTTTCTTCTAGAAGCTTTTACATTTTTCTGAAACTTTTTAAACCAACTAGATCGTTCCACCATCGCTCGCCTTATTATGTTTATAGTTAACCAAAAGTTTTCTCCGCGGTTTGCCACAGATCAAACCGTAGTACGTAATCTTTGTTTATTTAGCCAGCCAACCTGCACACCGGTTACATCGCATTAAATTTTTGTCTAGGCGCTATATACCCCCTGGAAAATTTACATAATGATATATTCCAAGTTAACCTATTTTCATTAATAAAAAGTATTCAATGTCGATGGAGCATGTTTTAGAAAAAATAACTAGTAGTTTTTCCGTAGAAGCGTAACAGACAGACAGAGTTACTTTCATATTAGAAAGAAAGAAAAAAAATATTGCCATAAAAATTACGACATTATACATAAAAAACACAAAATACATTCATAATAAATTTGACACAAAACAAAAAATACTTATGCACATAACACAAAAACATATATATATATATATAATAAATAAGGCTTGTACGCCGAGTTTTTTAGTCAACGAGGTTGGCAACTCGGCATTGTGCTGCAACGGAATATGAGGATAAATCCCGACATAGCGTTGATCTTCAGTGCCAAACATCTCTATACATAATGTATATTGACATGAACACGTACAGCATATACACAAATACATACATTTATTATATAAATAATAAAAACTTTTTTGTTGTGAACATCGGATGTTTATAATCATTAGTGATAAGAAAACAGAAAAAATATTGTCATGAAAACAAAACAAATGCAGGATGAATATTTTTTTAAAAACATGACTAATTTGAAAACAGATACATGTGTGCTATACAACAGAAAACAACTTATTTGTTACTTAATATATTTTTAAAATCGGTGCAAGTAACTTAATCTTGTAATAGGCAAGGAACCACTCTGGGTTCGATTCCAGACACACAGACCATAGTAAATAACCAAAACGTTAGTTGTTGAATTACTATCGGTAGAAAACTTATATGGAGCTTATGTAAGTCTTTAATCGACAGTAAGGCAAATGAACTGTTGGTAAGGTAGAGAAACTTTTATGAGAGTGTCAGCCACCCTACTTCCGAGATGGTGGTTTCTATGAACATTAAATATTGCTAACACAATGCCATGTCCACCGTTTTTGTATAATTTAATCTTTATGTGGAAATCGGTGAAATCGATGTATTTTATCAGCACTTTATCAAATTCAATAATAGTCTGATAGCGCTATCTTGCGTCTTTGTTCAGTGCATTGTCGAAAACATTGTTCAATTGAGGATTTACACCTTTTGAAATACTACATGAATAGTTCTCCCATTAGGGTTTAGCCATATTGGCTAGATGATGATTAATAGTGATTAACAGTATTATAGGAAAATTGGAATTATCCGTACAGGAACGGAGAAAGAATGCTGGGTGGGGGCAGCCTGTCATAAGAGGCGATAAAACAACCGATAGCCAGGTGGTACTTGCTCGTCTGGATGGCTACCACCCCTAGTCTAGAACATGCCCTCATGACAAACTTCAGTTATGTTCCGGCATTAGTGACCAGGTTCCATTCTCCCTTAAGAGAGCAGCAGCGCATTTGTTGCACCTTTGGTTTTGCAAACGTCCATAGGCGATGGTAACCACTTTCCATCAAATGGGCCGACAGCCTGTCTGGTGAACTCCTGCACTAAAAAAATGATAATAATACAAATGATTCGCAAATTAAATAATGTATTAAAATTTACATAAAAATCGATTCTTAAGGAAAATATGAAGTTAAACACAAACAAGGCAATAAGTATAGTTGTCTTGTTAGAACAAGTAATAATAGTTATCATCAGAAACTGTGTCAACACGGGCGCCATCTCATTAAAGCATTTATCAATACGTACGTCATGCAGTCACGAGTATAGACAGACGGACAGACAAGCCTCCCAGTCACCCACAGCCTATGACCCACTCGACCCCCACATTGTCGTCGGGGCGTGCTGCTCGTTGACGCAATGCTGCATACCAAAGTGACGTGTGACATACAGAAAGAATCTCAGTCTATTATTAGATGTGTACAACAAAACATGAATGGACGTAAATAATATTACGTCCAAGATATATTGCGTTTTCAATCATCTAAACGTCTCACTGGCGGTCTTTGAAAACAGATGTTATATTCGTCATGATTGTCCAAGGCGGTTTGGCTGGTTTCACGCATCGATTAGCTGCGTATCAATTGCTACCATGTGTAGTGAGTCAACTACAAAATTTAAATTTCAAAGGAATCCATAATAAAATCGAACATAAGTAATTTAAAACGTGTTAATATTTCGTAAATAATTCCTCATTAAAGTAGACAGACAGATGTTTACCCATAATTACTGTATGCCTTTTGCATTGAACATGATTCAGAATTGACGAATCTGTAGACAGGAACGAGGAAAAAACACGCAACAGGACGGCGCCCGCAAAAAAATAAACAACAAGGAAAATTTACATAGTTACTAGAGTTTACCATCAACCTCTAGTGCGCGCCTCTTGTTTAAAGAGCAGGCCTTGATATTGGTCACATTGCACTAAATTTTCATGTGAGTGCTTTTTGTCCCAGGAACATTAGATAACACTTTATTGTAAAACACAGAACAACTATAGCCTAAAAATATTGTAAATGTGCACAATGGGCGGTCTTATCAGACCACCCGTGGCAGGAATAACACGTATCATATTTGTCAAAGGTGGTATATATAAATATTAGAGGATATGCAGCTACTTACATATATTTTAGATGATTCACAGTAAGTAATTATTAATGTCCCTTTTCGGAATTAAAACTAATGTTACGTGATGTCCATCACAGCAGTCATAGAGTGAGTATATTAATATCACATAGACAATCGTCATAGATAATATTGTGATCCTGGCAACACTATGATATAATTGCTGTTTATAGCAATGTTGTAATATTATTATTTTGTAGGGTAGTTTCGTAGTATTTTCGTATAAAAAGGCGGTGAGGCGTGTAGACGGGGTTCATTGCTTACTGTGTAGTAAAGGGGAAACTCTGCCCAAATAGTTAATATTATGTATATTTGGTACTTTATTACCCAAATCTCTGCAAGGCTTTTTACACTACATTTAAAGTTAATTACAGCAAAACCGATCCAGTATAAACTTCAGAAATGATTGGTCTCAGATAAACTTGCGTCTTCTATTTCAACCCTTTCTAGTTCTATTTGTCTATCTATCTTGTAAATTACAAGAAATATCATAAATTTATCCCATTATCCGGAATGAAGTCCTTGTACACCCTTAGTACTAAAATTACATATATACCGAATTTCAGCATAATCGGTCTAATAGTTTATATATATATATATAATGTCGCAGAACGGCCTCATTCTCACGACATCATCTTTAGTTATTGCAGGTTTAGTGGGCGTCATCAGGGTAAAATGCGAGCATAAAACACAATAGCCATGATTTATACATTTTTAATTTAGATTTGATCAACATTATGACATAGTTTAGACCGAGCAGCGGGTTCAGGGCACCCGCTCATACTTCCAACTACAATACTTTCTTTAAAAATACTCTAAGGTCCAACTCGACCTGTTGCCACCAACCAAATGTGCCTCAAAAACTCCTCAGTCTACCCAAGTAGATACTACTCAAAGTATAGAGGGCGTCTGACCCCGCTCAGCCATATGCTCTGCTCTGATTGGTCGTTTATTAAATTACAATATTCATAACTTTTATTAGGTTAGAACGATCTTTAAGAAACATTTAAGACATCAAATTAAATTAAATTAACAATTTTAGAAGTAATTAAAATGTAAACAAATAATATTGTGCGTTATATATCCAAACAATAATCCATCCAAGATAGCTTCCCTCCGACATATATATATATATACTGGGTTTCAACCAAATAGGTCCCGTAGGTTTTCCGTAAAAGCGTAACAAGCAGACAGACTTACTTTCGCATTAATAATATTAATAGGGATTATAGTTAGGAACTCGGTACAATAGGTAAAAGGGTTATTAGTAGGCATGACATGTTATACAAAGACTCATCGTCACTTCGGTATATTTGTGTTCAGTGATCTCGGATACTGAAAATTAGTCGAAACGTCGCAATAAAAAACGCAGTTTTATTACAAAAATATATCTTTTTTATGGCCAAGCTGACAAATAGGCATGTGTCTTCCTATTTGTCAGCTTGGCCCCTTGGCTCCCTTCCATCATCGGACAACCAGACGCAACCGATATATGGTGGACATTCCACCAATAAGAACGAAGCTCTTGGCACCTAGCTTCATCACACGCACCGCAAAGGTGGAACTCATTGCCGGAGTCTGTCTTTCCCAATACTTATAATCTGGGTGTCATAAGTCCCGTGTGAATAGGTACCTTCTAGGTAAGCGTGCTCCATCCTGGAGCACATCTTCGCTCCACTTCGAACCTATACTAGAATAAAAAATAGGCATATAGTCGGTAGTCCACTTGATGCAAAGTGGTTACTATCTTATCTCATACTTGGCAAACAGACGGCGACTTAGCTCATGAAAAGTGGTTACCATTCAATAGACGTTTACAACACGAGCATAGGATAGATAAGGAATCAGACAAGAGGAATGACATATAGGATTAAAATGGAGAGATCTAATAGGGACAGTTGGATAGGGGGAGGGGCAGGAAGGAGCTATCAGAACTTTCACTTACCTCACAAAACAAGATTAATTCAAATGTAACCGTTTCACGCCGATATTCTGTAAGAGCTTGGTATTCGAATAAACCGATAAAGACGGGCCAAAGAGCTGTATTGAGAATAACGACAACATCAAAATATTTGCCCTATTTCGTAGTATTATTGTATGAGTATAGAGATAAATATTAAAAGTTAAAAATTTGTAGTCAAATTCTCGAAGCCAACGTAACATTACGTAAACCGCTTTGAATGTAAACAAAAGCTTATTTACATCTGTCAATATGTTCAGCATAGAGAAATACAGAACTAGCACTCGGCACAAACTGTAACACGCTGATGACGTTGCCTACGCGCCTGTTTCATATTGATTCGCGGGTAAAGTTATAAATTATATATTATTGTAAATTTTGTAGATAGACTGGAGGACCAACTGTTGGGACTCTCACAGGCCCCTTTAGAAATTTAAAGGGAATCTGGAACTAACCACAGATTAAAATTGCGTTGTCACTGTCGTTGCCATTACGATGTATTTGTTAGTGTCTTTTTTCATTCATCCCTCGGGCGTAGTACTTTTTTATATGAAAGGTAAGGGCACGTTATTCAGACACAATACACGTATTTCGATTCTGGATCCCACACCTTTGGCTTAATAGATAGTTGCTATCGATCACAACGACATCCACTGTACGTAAACATCACATTAACAGTGACGGAAAAATGTCACTTCACTAACTTATTATCTCACTTCAATACATACGTTCAAATTTACTATACTCGTATGTACGTTACTCTTCGGAATATCATAATCCCTCATATAAATTTTAGGTATCCGAGTAGCGCCAAGTAAAGGAGTTCCCGTAGTAACAAAAAAAAACACATTTCATAAACAGTTGAGGATTATCAGTGATATTTCTAGAAATCAATCAACACCTACTAATTACGAATTTTAAGTAATACCTACTTTGTGAAGTATCTTCTGTGCGTCACTATTCTGTGGGTCTGTGGGAACACGTGCTGCGCCGCATGGGCTAGGGGCCTGCGGCTGAGTCACGCTTATTTGTGTTGTGTGCGCCTCTGCTTAACATCACGCCAGGGTTGGAGTGCGCTCATGCAGTTTCATGTGGGGTAGGCAGATTACCTATATAACATCAACCTATCAATGTTATCTGTTGGGAACAATATGTGATGTGATGTGGAGTTTGTATAGTAGGCGACACACTTGTCGAAGGATAATCAATTAATCAGCTGGTTTCATATTCACGACGTATGAACTGGGATACCACTATGGCTCTTTAGGGTCTAGATTGTTGTCAATAAAATGCGCAAATATTTCCAAATATTGACCAAAATACCACATTAGACATGTCTGCTTCGCAACGTTGATTAACATTGATCACTGTAATATTAACCAATGACCGTCCCATTGCTGGATTCTAGCGTCTCCATTTCAAGGGGAACGTTTGGATTCTATCCCCAAAAATCAAGGAAACATCTTATATTTATCGTCGTTATACTCTCTATGACGAGCAGGTTTTGGATTATTTGGCGAGGTCAAACTTATCTCCAAAAAGCTATGTATCCTAAACCAGTTGTTGATGTGTGTACAGTATACTTCACCCCTAAGTAACACTTGCCGCCTTAATTTGGAGTACTGCTCAAACTATGGGACCGAGCACCAGCAACATACTTCTCTTTGTATAGGCGATGATCTCATACTACCAGGTGGCTTAAAACCGCTTAGCTTTCTCATGAAGATACCGAGCTTTCACCTCTAAAGCCACATAACTCTGACGTCGGCTGTATTTTGACTCTCATTTTCTTAACTTGCCGCATTCAACTTAAAATCCAACGCATTCAACAAATTTAGAAGGAATTTCCTGTCATCTTTATCCCTGCACGACGAAATTAGGTTATATAGGGAGAGTATTTTTTTTATTGGGAAGTTGGCAAACAGACAGATGGATTTATCTAACATAATTACGTATTTGCTGCAACTGGGTCAAAGCCTACACCTTACCAACCTTCAACATTCAGGATAGGAGAGATGAGATAGTGGGATAGCCATCCTAAAATTTGTTCGAATTATCGCTTGGCGATACTACTGGTATTACCAAGGCTATAGGCGACGAAAACCCCTTGCTATCTGATAGACTGTAAGTAGTTGTAAAAATAGTTCATCCTCTTCATTGGAAATCGATTTCCAAGGTGTTGAAAAATTATCGGAACAATAAACGACAGAACAGAAATAGAGACAATAAAAGAAGACTTCAAGGTTAAGGAACCTAAAACGATATTTAATCTCCATTAATAAATAATATACTAAATAAAGTAAAAGACCAAAAAAAATCTCCGCCGACACCGGATGATTATTTGATAACCTTTTGCCATTATATTGATAAAAGAATGATTTTGGAGTTAATTCTATTCATAATTATTAAATTATCTTCCATAAAATGAAAACGTAAATATCCGCGAATCGCGTTAAAACATCTGTTAAGTTTAAAAACAATATTCGACGTGTTTTATTTATGTTGACAAAATAAAGGGCTAATGTGTAGTGGATACACTTTCCGTGTGCATAGTTGTTGATATTTTTGTACTCTTTACTTTGCTTATATAAATGTCTATTAGAAACTTTTGCAAAAAAACTAGTAATTTATGTAATTCTCACATAAACAAAAGTAGATCATGTTCAAAGTCAATCTTTTGGCATTTCGATTCTGACGTTGGACAAATGCTATTTTAAGCAAAACGCAGCAACCGCATCTTTTGATCTACGCTATGTTTATTATTCATATATAATCATAATTCCTTATTTATTTATTTAAATTTAATTTGTCAAATACTGAATGAGCTAGACACCTTAAAAAAATTCTCACCAAGCATTAGCTCTTTATTTTATGGTTTCTTATGTTTTGAAATTGAAATTTTTCGAATATCTCATCATAAACTTTTAAAATCCGTACACATGAAAGTTTGATGATGAATATCTTTTGAATGGTTAATTTCATCGCCAAAACATAAGAAACCATTTTTATAGAGCAGTTAATTTCCAACAAAAATTTGTGTTGCGCATTTTGAAAAAGTCATTTATTGTCGAGTTATAAAATTCATAAACAAAAATGAACTTTGTCTTAAAATAATCAAAATTAAATCCTTAATATCTTTCAAATGGTGAGGTTTACGGAAAAAATATAAGATATATTTTTTGTAGAGCATTAAATTTCCCAAAAAATTCTCTCGGAACATTTTTCTGTTCAATCGATAAATGATTAGGTATGAATTTTTTTCTATTGGACTGAGAAAAAAATACAAAACAGCGATGCGGAGGATCTTCCTATTAAAATAAAGAGCTCATGCTTGGTGAGAATTTTTTAAGGTGTCTAGCAACCGATTTTTCCGTGTCACTTGTAAAAAAAAAAAAATTTTGACCCACCCTAGGCTATATAGATGTGCTAGCCCAAACGTTAAGATACAACTAACTAATAAGAGTCATGTATAAAACCCAACCAACCCATTGGTTGCAATTCGAAATGTATAAAATAGACACGGATTTTTGAATTCCATGACGAGAGATTTTGTACGACAGAAAGATAGTTTACTAGAGTTAAAATGAAATCCAGTTTTAAGATCAAAGTTATATTTATTCAAGAGCCTCACATCGCGTCCAGCATTATAGGACTCTCCTTCAAATGCTTATTTATTATAGAATATTAATTTTATATTAATATGTTTCAGCACAATTGGAAGAAGACTACGAATTGCCAGAGGATTGGAAAGATTACGACAATTTCTACGATTATGGCATGATAAAGGAAGAAGCAGAGAAGTTATTACCAAAAAGTGAACAAGATACAAAAATAGAAACAAAAGTTCAGGATGATATTGAGAAATATAAGAGTGAAGGAGCTGGCATCCATGATTTAGAAAATAGTTATCAGATAGAAGACAACAGATCGAATGAAGAAAGAAATGATCAATCTATATTAGAAGAATTAAAAGAAAAATCAACTGATAAACAGGCGATAGCTGATGATTATAGCTTACTATGGGGAGATAGTGACGTAAAAGACACTAAGATTGAATCCCAAGAAGGAACTACTAAGAAAGATGAAGAAAGTGTTATTGATGAAGTGATCGATAAAGATCCGAAAGCAGGTGCTAATAATGACTATCATTTACTTTGGGGAGATGATGATATGGCACCATTACCCGTTCCTGAGGAAGACGACAATATTTTAGATGCACCAGATACTCTGTTCGAAGCAGATGAAGACGATGAATTTGATGATGCTATTCCTGCCGAACCTGTTGAAGAAGTCGATGAGAAATTATTAAAAGAAACGCTTGAACTATTGAAGGAAGATGAAAAAGATGGAAACAGTTTAGATAATTTGCCTTTACCTGTACCAAATGAAGATCTAAATAAAGATCTCTTAGAAGAAACAAAAACGGTTTTAAATGATGTTGATAAATTATATTCCATGCCTGAAGATTTTAAACAAAATATTGAAGATATTGTTGATGAAACCAAAAAGCTTCTAGAAGAAGAAAACTCATCGAATGAAGAAAATATTCCAGAACAGAAGGAGGATAACTTAGAAGATGAAATTGCAAAACTGGCAAATGAAATTGACAAGGCTCAAGATAGGCTAGATAATGGTGATGATGATGATACAGTAGATGATGCGATGGATAATTTGAATGATGATTTAGATAAACTGTTTGATACCCTTGATAAATTAAAAGAAGGCGTTGAAGAAGCTAATGGGAAAGCTCAGGATAAAATTGAGGAATTGTTTGGCTCCGACGATACTGATTTGTCTGACGATTTCGAAGGTGACAATGATGATCTTTACAAAAACATTGGAGATAGCAACCTATCTGAAATTTTTGCTAAAATTACCACTGCTAGCAGTGATGAAAACGCAGAATATGATGACGAGAACATGGCACGAGAAAACATTGATGAAATCAGCAAAGAAATTTTAGCGGAAGAAGAGAAAATTCAGATTTCAAACGAAAAACAAAGTTCCATTGAAAGCCAAGAAAATGTATCAAAGGCTGGAGAAGAAAGGTTAGAATCGATGCAAGCAGATGCCGAAGAAAAACCAATCATGTACGAAAATGACGCGTTACTCGACGGCGATAGTAAACAAGATGAATCACTAGTCGAGCAATTTAATGCTGATGACCTAACTAGCATTGAAAAAGTTGATAAGCACCTTGAAGACGATGAAACGCAAAAAAGCATCGAAGACAGCGTTGAAAATAATGAAGATGAAAAGAAACCAAGTACCAAAATGGTCGATGACCTTAACAGCGAAGAGCTGGACGCATTGATGGAGCAATTTAAATTGGTGTACAGTGATGACTTGCAGGTTAAATCTGAGTCATCAGCCATTCATATGAAACTGAGTGTTGATGAGCCAGTGATCATCACGTCACCGAACTATCCCAATCCTTACCCAACCAACAACATCATTGACTGGATATTCGAAGGTGATGGAATGGGTATCGAACTCATTATTGAAGATTTTGCTGTCAACGGAGCCCTAGGGGACTACCTTCTTGTTAAACCAGGTACGTTTTAGATAGTATTATACATTTTTTTATGTGATTACCGAGATCTGACTAATTATATAATAAATCATCGATATACCTATATTGTAAATAGATCATACAGTTCACTGTATAACATATATAAATTTACGTTTTTGTATATCGTTACGTACTGGCTCGTAATTTTCAACGCCTACAGGTGAAATTGAGTTATACGCCGAAATTTTATTAATCTGCCCTTAGACAGTTTGTGTTATAGGAGTTTTCTTGTAAGTCGTTCCGTCACTGCTGAGGATTGTGACTTTTATGACTGTGAATAATTGCACTCCTCTACCAACATCAATTTTGGGCACGGTATAAGGTTGAATCAATCTACCTATTTGCCGATCTACCGCGAGGTCTCTCTTGCCTTCACTTTATCAGTGACCACAAGTTTATGCACATGGCTAGGTGGCCAAAGTACTTCAGCATCCGTTGTTGGCATACTGATAATAACCTGTGGTGATTTCCCGTCTTGAGCTCTTCCATTATGAAGCATTTGTTCGGCAGGGTGTCCACAGAATTCTTAGAATCTGAGGAGCAATTATAGCCACATGGTAATTATGTCCACACAATAATATTGTATATCTTTTAGGAGGCGTGGATGAGTCTGGAGAAGAGGGGCTAGTGTTCTCGTACCGCCTGGAGTCGGAGCGCAAATACCGGTTCATGGACGTGAACCGTATGTTCGTCAGGTTCGAAGCCAGACTGGGAATGATGGTCATGCGAGGTTTCAAGTTCAGCGTCAGGATGATCTGTAAGTGTTTCAGGTTTATGTAAACTTTCAGCTTCACCATGATTGCGTTTTATGACTACAGTTTTACTTGCGGAAGTTCTCTGGAGGGCTTTACTTGAGCTGGACTACAGCCATGAGAGGGCGTTGAGTACAATGATGCCAGGCAAAAGGGGACAGCAATAGACGACTTAAATTATGTTTTGTTGTATCTATAATATAAGAATGTGAAGAATGCTGAGCCTAGGTCATCGAATTGCTGCTTACGCTACCTCTCTGGATCATGGACTAATTAATAAAATGCGACGGGTGATATGTAGCTCTAGGAGAAAGGTTCCCGTGGACCGAGAACGGAAGCCAAGCCAGCCTACGCTATCTTATTGTCATTCCGCAAACTATTCTGGCTATGAGAGAAGGAACAGTGAAAGAAACTCTCCAGCAGCACGCCAATTTTATTAGTTTGAGTTTCTTAAGGCGGCCATACCTGCTACGTTCCACGGAATAGGTACACCTGTATATTTTGTTAGGATTCGCTATTTAAGCATCACAAAAAATATCATAGCATATAGCACTAGCTAAGGCGCGCGGCTTTATCCGCATATATGAAATAGTCATAATTAGCTTAGGGACTTAGGCTTTTTTAGCTTAGGGGTTACAAGTTACAAAAAATCTTTCTTAGTCTTTCTATAGTATTGAAAGAAACAATTAAGTCAGATATGTCTGTGAGATTAAGTAATTATATATGTATAGATTTATCTGACTGAATGAGGTAGCGAAGTTTAATTTTATCGAAACGTATTCCAATAAGAAAAATCTATACATATAATAAAATTGTAGAGGTCGAATTTCTGTACAGTGAAAAAAAATGATAAAAACCCGGTTAGGGGGATGTAAGAAGTGAAATAGAACTAATTTGGATTTTTTTTAGTTTTTTTGTTTCTCTGTTTGTCTGTTTGTCTGTCTGTTTGTACCGGCTAATCTCCGAAACGACTGGACCGATTTAAATGAAACTTTGTATGGTGGTAGCTTATACCCCTGGTCAACATATATGATACTTTTGATCCCGAAAAATTAAAGAGATCCCGTGGGATCGTTAAAAAACCGCACCACGCGGACGAAGTCGCGGTAGTGTTAAAATATGATTATGTTCACGGGTTGGACCCGGTAGGTTGCGCTGCTATCGGCATATCGATTGAAGCTTTTCCGGGCAGGACGACGTCTGCCGGGACAGCTAGTAAAATAATATTAATATATATCTGAAGAGACTATAAACTACAAATGAGCAAATCATAATTATTACGTCTTACTTTCCAACAGCTCCACCACCGAAGTTCGAGCACGTTCACTTGCCTCCAGAAGACCTCATTGTGGCACATGACGAGAACCTTACCCTGATCTTGGGAGGACTTTCCGTCATCGACTTCCAAAACATAAAGGAGGAGTTCAGGGTCATCTTAGCAGACATGGCGGAGAAGTACATCATAGAGCATGACATCGACCCCGGACTAAACACCACGTAAGTCGCATTTTGAGTTTAAAGAAATCACTAAATCTAGCCATTACTTTGCACATCCTATCTGTATAGTGTGTCCTGAAAAATCGCAACATGGACAAAACCATCAACGACCTTTCCGCCATCATATCGAGTACCCGGCGGTGACGCGTTTGAGAAGCAATCATTCTTAAAAGTAATAGACATGTAGCTGTAAAAATGTCGTATTGTTTCTCAGAAAAATTCCTACGGGATTCCCAGGATATAAAGTAGCGTAGATTTTAAGTCTAAGAATTTGCTGTCCATCAGCGAAAAGTAAATTGAAAGCCCTGTCCTCAAAAAAGGTCTAGAACTTGATTCCAGCGCCACCTATCGGGTCTAGTTGTCAACCGAAATCATCCCCGGACCCAGTCAAAGACTAACGTTTATTCACTTTGAGTTACATTATTGAAGTTTTATTAGGGATCTCTCACATTTTCTTGTAATAGATATAGCCTATATTAATCTGGGATTATGTAGCATTATAATGGTGAAAGTATTTTTGAAATCGGGCCAGTAGTTTTAAGTTACGTTAGTTAGTTACAAACATACAAAAATACTAATCTTTCCTCTTTATAATCTAATATATAAAATTCTCGTGTCACAATTTTCGTTGCCATACTCCTCCGAAACGGCTTGACCGATTCTCATGAAATTTTGTATGCATATTGGGTAAGTCTGAGAATCGGCCAACATCTATTTTTCATCCCCCTAAATGTTAGGGGTAGTCCACCCCTAAATTTTTTTATTTATTTTTTAGATAAAATTTTTAATTTCTATTTTTTTATGATACAGAATTAAAAGATACATACAACCCTAGATTTTCAACCCTCTACGATCAACCCCTATTTTTTACCGGGCAGGACGACGTCTGCCGGGACAGCTAGTAATAGTATATACTTCGATCATATAAACGTTATAACTCAATGAGTATATATAAATACACGAGAATTGCTTGTTTGAAGTTATAAGATAAAAACTCATTATTTTCTCCAACAACTCAGAAAGAATAGCGCGTATTATTCATACAAGGGTATTATTACTATCAATTCTTTATAAATTATATCGGTACAATATTTATTCTTTGTTCATAGCGATATCTTCAGTACTATAGGCATTTGTGTGCCTAATCTACTGATAACACAATTATTTCCTTTTGAACCGCGCACAGATAATTTATGTACATACATACTATCACGCTTGTCTTCCATGGGGGTAGGCAAAGACTATAGATCTCCACTTGCGACGATGCTGACAACTTTAGCTTCATCTTCATAAATGCATATTTATTTGGAATGCTTTTTACCTGACCTTTCTTTAACACTTCTGCTATTTGATCATGGTGTACATCATGAACGCGGTCTACTGGTTACCATTCAAAATGCTGTCATACACTTGTTTTGTGATTCTACTGTCATCCATTCTCTCTACATGCCCAAACCACCTTGGCATTCCTTTACAACTCTTGTTATTCCATCTTTCCTTATCCTATCATTCAAGCTAACCGCACATACACCTCTCAAAGCTCTCATTTCAACTGCGTTCATCCTACTTTCATGCTTCATCTGCCACACTCAAATTCCACTGTCATATATTAGTGTTAGGACCAACACCCCTTGATGGACAGCCACGTGTTCGTTTACAGACACTTTTAGAAAAAAAAATGTTTGTTTGTCATGTTTCACAGCCTCTATGATTTTTTTTATGCCGGACGGACTTACTTATCTTTTGGGTTTTTTATTATTCCTTTTTATATATTTCATTTTTATTATATCTTTTGTTGTTGTTCTTTTTTTTCAAAACAACTATTTCTTTACAATGAGTCCTTATTTATATATTTTCCGGTGCCTATGGTTGAGCGAGCTAAACCCTTGTCGGTCTATGTCACTGAAACGCAGAAGCTGCAGGTTCGATTCTTTTATTTAACTTGTAATGGATGTATCTATGTATCTAAGCACGTATGTAAGTTCTGGTGGAATGTTGCAAGTTAAATTTGATCAACCTCCCGATTTCCGATTGAGCTGAAATTTTGTACGCATATGTATATCGCGTGAAAATGCAATAATATGGTACCATGGAGCTGATCTGATGATGTAGCCGGAAGGTGGCCATAGGAACTCCTGTACTAAACAAGATAGACCCGTCGTGTTTGGGCTCGTTTTACTTGTCTTAGCGAGCACTCTGCTGCTACATGATATCCAGGATCTCAAAAGGTTGTATTTAAAAACCTTTTAAAAAAACAAGTTTCCGTTATTTACTGTTACTGTTACTGTCTGAGTCTTATAGAAGTCCGTTGCAAATAACCCATATTATTAGTTAGTTTAGATTACTTTATTATTATTTTATTTTATTCATGCAACTCATTATCTATTTCAAGTATTAAATCAGCATTATTTTCTGGAAGCACTTAATTAAATACGAATTCGAGTCGCATATTGACTGATCGCGGTTTTTGGGCACTTTTCTGCCTAATTGACTGACTAATGACCAATAAATGACTAATTGTTACTTTGTTAACTATTAAAAAGCTGTTGCAAATGACTTTTACCGCGTATTACTGAAAAACAGGTAAATATTGTTTATGAAATACATTTAATTGGTTACATATTGTTTTGTGTCCGTGTGTCCGTGTGTCACATTATGTTTTACTAGATAATATCCGTGACTTCGCCTAATTTAATTTTGCTTATGTATTTATCTATACATACACACAAATAATTAAAATTGCATTTAGCATTTTACTAAATGCTTATTTTTTATGTTTTGTCCGTCTGTTTGTTTGTACAGGCTAATCTCTGAAACAGCTAGACCGATTTCCACGGGTTTTCACAGTCAAATAGCTGATGTTATAAGTAGCTATTTAGGCTACTTTTAAAATTAGAGATTCGCGAACAAAATACACGCGGACGAAGTCTATAATTTTTTATTTTATTATTTATATATAATTATATATACTTCACATATTTATTTGTTTTCAATTTATTTACATTTTTGTTTATATACATATATACTAATACAATAAAAACATATAAACTTATATATATATATATAATTATTACTTCACGTATATAGATAATTTTGAAGGCGGTTTTAAAATAAATTCAGGTGAAGTCACGTTGCAGCATTAGTTTATCGAATCGAAATCGAAAAAGTCCCTGCTACAACTGGGATAAAGTGTTAGTATCCGTGCAGGAACTGAGAAAGAATACAATTTCCTGCTGCCGGGCGGCCTGTCTTAAGAGGCGACGAAACAACCCACAGCCAGATGGTAGGGTATTCGCCCGTCTGGATGGCTACCAAATTAAATATTTCAAACGCGAAAGTTTTGTTATAATGTATCGTATATGTTTCTTACTCTTTCACGCAAAAACTACCCCTAATGGATTTTGATGAAATTTTACAATAACATAGCTTACACATCAGAATAACACATAGGGTATAATTTATAAAGACAGTGTGAATTGTCCAAAATGACGCGGGGTAAACCACGGGCGCATCTAGCATAATCACACGTTATCTGTCAAAATCACGTCACAAATAATGATCACTAAACTTAACACTGTCCCCTATGGACCAGTGCCATAGTAAAGAAAGTACACGTTGACATTTGAAAGTTTAAAAATATCAACACAAAGACGCAATAGACTCGAATGATGTATACATAAAATATGTACAGTGTACAAACATAAGTGCTACTATTTTTGTACCGCTGTTTGTATGCTGCGACCCACATACCGGGCGCTTTTACTCTGTGCGTCGTGTGTTTTGCACTGCGACCAGTGCGAAAGGTGAACCATGCAAGGCGCCAGCCGCGCTCATAGAGTTTAATGAACGATTAACTTAATGACCGTTTAATTATGTTATTTAAATTCGTAGCCGTTTTCACGAAAACGGATCGCTATGTTTTCGTCCTGTCGAAACCATTTTTCAACCATTTTTGGAAACTACTAGGTCTATTTCGATGAAACGTCACAAAGAGATATAAACAGTCTATATGACGCTGCACAATAATGTAGGAAAACCGGAAAACAACTAAAGATTAATTGACCGTCATACATTTACTAGTAACTAAGAAACACTATAATAGTTATAAATCAAAATTATTAGTTTTATTTATAACTAACTAATAGCCAAATGGTCGAAATTCGACCATAATAATTAATCTAATTTATAAGTTTGAACATTATTAAGGTTCTGTTGTCAAAGACTATATTTTTATAATCACATATTTCGCCAAAGGTACACTATTAATTTGATTTTATCAATAAACAAAAGAGTATAATATATGCGTGTGTGTGTCAAATACATAGTATACACTACATGTACATATAATGTTTTTTTGATTGAGTTAATGTATTTTTTGCTTAATAATAAAAAATACCATTCTGCACTCCTACTCTATATAAACTATAAGTGTGCCAAATTTCATACTCCTCCGTCCGCGCAATTTTCGCAAAAAGGGGTACAAACTTTTTTGCTACACGTTACACATTAATATAATGATTGAGTCTGTGAAACTTCGTTAGCGTTACTATGGCGACGTATTTGGTAGGGAATTGCAACGGCGACACCAAAGAAAAACGCATCCAGAGCGTCATTTTTTTGGCTATATTCACCTATATCGCGGAAAAGTCCTCATTCATCGGGATAAAAAGTATCCCATGTGTTGACCCGGGATATAATCTATCTCTGTGTGGAATTTCATTAAAATCTGTTCAGTGATTTTCAAGTGATGCTTGAAAAGACAGATAGACAAAAATTCCAAAAGTTGTATATCAGAATTTGTTGGTACGAATTATCCTCCTTGATTTTTTGCATTTTTATTTTGACATTACAAACAGGACTTTAATTTTATTTATCTGTATGGATGATAAAGTATAGAATTTGTCATGGTTTTGAGTCATAATTAAATCACAACATCATGACGCTAGAGTTGATACAATATCTGCGAACCCTCTGCCGTCATAGCGTGATATTTTGTATACAACACTCGCTAGCGTGAATTTCCTTCCACGACACGCATGCGCCAAAACCCCGCACATGCGCACAACCAAACGTCAAATCTATTTCAGTATCAACCAGCCCACAGCCCAATGAGCTAACAATTTTATAAACGCCAAAAATATTTATTAAAACGCCTTCAAAATCTTCGAAACCTGAAAAGTTAATAGAATGTAGTGTAATCAAATTATATCTAATTGATAATAAATATATCGTTCATTGTAACTAAAGTTAAATGAAATATCACTAATAATAAACCATTGAAATTAAAAAACAAGTACAATCTTAACGCAGAAGAAGCATTTAATGAAGATGCAAAATTTGTAAATGTCCAAAATGAATGTAATAAGTGCTAGTGCTGGGATGCGTCAATGCAGTGAATCGATGCCAGTATTCTCGTATGCCAAAATTTAGTGTCAAATTATCGATATGGAGCCTCTAATAGATAGAAACAACTTTGCCATAAGTGCCATGGTCACTGTAGCCATGCAGATATTGTTCTTCACAATCGCTTCTTTATTCCAAAGTGATAAGGTGACAGATTTCACTGGCGGCGCCAACTTCATCATCATAGCTCTATTAACCTTCTTCCTCGGCCAAGGAGGCAGTCATCTCAAAAATTACGACAGCAGGCAACTTATGGTGACGGCATTTGTATGTGTTTGGGGGCTGAGATTATCGGGCTACTTAATGTACAGGATATATCATATAGGGAGGGACAAGCAATTCGAAGATCGTAAGAGCAATACCTTAAGATTCGCCGTGTTTTACAGTTTTCAAGCAGTATGGGTTTATATTGTCAGCTTGCCGGTTATTATTATCAATTCTCCACATCATTCATTCCCTAAGTCGCCTAAAACTATGACGACTTTGGATTCAGCCGGTGCTGGAATTTTTGTTATTGGTTTGCTGATAGAAACGTATGCAGATCTACAAAAGTTTGCTTTCAGACAAGAGCCAGCGAATCAAGGGAAGTGGTGCAACGATGGGTTATGGGGCTTATCCAGACATCCGAATTATTTCGGAGAAGTCGTACTGTGGTGGGGCATATTCGCTATATCACTGAACATTATAGAAGGTGTGGAATGGATAGCTATAATGTCACCGTTGTTTACGACAGCGATTATCTTGTTCTTATCAGGCATTCCGCTACTAGAACGATCCGCCGACGAAAAGTACAGAGATAATCCTGATTATTTATATTACAAGGCGTCTACGTCACCTTTAATACCCATACCGCCAGCTTTTTACATTGAAGTGCCGAAGTTTTTGAAATGTATATTGTGCTGCGAGTTTCCGATCTACGATTCGACGTCAGAGGAATTTCCAGCTCCGACAATCGTGACAGAGACGACCAGCATATCGATGGTGCAGTCTCAGACATAGCTAGTAAACGCCGCGCGAGATGCCGCGGCCAAATCGGACACAGCTAAGAATCCGATAAATAAACAATTGTGATACACAGCTGACGAGAAACAGAAGAAACTGCCAAACTCTTTGCCACTCAAACACAATAACACAGCGGAAATGAATGCGTACAATACTTATATGGAAAACATAAGAAAAAGTAAACGAATAGCTTTAGGTATTTTAGAAGATACAAAAGAAGCTTTTAAAGAAACGCCAAATGAAACTAATTATGACAATGAAATAGACCTAGAACCTAGTACTAGTAATGACAAAAGCAAAAGGCCAAATGAATATGTAAAATACGGTAAAATTACTTTTAATACCACTGCAATATTGCATCATTACCCGCAACTTTCGCAGAATTGCGGTGAAAACTTCAAGCCCCAAGTGACCAAAAAGTCTGATTTAAATTTGCCAATAGAATCAAAAGTTAACAATAACGATGTTATTTCGAAAAATAGTGGTAGGAGCGATAATTATAATAATAATTCTGAAAAAATTAATTTCGTAGCGATATCAGATAACACAATCGAAGTGTTGAAGCAACCAGTGAAATTCACGGAAGAGAAGCTTGTATGAGATTGGGAGATAATTTTCTTCTCGATGCATTTCCGCTTAAGCAGAATATGGCATCGGATAAAATCGAGAAGAACTTTTTGGAGATAGACAACTTGTATATAGAAATCAAGACTGGCAAAGAGGCACATGGAAAGACGCTAGAGCTCCCTTATGTATAGATAATTGTTGTAAAATAAAATGCGTTGATTGAAATGAAAATAAATTATTTATTCGAATTAGTGAAATAGTCGAAATCCGTCTGAATTAGAATAACATAGGAGATAAACTTATTGATAGATTTTTAAATATTTAAATAGCGGCGTAAGGGACAATATTTCTTGGTGAGTATTATATAGGTATATATAATTTTTTCATAGATGTATAAGTTTGCGTTTTACCATTGTCTCATCTGATGTTGATTGATGACGCAGTCTAGGATGGAGCACGCTTACCTAAAAGATACCTATTCACTCGTGACTTGAAGACTTCAATATTGTATTTCTCAGGAAAAATAGACTGCGGTAAAATTATTCCACTCTTCAGTAGTGCGCACCAGAGAAGATGAAGCGAAACGCTTGGTTCTGACTGGTGGTGTTTCCACCATGTAACGGTGTTATATGGTTGTCCGATGGTAAAATGGGGATGGAGGAATCAGCCCGTGTAATTCTAAGAAACACTCCTCGAAATGTATCCAATAGAAGACAGCTAGCCCCGTGACTTTGCGTCTATGCTCTAGACTCTGAAATCGAAAATGAAAAAGACGAACATTGCCGACTAGCTTCCTGGCTCTTTTCTCAATTAATTCCAAACTGGTATTTGGCTGAGCTGTCCTAAAGATGAAAACAGTTATCCATGCAGGACCCAACCTGTGCTTGGTTCAGGAGTTGTTCCGATGTGAAGTACTGTAAAGAATTATTGTGATAGCATCTACCACGAAACTGTTTGTGTTTCCGTGAAAATATTATATTTGTTAGTGGTATTTGTTCAATTGTTCATACAATGAATGGCACTTTGCCCATGAAAAATGTAAGTATTTATTAGTAAATTGGAATGCTGGCGTCAAAAGGCGATTACAGTCTGTACGATATTACAAGTAAAATGTATCCTATGCACTGACCCGAGCTAAAAGCTATCTGTGTCGAGCGAGTTTCATTTAAATCCGTTCAGTAGTTTTCACGTGACGCTCGAACAGACCGACAAACAGACAAACATTCTAAAAATTGTATTTTCGGAATCTGCTGGTCCGAATTATCCCCCTGATATTTTTCACATTATTAAACATATTGTACAAACTCGAACCACTTCATCGATTTATTATATTACTAAATTTTACCCGCGGCTTTGTCCACGTTGGACAGGTTACAAAGATTACAGTTATTTTGCTAAACATTAAATCAAAGGGTATTTTCAGCGGGGTAATGGATTTTTAATATGAAATACATGAACAGAATAAATAAGAATATAACATTATTATTCAATTAAGGAAATGGCCGATTGTATCGTTTACAAATAAGAGGGTACATAACAAAATTAATTATTAATCTTAAAAAGAAAACGTGACAAGAACAACTATGCAACTAAATAAATGTAACATTAGATTAGAAATAGTCATAATTTGAGTAGTCAAAAACCGTTTCACCCCTTAAGGGTTGAATTTTCAAAAATTGTTTCCCAGTGCACAGCTGCAGTATAGAAAGAACCGATATACAAATTTTCACGGTCGTGGCACCAGCAGTGTGGGCGGTGCGTTGGTACGTCAGTACAGACTGACTGAGTCATAAAGGCCAAGCAATTATATATGCAAAGATAAATACAGAAACTGGCTAGAAACGTCCCACTGCTGGGATCGGGCCAACCTTCCTATTCATGCCTGGACGGTATGCTTCTCAATATTGACAGATCAACATTATCCATCATTATAGAGATTTATGCTCAGTGCTTATTATTTTTACTAGCTTTTATTTAACTTGCTATGGACTTCCCGGTTCCCGATTGAGCTGAAATTTTGCACGCATATGTATATCGCGTGACAATGCAATAATATGGTACCATGGAGCTGATCTGATGATTGAGTCATAGGAACTCCTGTACTAAACAAGATAAACCCGTCGTGTTTGGACTCGTTTTACTTGTCTTGGCTAGCACTCTGCTGCTACATGATATCCAGGATCTCAAAAGCTTCTATCTAAAAACCTTTTGAAAAAACACGTTATATAATATTTTGTCTACAAACAAGACGAGGAAGACCCATTACCGTTGATACTGCGCGCTCCGTTTCGTCTAGCAAGTTGCGCGCTGTACTTAACGCCGCGAACATTTTTCGTTTTGATTTTAACTCATACGAGTCAAAAGAAATGTGAACACTTTAACCGTTTTTAAGCATGAATATAATAATTATTACAATGCCTTCCTAGTGGATTTCAATCAGGATATGGCGAAATAAACCCTTTCGCCCACTAGCTGGCAGGCTAGATTTTTTAGTGTGCTGTGCGCACCTGGTTTATTGCCTATTGCCTGCTTTATTGGATAGTACCAGTATTGGATGAAGTATATGCATGTCATCCTTTGCATCTCGGCTAATTACTGCTCGAGTAAGGATAGCAAAATAAACATACGCTTGCTGTTATACGTTTTGTTTAACTTTATTCGAATGCATTTACGGTTTGTTTGCAAAGATGTTCTTGTTCAAACAATTCATTCACTGCTTTTCAAAATATGTACCTACTATATCAAGATCGATAGTTTTAAGCTATTTTTAGGTTTTGATAATATATTAAACTAACTTTTGCCCGCGACTTCGTCCGCGTGGAGTTTTTTTTCAAAACCCTCCGATTTTGGAACATTCTTCATTGGTGCTCCGCTCTTATTGATCTTAGCGTGATAATATATAGCCTATAGCCTTCCTAGATAAATGAGCTATCTAACACTGAAAGAATTTTTTAAATTAGACCAGTAGTTCCTGAGATTAGCGCGTTCAATCAAACAAACAAACTCTTTGGTTTTATATATTAGTATATAAGAATAAACTGTGTTTCGATTTCTGTACGTATTTTTTATGATTACACAGTTTTTTATGTATTTTGATTTATAGAGCTAATTTTGTGTTATTTATATTACAAATATGTAAAGCGAGTGACATGTGTGATCTTTATAATGTAATGAGGTTTTATGAAATGAAGAAGTTGCCTTAATCGCAGCCATTTTGAGATTTTTTCACTAAGTATTAGACAACAGGAAAATATATATATATATATATATATATATATATATATATATATATATATATATATATATATATATATATATAAATATAAAGACAATGATCCGATAAAAAAAAAACAGTCGGTGCAAGAGGAAGACGGAACAATCCCACTGCTGGGTAACACACAGTATAATAGTTAAAAAGCAAAAGTTCATTGACACTTGACATCTTTGCCTTCCATGATCACGGCTAGTGAGAAGTGCCCGTAAATTTTAAATAAAAATCAAAATACAATTTCGTGCGTTGGAGCGGCCTGTCGTAAGAGGCGACGAAACAACCCACAGGTGGTAGGGCATTTGCGCGACTGGATGGCTACCACCCCTGGTCTAACTTATGTCGCCACAACAACCTTGAGCCTTGTGTTCCGGCATTAGTGACCAGGTTCCAGTCGCCCTTAAGAGAGCAGCAGCGCATTTGTAGCACTTTTGGTGTTGCAAATGTCTATAGGCGACGTAACCGCTTTCCATCAAGTGGGCTGTCTGCCTATCTGTTGAACTCATGCAATAAAAAAAGAAAAAACCCTTCCCCAAGACGGCTTGGTTTGACACATCAATACATATACTTCATCATACTGTTTTCCTTTACCGTTACCACGTGGTAATTATAACAATACTCGTATAAATAATAAAACTACGTTTCAACGGTTTTAAGCGTGGTAATTTATTATGTTTTGGTTTGTCCGACGTTTCGTTCGTCCGCTTTTATTAAATTATATAAAGATTAGGCTCCTATAATATCTAATATATAAAATTCTCGTGTCACAGTTTTCGTTGCCATACTCCTCCGAAACGGCTTGACCGATTCTCATGAAATTTTGTATGCATATTGGGTAGGTCTGAGAATCGGCCAACATCTATTTTTCATCCCCCTAAATGTTAGGGGTAGTCCACCCCTAAATTTTTTTATTTATTTTTTAGACAAAATTTTTAATTTCTATTTTTTTATGATACAGCATTAAAAGATACATATAACCCTAAATTTTCAACCCTCTACGATCAACCCCTATTTTTCACCGGGCAGGACGACGTCTGCCGGGACAGCTAGTATAATATAAATAATAACCATAAACAAAATTAAACATAACAATAACTAAATAATTAAAATGAACAAGTTGGCGGTAGGCTAAATAAAACATTAACAATTCTCGTTGGACAATTGTCATCTTTGTCGTTCGTGACCATGGCCACTGAAAAGCGACCGAAACGTCGGACAAACCAAAACCTAATAAATTATCGCGCTTAAAACCGTTGAAACGTAGTTTTATTATGTATACAAGTCGCGAAAACTTAAACAATATATTAATTACTCGTATATACAAAGGTCGGAAAACTGAGTGATACGTGCTTCCCGGTGAGGAATCGAACCTACGTCATTATTATATGGTTGATTTCTGTCTTTCCATTTGAGTGAAACAACTCGAATCATTGGATATCAGTGAATAGCATCGCGGGTCTGTGCGTTTCAATCAAATTAATTAATTTCGGTTGATCTGTCTAATATTATTAACTACCATAGCTTGTGTCATCATTACACTAATATTTTTGCTAAACTGTTATTGATTAGTAGTTCAGTGTTTATGAATAATCCTCTGATGTTGAATCATGTCTTATGAGCAACCTTCAGACCGAAATAACCGGCCTCAGTTAATCATTTCACAGCCAGTTTTATGTTTATGAAGTCGCTCGTTTTAATATTGATACGTAATTTAGATCAAATGTATTGTTACGAGTAGCAGGAATCGAATTAAAATGAGTTTATTAGAACTATACAAACACATAACATACATACAAATATAACTGAACACAACCAGTCCAAAAGTTATGCACAATTCAATAACACGCGCAAATTCAGTAACTAAATAGATTACCGAATGTACACACGTCTTGCTTCGCTTGTGATTTCTCGACTGCCTCGTCCACCAATCGAGGCATCGCTTTATACTGCACGGATGCAATATGTCTGCTCAGCCGCGTGGACCGAATTTCCTAGAATCACACCTGGCTAATGCCTGTTTTATAATCACAAATGTTAAACACAAAATAAACAAAAGAAGTCCAAAAGCCAAAAATATAATAAAATGTGTCAACAACAAAATGTGTTTGTCTTTGTCGGCACCTCGGTTGTAACAGTATTGTGTCCATCATCGTATGCCCGCCCCTTTTGTTTGATAACTGAGGATGAACCTTGTCTTAGATGATCTAAGTCACACTGATTCACTTGTTACTGCTATATTATTCTGAACTGAACTTGGAACACATACAAAAAATGTTAATATAAAATGTATTGCAAACAATATTATGTTTAATTAAGAGACAGCGGCATCTGGTTTTGCTGTTAGGACTATTGCATTTAGTAAGGCGCTTTCTCCGACAAATGTCTCTGGGCATATCCTCGGGCCTCGAAGGAAGGTGCGCCGAGGAATATGTGAGTCACTTTGCCTAGGCAAAAGTAGTCGCTGGAAACTGGCCGCCAAACTATCCACTAAACCAAAAACCTACGCCTCTATTCCCGCGTTTTTACGGGACGTTACGGGATCTAGAACAGTGTTGTTGCACCGTGATGCCCTTACGCTCAGCTATGTCTAGAATACCCCGGTGGCAAGGTAGCCTACTTCGTTTCGTCCCCTGCGATGGGACTATGGAGAAGGAGATCGCTACGGCGTCCGCGAGCGCCGTCCTTTTCCCTCGATCTTTTTTCTGCGACATGACGGACTCTTAAAAGGAGGAAACCTCCAAATCATCTTATGCCATGCGTTAGTGTTTAGCTACCGTGACCATAGGCGACTTGCAGCGTTAAAAATAACGCCATAAATAAATAGCTCCACGAGTTATCTTTCAGTCTTTAACATAATTAACAATGTCGCATCTCAGACGACCTTCTAAACACTTAGCTACTAGCTAGTCTGTATGAACAGTCTCTAATATTATCCCAGGTGTGGTAGAGGCATCATGGTATTCCTTGGATTCTGTTTAACAAATAAAGAAGTATGAGGCTGATGAATATGAAGTAATTGTTGTTCATGATTCTAGTGCCGGTAAGTTGGTTTTTACAAACGAGTAGATGAATGTAATGATGAGTTTGTAAAAACCAACAAACGAACATGTATCATAGGTTTTTCGATACATTTGCGAAAAATAACACATTAGGTAATGAAACAAACATAACCATCAGTCAGAAAGCTGCAATAATCTTTGACGTTTCTAATAGAACTTAGAACTACGTCTTTCGTCTCATTTTCACTATAGTATTAAAATGAGACAAATCTAAATCAAAAGCGCTTCCAAGGAGGTTCGATTATTCAGCTTATTTGTTTTCTTTATGTGAAACTACTTGGTGCGATTTCTATATTTCTGTACCTTATTATCTATTTTCGCTCGTTCCATTGTATGGCTTCGCAAATATGTATTTTTGTTGAAAAAATATTCAAAAATCTAATGATGCCGCTTTTTCATCAAAATCGGTCCAAAGATCCCTTTGAGTACCTTTCGCTGTCTCAATTTCGGTTTGGTCAGTGTTTCACTAACCGACATATATCACTGATGATGACAAAATTCTTCCAGGCAAGAAGTAACGAGGATCGTCAAGACGGCGGTGTGCAACATCCGCTGGCCGAACTACGAGCAATGCGTGGAAGTCGCCTTCTCAGTTCCTCTGAGGTATGAGAACGAGACGGCAGAGCTGAGGCTCAACTCCACGGAGCTGCAGGATATGTGGCGGAGCTACCTCCACACGCCACCCTTCGCGATGAGGCTCTTCGACTTGGGAATTACTGTGAGTATTGCGCCTTTAGAAGCAGAAGCATTTGTATACAACTCCGTGGAGTTTACTTTGAATATGACGTATTTTCATACAAACCTTCATTCTCTTCAAACGCCTTGGGGGTTGAAATTTCAAAAATCCGTTCTTGTGCGCACCTACAGTATAGAAAGAGCCCACATACAAGTTTCACGGTCCTAGGCTCAATAGTTTGCGCTGTGCGTTGGTATGTCAGTAAGTCAATTAGCTCAAACAATCTATTCTAAAATAATAAGTGGTTTATATAATAATAAATATGTAATTATGCTATATATAGAAATATACACATAAGTTACATATCGCTTCTTTGCTTCAATAACGTGACATATCCCAGTACTCACTTATTTCACTCACTCACTATATTTTGCTACATTTATCATATTATCACAACGTTCTTATATATTTCAAAAAGCTTAGTAAATTGACACTAAATTTAATTGTAAATAATATACAAAAAAAGTGTAAAATATGTTTGGGTAAAATCTTTTATTGAAATTTTAAAAGTGACGTACTGTAAATTTGGGTTTTTCAAGATACTACGTTATTGAAGCAAAGAAGCGATATACAAGATGTAGTGATAAAATGCAACTATTTAAACATAATAAATATATAGCTATATGCAATAGAATAATAACTATATAAAATTACATATTATTTTGAATTTATATTATAGTATAAAAAATAATTGATAAGCAATTTTTTCGTGACAGTTGTAAGGCAACTACAAAAAAACGTCCCAAGGCAGTATTCTCGTATGTGCCGTTTTGTGCAATGATAAAGTGTCGGTGGCTTTGATGGTCAAATAATAATAATAATAATAATAAACAAGGCCCCCGCCTCCGTGCTTGCCTTAGCCAGCCGGCACGGAGTGGAGATCGCTAGAGCTAAGACTCAAGCTCCAGGGGTGGAAGTGATAAATGGCCTAATGTCGGAAGTAGCTTCGGTGAACCTGCAGCCCACCTCTCTACACCCCTTAGCCACTCATACCCATGTTGCCCCTGCCTTTTATGGCATTTTTTGGGGCCCATGCAGGGAGTGGCGAGTCACCGTCTGCCCATTTTTCCATGTTCCCCGAACATTGCGACGGGCTGACGCCATAGTCCCCGTATTCCCAGACCGCTAGTACCACTAATAGTTCACCCCAATAGCCCGGTACTTTTTGTCCTGATTTTCCACAATAGTCCTACATTGGCCGGGGCTTGTCCTTGGGTGCATTATTATATGGTGTAGACAGGGATAATCGCCGGTCAGTGTCACGCCACATATTCACATTAAATTTGTCAAGGGGCCTCTACGTGTTGGCCTCCCCATGGCCCCACGCAAGCCCTCCAAAAGTCCGGGCCATTTTTATGGCCCGTGGTCTTGAAAGACATACAAATGTATATATAATAATAATATGAAATTTATTTCATAACAAGGTCTATATTTAGTTAGTGTGTCAGTTACAATTATCTCATAAATTAATGTTAGTAATATTTATTTAACACAAATGCTTAAACCTAAAGCAACTTATTTTAAACCGATTACTATCCCTATCCAATGTTCTTGGAAGGGGCAGTCAAATCTAAACGCAATAGCCTCCAGAAGGCTGTCGCGCAAGCGTTGCATAAGCGAAGCGGATTTTTTTCGGATAATCACCTTAAAGCTACCTCTGCGGGTCTCTGCAATCGTCTCGGACGCCAACCAGTATTCTGAAAACATTATCATTACGACCTAGATGCCAACATGCATACCTGTAGCAACACATTTTATTACCTTTCGGCATTTGGACTTCTTTTGTTTGTGTTTAAAATTTGTGATTAAAAAAACAGCCCATTGTGTATTGTAATCTTTTACGGCCTAGTGTATTGTATTGTGATCACTGATAGGTGTCTCGGGTTTAAACTACAAATTGATTCTAGGAAATTCGGTCCACGTGGCCGGGCAGTCATATTGCATCTGTGGAGTATAAAGCAATGCCCCAATTGAGAGATGAGACAGTCGAGCGATAACCACGAACGAAGCAAGACTTGTGTACATTGGGTAATCTATCTAGTGACGGACTTTGCGCGTGTTATTGAATTATGATCTTCTGCATTACGTTTGGATCTGTTGCGTTCGGTTATATTTGTACCTGTGTTATACGTGTTTGTATAGTTCTAATAAACTCTATAATAATTCCATCGGCATTTTAATTCGAGTCTTGCAATTCGTAATAATATTGTACTTGTAGGGCGCTGATGGCCGCTCAAGTAAAATGCCTGACAATAGGTTTTGGAAAGAGTATTTTTTGCTTCGCGCGGATCTGCGAGCCGACATGTAAATATAATAACCAAATACCCAATGGTTATGTATTTCACGAATTCTGTTCAAAAGTAATAAAATTGATAAAAGCACATTAAAATGATGGATTAACATGCATTAAACTAATAAAGCCACACTGATAAAGAAGGTATACGTCTATCAGGCGGAGATAAGGAAATTGTTTTCAACCAGGTATCAGCAAAAAACAATATTAACATAATACGTAGTACGTACTATATTTTTAACCAACTAAAAACGAGGTTCTTAATTCGGCTGCTTGTTTTCGCGATTTTTCTGTCAATTGTAGATCGATTGTCAATTATTTTTCTTTATTCGAAAGAGAATACTCCTGAGCTGGTCTCATTTTCAGGAAGTTAGGATCTGATGAGTAGAATCCAAGTAAATCGAGATCAAAACAAAAATTCTACAACATATTGAAGTTAGTGCTAACGAATTTGCAAAATGCACCGACTTCAGGATGTTGTAGAATATATTTATTTTTTGCTTTTTAGTTCAGCAAAAGTCGGTTTTGTTTTTGTTATTTTGATAAATATTATATCTCCTTACCTATTTACGGTCTGGGTGTTATTGGGAGTAATAGGGGAGCGGACTTGCGGATTTTGTACTAACTAATGACGTCATGTTAGAATGAATTCTGACATTATTAACCGTCCCACTGCTAGGCTCGGTTTCCCAATTTATATAGGGGAACGGCCAGTATGCCAGCCACGCGATACATTTATGGATTGTTATAAAGCCAGTTAATTAATGATATTAAGACTTATTCTTAACTCGTCTCTTCAATTTCCAGGAGTTTACGGTGCCTGACAGCAGGTCCGCGATGACCGCGTGGACGGTGATCGCATTCGGGGTCCTGATCTCTGTAGTTATGCTGGCTGTAGCCCTCTGGAGGTTCAGTTGCTTCGAGGACTATACCAGGTATATTGGAAATTTGCAACATTTACTGTATCTATTGGTGGCAGTTGCTTCTTTTTAAAAATGACACTCGATATGGACTGGACTGTATGATTATTATGAAACTATTTACATAAATTAAATTGTACATAAAAGAAGTACGTACTGGAATGATCAAGTAATCAGGAATGATCAAGCAAGAGAGTCGAGTGAGAGTGCTTTAATGAGTGATAAGTCTCTCCAGCTTCCAAAACCGCTCCTATATCCCGCGTTCCGTCCGACGCCTAGCTGCAAATTGTGCGAGCTAGTAGGCGTGCTCCAGCGGGCGGTCCGCAACTGTATCTATTATATTACGGTATGCGCTTCTACAATAAGATTCTGAATGGAATCTTAGATATGCCTTTCACTCAATTTACAACCAAATTAAATAGTATCGTGATTAAAAATGTTGGAATCTCATCTCTCATAACAATGAAGTGCAGTACTTAGTGCTAAACATTAACAAAGAACACATAAAGTGTCTTCTCCTTAATAAAGACAATAGGAAACGTGTTATTGGACACATTTTTACTTTAAGTTATATCCAGTTATTAAAGGTTAGATTTAAATTACTCATTAATCTCATTTCCTACATTAGATTGTAATAATAATGTTGTATTACTGAGGTAAATCATTTATGAAAAAACGATTCTGGCAATCTCACGGAAAATTTTGTGAGAACGATTTAAAATGGCCAGATTTAAAAAATATATATTTGATCCCGGGTATTTTCCAACCATTGGTAGGAAGACAGCAGATTGGAATTATACTTGATATGAACAGTTAGACTCTCGTTTCCAGGATGCGCGCGTTCAACGACACGGAGAGCCTGAAGAACGAGAAGCGCAACCTGGACCTGTACCCGACGCCGCACCAGACCCTGCCGCCGCTCTACGCCGAGAGCGAATACAAGTGGCACGACGACAAGTACGACGGATCCACCAGAGGTCACTACTCTTCATTCCATTTTATACGAACAGGCGAACGGAATACCTGATGGAAAGTGATCAGCGTCGCCTATAGTTTCGACAAAATCTAACGCCCTTCTTAACAGTGGCGTAGCTTGCCTTAGACAGACCCTGTATAAAAAGTGTGTTGGAGGGCCCAAAGGGAGGGTAAAGTTTTTTTAAATAAAATAACAAAAAACACTTATAAGACATTACTTATACTTCTTAATGCTACTAAAAGCTAAGTTAGATACATAATTCAAATCAAAGACAAAATCATCCATAGCTGAAGACGATTTTTTTTTCTAGATTTTCTGCCTTTATAGTCAATAATGACGAGTCTGTTAGTGGTTTCTGTTGGCCGAGCAGTTATTCTCAAAATTTTATTAATCTATAAAAGATTGTGAATAACATTTTAAGAATTTTTGCTTGCACCCTTACCCAGGGGTCCCCCCTGTAGCCTGGGGGTCCTGTATCATTTATACGGCTGATATGCTGATGCGAAAATGATGAATGCTGAAACGAAAATCTCGGCGAGAGGTTACATTTAAGTAGTTATTGTGCGTTGTAGAAAACCGTTGCGTAGTTGACCGTTGTAGTTTAAGAGAATGAGGGTGAACACTCCACAACAATCTGTGGGTTTGACAGTTAATTGTTGCGCCGCTTCTTCTCCTTAAACAGTAACTAAAATTGCTTTAGAAGCGGCGGTAGACTTGTAGGGGGTGTTCAACACTAAATGATACTCACAAAAAGAAGTTGATAATTTTATTAGCGAATATCAAGCTAGTAAGCAAATTGTATAAATTTATTATATAATATTAACAACCACAAAAATATATCAAGACGGTCTGCACGCGTGACACTTGACAAGGTCATAGATCAGCACTGACGATCAAACGAATCGGGCGATACTCGTTGCGGCGCGCTGCGCTCGCGCATCTTCGTCGTTCGAGTAACTACGATATTCTGAGACGATAGTGTGATCATGTAATGTGGCGGAAGGTCACATACTCATGACTTTCAATAAGTAATCTGTAATCACATCAGACAGTTCCTCGTAATGCTCCCCATTGTACAGACGGTGCAATACGCAGAGAGACCCAAAATCTCACTCCGTAGGCTAAGCGTTAAATTTGCAAAGAAACTTGCACAAGGTCCACCTGATTTTGCAATTTCACTCCCTCTTTACTACTTTAAATCCACATTCAATGTCGATAAGCTACGGTCAATACTTTACAGCATGTGAGGCACCAGTCTGACTACTATCAAATCTGTTAATAAAAAAATGATTTCCTTTAGTTAAATTGCAATAGTAATATTCTATTCTATGAAAAAGTAGCCAAGAAGCTGATTAACTAAGTTTAAAACGTCTGCTTTCTAGAGTCTGGCTTCCAATTTGGAACCGACGTTCCGACTTTTGTTGTAGTTCTATAATAATTGTGTTTTTGAATTCGCAGTGGACTTGGGTGGCTACGCAAACAGGAGCTACGTCCGCGATGAGATGTATGGATTCGATTCCGACGAAGACGTCATTCCCGCTCGCGAAAGGTAATTAATGCGTCTCAAATTTTCATCACTTCTCATGACAATAACCGTTTTGGGGCAAAACGTCGCCTGCAACATTGGAGCCTCCTCATCTATTATATTTGGTGTACTTTGATTTTTGTATGCATCATCATTCTTTTGATTATATCATTTTCAGGCTTGATTGCACGCCCATTGACCATAGTACCTTCATTTTCTTTCTTTCATTTTATCTCTATAACTCCCTCACTTACTCGTTTCTCATCATTTTCATTTTGTAATACCATATAAAAACCCCAGGGAAAGAAACGAACTTGTGAAGAAACATTAATTTAGAAATATC
This sequence comes from Dendrolimus punctatus, assembly GCA_012273795.1. Taxonomy (NCBI): domain Eukaryota; kingdom Metazoa; phylum Arthropoda; class Insecta; order Lepidoptera; family Lasiocampidae; genus Dendrolimus; species Dendrolimus punctatus. The sequence continues at coordinate 9,431,340 of CM022551.1, read as the reverse complement.
CCCTTTTTAAAGTTTGGAACCTTGTGCTTCGGAAACACATAAGTTTCACGATAAAACAAAAATATAAGCTGGAAAACCAAAAGCTGTCAAGCATAAAAAAATAAAAACTATGTTAAGTCATTAATTTGAGTATTTATGTATCCATTGCCTTTTTCCTTCACCACATAAAATATGACGCCTGATTGAAATTTGTTTCATTGAGGTTGTCTGCAAAATCGCTTTGAGCGATAAGATATAGTCTAGAAAATATTGTAAATAGTATGGTCTTTGTAATTGTTTAACAGATCCAATTTGTCACCAAACTTGTGCGCGAGTTAAGTTGAACGCTAAATAATCGTACCGAGAATTATATAAGTACAGTACTTAACTTGACACTCATATTTCAGGTACACAAGTGATGTGTAGCTGAATTGCTATAGACCACTTCATAACTGCCTCGTGAATGGTACGATTCCTTATCATTATTCAGTATTACTATCATTCTAGATATAGACGTGACTGACTAAACATTTTAAACTTTGATAAATATACTATTGTCATGAGAAGGTGAGAAGGCCAAGAATCAAAGTTTCAGTCGAATTCTTTACAAACTCATTTCACTAAGGTAAATCTCACTTAAGCGAACGAACTCACTCGACCAAGCTCACTCGACTAATGAATGCAGTCGAGTGAGTACCACTTAACTCTAATTTACCTTTTATTAGTAAAAAAGCGAGTTAAGCTTTTATCATGGTTTGGACGCAATTTTCCAATAAAGTAGATATCCGTAAAAAGTGTGATAAAGACTTAACATGCCAGTTTGTCACGTTAACTTGCATCTTAACTAATGTAAATGACAGACTTTATTCGCTTGCATTTATGATATTAATCCTAAATAGCATTTCATATAATATGAATTAGAATTGTTTGTTCTGGGTGTTAATAAGTATGGCATCACTGTAGCATTCCATAAGTATATTTTGTCTAAAATGAATATGCTACACTCGTAAATTCATTAAAAAAAAAGTATGGTCGAAATTAATATGATATTCTAACTTAAATCTTGATATGTAAAAATGAATATCTGTCCGTATGCTGTTTATAAAATCATAAACTATACACCCGATTTTGATGAAAATTTGTGTGTGTGTTTGAGTGGGTCCCGGGATGGTTTACAGTCACAATTGGAACCGGTAGGTGGCGCTGAGATCGGAGTCTAGAATCCTCCTAATTACGATTTTGCTGATTTTGTTTTTGTGGCATGAAACAAAGTCTTTTAGGAATTCAAAAAATATAGCGGTACGAAGTTCGCCGGCTCAACTAGTGCGTTATACAAAATTTGTTTTGTTTTTTTTATGTTTGCCTCTCACTTATATTTTATTTACCTTCGTTTTCAGGAGTCCTGTAATAAGTCCAAGGGATGTCTATAGTGACGTTTAGAGAAGAATAAGTTTACTTATCGATGTCGATAAAAATATTAGAAGAGTGTCACTCAAATAGTTAATAATATATTCTGTTAAATTTGTTTTCTACGAATTGTCTTCTAATTTCTTTTAAATAGTATAGTGCTTGCCTTATTTTTTTTATCGATGTCGGTGAAAACCAAATACGTAGTAATATAGTGAAAACACATATGTGAGTGTTGTTTATTGTGATTTAATGATTTTAATAGTTAGTCATACAACAAAATAATAATTGTAAAATATACGGCGTGTATTATTTTTCCAAATTTGTTAGCTTATTGTCCGCCATGACAGTTTCTGGTGCAGCCATCTTTGATATATAGTTAGAAATATAGTAAATACTTGACATACTTTAAAAATATGTATATAAAATAAATAAAAATATATAATATATGTTTAGAACTAGTGTAAAGAAGTTCAAGAATTGTTGTGATTTTTGATAAAATTATGCCATAATGTTCAAATGATTAAATGTTGTAAATTATTTGCTAATATTGTAACAATTTTCTTTTGATTGTTTTTTTATCAAAAATAAACTATCGTTTTGTATGGTTTCATCTTTTATTTTATTTTTCCTATTTTTTATTTATATTTATGTTAAATTTTAATATATTTTATTAGATATAAATCAATAAAATATTTATAATTTATAAGCGAATTTTAAAAATTAATCAAATTAATTTTTGCCGCATTCTTTAAGGATTATTAACGCAAAGATTATTTTTTCCATAAATTTAATACTTCATACTTCTATAATTTAAAATGAATATAAGCAATTATTTCAATTTATTCTTCACTCATCAAGTTTAGTTTTTATTTAAGATTGACTTCATATTGGTTGCAATCAATTAATTAAATTAAATGATGTCGGACTTATAAGGAGTGCGCAGAAGGTTTGCCGATAACAACTTACTGTTATTGTATACAATAATAAATTTATTGCAACAACTATTTATGTAACCTTTTTTGTCAACCCTACTGACCATTGGCGCGTTACATCATGATGCTATCAGCAAACCTTCTGCGCACGGTTAATAAATGAGTAAAACGCAATAATCCGTTTAATTTTAACGGACTATTAACTCTCTCCGAGTGCGAAGTTAAATCTTTCACTCTGATATCTGCGTATCTTTAAAATATTAATTAGTGTTATCATTGTATTTAAATCTATGGACGTATATCTGTAATCTTATGTAGATTAGATAATTAGATAGACTAATACCCAAAATAACATATCATTGAAAATAATTTCGTGTCCATTAAGATTCTACGATGAATTTAAAACATTTTTTATCACATTTTAAATCAGGTGTTGACGTTGATTTTTAAAAAATCTAAAGAGTTTATAATAGGGTTGTGAAATTCACTCGATAATTTTATTTTAATGAATACTAGGCATATACTGACAAAACTTTGTTTGTGTTGCCGTGACGACTACGTATTTTTTTTAAACGAGTTTATTTATCGGGATAAACAGTGTGATTAGTATTAACTTGGGATATTGAGATTATGTGTCGACTTTTGTTTAAGTCCGTTTTTACGGGATGCTCTAACAGACGGACTAAAACCTGTTTTAAATAAAAAAATCCATCTTGCCTCTTAGCAGTCTCTTAAACTACTTCTCGGTGTTGATTATTTCCAACAGTTATTTATGAGTTACATTACCACCTCTTATCTTTAAGAGGAGTTTGTGGGTAAGATTTTCACTACTGTTGCTTAGCAGTTTCTTAAAATTTAATAAGCGATTATAAGTAAAGTCATTATTATGTTCTTTTTAAATGATTTATTTTATATAAGTTGGAAAAATTTATAAACAGTTCCTTTAGTATTCAAATTCAAGTTTTTATTCAAAATAAGTTCAATTTAAGAACTTTTTGAAGGTCAGACATTTAAGTCAAAATTTCCATCTATTTCCTATTCTCTGTATCTCTTCTATTCTTCTTCTATAGTAGTAGTATACAATATGTGACTTATTCCTTTATCCATTATTTTTAATTGTCGATACGTTAAGATATATATATATATCAATTAAATCGATAAAGAAAATTCTTCAACCTTGTAATCTCGAGCCGGACTGGATTTAACAGAATATAGCTAGCTAAAGGAAGCCGATTTTGGGATAGGAAGCCGCAGGGTGTTACGAGAATAATCGACTTAGTACGGATGGAGGTGGAATCATTTCCATTGGATACTATTAACCACACAGACGCAAACCACTTCTATACTACATAACTTTACGCACATAAGTTTGTAAAAATGACTCATTAATTTGATGGTTTATTTCACACAGGCTTTGTCTATACTTTGATTCGTCTGAGTAAGCACATAACTGATTTGTGTAAGTAGTTTTTGTCAATTTTAGGGCTTACTTTTACCCTCTTTTCAAAATAAAGGGTCACACTTACAGTTGTTGCTTAGATAATACTTAGTGGCCAGTTTTAAGCTAAGTTTTGTTAAATAATACAAACTACATAGAATACTATAGTTATTTTTAGTATACATTAGACACAAATCCACGGCAACAAGTAAGGAAGTAGGCAGCGCGAGTATCGACATTTCGTATAAATTGCGTTTACATACTCGTCCTCCTCCCTGCTTGCAACCGTGTAAGTTAGCATTATGTAAACAAAGCATTACCGTAAATTCATAGTTCCTCCCAGCTTTACCATCTACAACCATAGCAAAGTAACATTTTGTATCATAACATTTTCATATAAATTATTTTGCAGTAATTAAGCAATAAGCTAAAAAACTGATAAAATATATATTTTCAATATGCGTGGTCTGACACGCTACTGACCGATTTATAGTATATGAGAGAAAAACTATCTACACTCTGTGTCCATGCCAAGATCTTTCGAACCCAAGGCTAGTCCATTGGTCTCCAAACTTTTTAAATAATAGACCTCTTGACATTTTTTTCCTTATCTAAACATAAATTTACGTAAACAAAACGCAATGCACCTACAATAATAAAATCATAAAATTTGGTGTATATGTAACATATATACTAATTCAAGAATAAATATGGAATACTATTTTTATACCTGAACAGAATAAGGTTTGTAGTAAGGTTTGTAAATTTATAAATTATTTTTATTTACATTATATCCTCTACAGTACATCAAAGGTACTTTATATGTCAATGGATTGTTGTATTAAAGTCAAAACTATAGTCCTGACCTGATACTTATCATCGAAGATATTTTTTTCTCATTGATGCAGACCCCTTGGGGTTCATAGTTGACCCGTGAGGGGTCAATATTTGGGAACCAATGGACTATACTTTAGTTAAGAGGCGAGTTTTCTTCGAAGCCAATATGTGCTGCTTTTAAAATATGCATATTAAGTTAGAACAAATATCTAGACCCTGTGGTCTACAGATTATCTGTTAACTAGACGGTGTGTTCCAGTCAGGTTTACATCTAAACTTCGCTTAGATGGTACAGAGGACGTAATTGTGCCAATAAATAGACGATTACTAGTAATTGGCATCGAATTTGAAATTACCAAATTACAACTAAAATGACAATTTTCTTGTTCCGTTGTCATTTTGGCAGTAATTTATTTTCAATAAGACAGCCGCCAGTCAAATGAATTGAGACGCTTTTTATCATCTTACAAAATGTCGCAGCCTCATGGATTTAGTACGGACGTACTAATGACTAGTTTTCGTAGTAATAACGTCATAAGTAGATACAACTAAAAGGAGTTAAATAACGCATCAAAAATTAAATAATTTTGGACATGACGTTTTAAAAGTCAGTACAAAAGTATTACAATTGATTGTTTCCTTTTAGTGCTTGTGTACACGACGCTGCTGCCGCTACGCTTTCGCTGTTAAGCGGACGTCAGCGGTGTGGCGTCGATATAGTGTGGGGTCAACATTAGCGTATACACAGAAATTCACAGAATAGCAGGTGTAGTGGCGGTGCCGTTTGCACGTGCGCGTATTTGGATATATTTCTATGTTATTTGTTAATTTAAACCTTTATCAATAGAGTAGTTAACAATCAAGTCACTGAGAGACTTATTAATGGGGCGTCATAGATTTTGTACAAGCTTAGCAACTTATGACGTCAAAAGTTGAAAGTAAAATGATGAGATGTAAAGTAAATAATCCTGACAAACCGTAATTTCGAAAGCTCTCAAATCTTACGCGTGAAAATGGCGCTACATACTGTTCTTATCTTATTTTACAGTTTTATAATCTAAAACGTACTACACTGAAAATGAAAGTTTTTCTTTCTTTATATAGAGAGAGCTTTACCACTTAGCCTCGTTGCATTATCGAAGGGGCTACCTACAGAGAGTTAGCTGTCTCACTCGAGCATTACTACATTTTTGAGATTCCAAATTGAAAAATCTACTTACGAAAAACCTGTACGATAATATTACAAATCCTTTACAGAAAAATAATATTTCTGTACATATTTTGTTTTGTAACTCTTTTTTTATGTTTCATTAAAAACAGTTACACGTCAGTTGTTCGTATAATTTACATGTAAAAGCCGCGCGCAGACGGTTTGCCGGTGACTACTTACTATTATTGTATAGTATTACTTACTATTGTTGTATATACTTATGTAAAATATATACAATAATAAATGTATTGCAAGAACTATTTATGTAACCTTTTTTGTCAACCCTACTGACCATCGACGCGTGACATCATTAGGCTATTGTCAAACGAGCGCGAGCGCGACAGCGAACTGTATTTCAATTGCCAATTTATGTATCTACTTGGTTATTGTCATTTCTTCTTACATCTAAGCGTTAAAAATAAAATTTGACATATATTTAATTTATAGAAAAAAATATAAAAACTGTACTTCTAGCAGAAAAAGAAACACCATCATATTAAAAATGTATTTAATATTATACTTTAATTGTAGATGTATTCTTATATATACATAATTATATTTATAGGCAATAATAAATTATTATATTATGCCTAAAGGTGGTTTTAATAGTAAAAACCTTTCATATCGTGATTTATGGAAAATACAAAGTTTAATAATAACAGCTCTTATTTATCGGACTGCTGGGCCTCCCATTTGATTAGGGGAACAGACACATTACCAGCCCCGCTTGGCCAAGGGAGTTGACGGATTCGACACATCGATTATCGCGATGTGCAAGTTTCATGCACGTGGTAATTGTGACAACTAAGAAATTAGGTAAGATCCGGTCAGAATTCGAAAAACTCTTCATGTCCTTAAAATCACCCAAAATATTTCATATCTAAAATTTCCCAATGAAACTGTTGGCGTCTGGCCGGCTTAGCCGGTCTACTTCACTACAACACAGACTCTGGATTCGATTCAATTTTGATGGGCTAACATTTTCTATCATTCAGGTACGTACATAAGTTATCTTAAAATAGCAACAAATACACAAACATTTTAACCCATCAAAAGGTATTTCATAGAGAAGTGAGGAAGGGGTTTGAAGGGTCTCCGGGCCTTACTACCTGTTATTTCTTTATTTTTTGAGAACATTTACCATAGAAATTAACGTAAAGTATATTTAGTTTACGTAGTATTATTTCAACAAACAAAAAAGCCATCGACTTTTTTAAAAAGCTTATATTTTGACGAGAGAATTTGTGATTGAAAATTTGGGAAGTTTTTCGATATTAAGTCAAAATAAGGTGGAAAAGAAATATTTTAAATAAAACAAAATTATTGTGTGTTTGAGAAAAGGTCCACGGTTCCACGAATATTTCCTTAAACATTTTTTGTTTATAAAAAAATTAAAAAAACTTAGTTATTTGAATTATTCACATAAATTTTGAGGTTATGTGAAAAGGGTATAAATAGAAAAGTTATGTAATACATACGACTTGTAGTTTTGCCGGAAAAGTCTCCACTTCCATTTTTGTTATATTTTGTTCCTTTTTCAATGGGTTTCATCCTACTATTGTATTTTTGGTGTCTTCAGCGAGGTAATGCTGCCATCGGCACTCTAATGGTCTGGGTGGGCTGGACCGATTCTAGATTATAGTGTTTTATTTTAGTGTATTTTTGATTTTATTTATATACAGTCATATTAGTTTTATTTCAATTTGTATATATATTTATTTTAAGACAAAGATTTTCGTTAATTTTTAAGTTAGATTTGTTAATTTTGTTACTAGAAATAATCTAGAATTATGGATTAAATCTTTTATAAACTTAAATAGTATGTTTGAGTAAAAAAATGTACAAGTTATACGTAATTATTAATTACATCTGCATTAACGAAGATCATATTATCTAAAAGAAGGATATATAATTTCTGCGCAAATAATTGTAATCATCAATAAAATACTTGTGAAACGTTAGTCATGTTTTACTATCGAGACGTCATCATCGTACGTGGCGTTTAATTGTAGAGAAAAGCCGGGACTCGTATTCTGGATGGATTGTCATTAATTTGGTTTAGGAGGCACTTAAATCAACTTTGAAGTCTTACTAGTGCAAATATAAATTAATAGTCTACTTACGGCAAATCTGTATTACACAAATAACAGCAGTAACATTAAGAAGTAACTATGCACGCAACTACGTCCGTGTGTAGGGTTTTTTTTGCAGAAACCTAAAGAAAATGATAGCCTAATTTAGATCATATAAACGTCTAATTAGGTTAGAGGCACTAAAATTGGTGCACTTGCTCCCCACGCATGTTATTGTCATCGCAAAAAATAAAATATGTCGTCCTGCGCAATTAAAACGTGTCCGAACTATATTAAAAGAGGAAAGGATAAGGAAAGGAAGAGACGATGATAATTTTCCATTACAAGTAGTTTTTAGTGACTTATAAATACTAAAATCTGTATAGACATGTTAATACAAATTATATGATTAATAACTAATAAATAATATACTAAAACTCATTTGTGCATATACTTTATTTGTTCCAATACACATAACTTTTGTTGGTAATAAATACTTTAAACTTATTTCTCTGAGTAATATTACAATTTTTATCACACATAAAGCGATTAATTAATAATGTTCGTTTAAACTTTACACTTACAAAAAAAATGTTTAATTATGAAATATATAGTAATATTTCTTAGCTGATATCCCCAAAACACGCACACAATGATAGTTTTTCGAGAGTGAATATAGCAACGCTTCACGTTTTCGATGCCTTTTTTCGCGGTGTTGTTTGTTAGCAATGCTCTCTAAACATTTCATACCTCAACCAGCCTGTGAAAGTCCCGGGAAAATCGGTCCATTGCATTTGTCGGAATCTCCTGGTCCGAATTATTGCACTACATTAACATTTTTATGGTTCCATAACCAAATTTCAAAAACACGTACGTAAGACTTGAGTCACCACTACGGACCTCTGAATAGCTGTTGCACTGGCATGCGCTTGTTTTTTACCGTTGTTATATTATGACTTATATCCGTTGTAATAATTGGAAAAAATCAATACATTTTATTAATGAAAATCAAGTTCTGAAAACTTCTTATGTGTTTAGTTTACGGAAGGACGTCGGAAATGATTACGATGTCCAGAATACGCCTGCCTGATCTCGCCAATGCTGCGAGACGTAGTGAACACGATTGCCAGCTACGAAGGCAAAAATTCCAAAGAAAAAAATTACAATAAAACATTTTTGTTTGTTACAAAAATTCTATTTATACAGATAAATAACATTGAAGTGTCTCTTTGTAATGTCAAAATAACCATTTTTTTTACTAAGTGCATTTGAAAGTATATACGGTAATTATATAAATAAAATAATTTTAAATATTTTTATGTCTGGATGTTCCAGCTAATCTCTAAACTGACTGTAGCAATTTTGACGAAACTTCCATTGCCAAATAACTGATGTTACAAGGAGCTTAATTTAAGCTCCTTTTTTTAGGTTTCCGCGAAAAAACTAGACGCGAACGAAGCCGTGGGCAAAGTTAGCATATATAATCAATTATATAAGTTATTCTGAAGGTACTCAACAAACATAAAAACCACAAAATTAATGTCACACACAATAACAAATTTAAAAATAAGCGTGTATAAACTCAAAAAACTCTAACAGTAATCCACTTGTAAAAAGGTTACGAAACACGAGTCCGTACAATTGTTAATAAAAAAAAAATAGTTGTATTTTCAAAAAAATTAAATCAAAAACCCAAATGTCGAAAAATTGTGTTTCAAATTATAGTTACTTTTCATATTTTTTTATTCATTGAAAACTTATTTCGGTATAGTGGACCCTCGCAGTCTTGGACTAAAAATTCCTCATCTACTATTATGAACTGTTGTTAATGGACGAAAAGAAAGAAAAAGTTTCTTTGAAGAAATAGTAACGAGGTGGTGAGGTCAATGTAAATAACAATCATGTAGCTAAATATTGTTCCTGACTACGTTAGTGGAAATGCACGATTTTTTTAAAACTATACTATGTTAATTCGGGATATTTTAAGTTATCTATATACTAGTAATAATTTATAATAACATGTAAATTAGTTCATACTAAAGTTGAAGATTAAAAAAAGTTTTAAAATTTATAAAAAACAACAATAGACGTAGTAGTAACCAGGTAAACTTATTGTCATTTATTATTTTGTCACTTAATTTCGAATATTTTAGATTCATGTCTTTTTTAGTTAAGCTTAAACACGTAATAAATAAGTAAGTATATAAATAAGTAGTAATTAATAATTAAGTAATAAGTAAGGGTTTTTGGTGTTCCTTGAAGTACATATAATATAAGAGAAAAATAGATGTGTACTAATTGGTTATTATGTCTAGAGTATAGTGCAGAGAACTATGCACCCGAGCGCACCATATATACGCTTGTATATAGGTATATGTCCCAAAGATATACACATAGAAAAATACACAACTGTTTTTAGTGTTATTGATATTACGTTCATATTTCACCTTAATTGTAACGATATCCTCACAGTCGCCAGTTTAACGGAATTCTCTCAAGCTGGCAACCCCGCCAGTGAGGCTTAGTGAGCCATCTCAACTCATACAATTAGTACTGATAAGGAGATATCAGTTGATAAGAAGTTTAAGGTGAATCCAATGTTAACATCTCGCTTATGGAATAATACGCCGTGCGGTTTTGTGTAAACCCTTGTGTAACATTTTGTGAATAATATTTGGGCGAATCAAAGTCGTCGGTTGATTTATGCGTATAGTAATAGCGCTAGTGTAATTTCCGGTTGTGTTATATACTCACTTTGTTTCTAAAAAAACTTTCAGTTGGTAAGAGATTTTTCTTTAAAAATTCACAGTTTGTTTTTGTAAAAAATTAAATTATGCGAAAGATGATTGTAATGATGTTATATTGAAAAACAAACGGAGAGGTGATAAAGTGGCTTGGTGATTCTTTGAAAATGTGCAAATCGCACGGCCCTTAACAAACAACATACTTAACTACCACTATTGGTGAACTTATGCTTGTTAATAGACCGATCTAAATATTTTCTACAAAGTGCAAAATATATTATATTAAATTGAAATACTGAAAATTAAGTGATAACTTATCAAAATCTAATTACCATCAGTGTCCCTTTTCCCAGATTTCAACAAGTTATTAGTCCAGTAATCAAAATCTAATTGAAGAACGAAGTATGGTTACATATTCGTAAAATAGGATATTTCAAGACTGTTTTAAATTCTAAACAATTACACAAAGAACATAATTTAATTAAGTTAGGGTACTCTGAAAAATGTCCTTATGATTTTCCCTATTTACCGTTCGCGAACATGGCCACAATGATTTCTGTGTTTTTAAATATTATAACAGTGCGATCAGAGATAATAAATGTACAGTCAGTCGTCACTCACTCGTTGACCGTACGATTTTGTCGAAGAGTGTTGCATTCCGGTGAAATTGAAGATTATCCTTCGTCGCACAAGCGTTTTGGTTCAAAATATTTCTTACTACTGTTTATGAGCTTTTGATGTAGGTAACATGTTTTTTTGTATAAAATGTAGGTCAGTAGATTCCGTTTAAAGGACTATTTTCAATATTTATTTTAAAAATTGCATAATCTTACTAAATACTGAAATTTTCCAATAATTATTAGAAATTCTAACCACCATTTACCAAATTACCATTTTTACCGTTCGTATTAATAAAATGGTAATGAGTTCATTTGAATGGTAATAAGAAATTATTATATTAATTACTATTCTATATGGTTCATGAGGGTATGCAACTCAGATTACCTGATCAAATGTTTGTAAGTTCGATTATCAGAAGACAAAAGTAATTGATCCACAAGATTTGTTCCAATTAAATTCTGTTAATGACAATTGTCAAAGTGTATTGCATCTTTGTGTTTCGTGATCACGACCACTGAAAAGTGGCCGAAACGTCGGAATAAATAAAATCAAATAAATTACCGCGCGTAAAACCGTTAAAACATAGTTTATTATTATGTATACAAGTCCCGAAAACTCAAGAAAATATTAAATTTTCTTTTATTTCTAATTACCATTTAAGGGAATATCATTACCATTTTGCCAAAAAATATATTTTCCTACAATGTCTACATTAACAGCTTTATCGCTGGCCAATTAAAATATATGGAAATAAAACATAGGAAACTACCTTAAAAATCCATAAAGAACAGTTTTTAAACACATTTTTGTAGTGTTCTTTGAAATGGCCAAATATGCATATATTCAAATATTCACCCGGCTGCTGTAAAGTTGTTTGATACAAGATAATGTGAAAGCCTTTGCTTTCGCACTTCTATTTTTCTTTGAAAATATTCTTGTAAACTACACTTTATGTTCCTTTTAATTTCACAGATACTATTTAATACAAAAGAGCTATAAAAATGTAAAAAAAAATTGATAAAACTAACTAAATATCTAAAGAAGCCTAACAACTGAAATCCTAGGAAATATTTATAAAATGTCCGATCAGCTAAATCACCTTGAATATGTTCAATTAACAAAACTCTACGACGAATGTCTCGACTATTTAAAAGAAAACCATAAAGATTTAGAAACCATAATCGAAACTGAAGAGCCTGGTTATGAAACTATCAAAGAGCTACAGTCAAATAGCAATCATATAACTAAAGAAGAGTTAAATAACGATGAAAACGAAAATCAAGTTAAACTACTAAATGATTTTGATATTACTGATATAAACAAATCAAATGATTTAGTTACTAATCCTACGAACATGAAAATAATAGAAATCAATAATAGAGCACCAATTGTAAATCTCAATGATAATGATATTTTATACGAAACTCTTGATCCAGTAGTCAAATATCCGGATGGCAAAATAATTAATATAATCACAGAAAATGAAAACAAAAATCAACTGGCTTTAATTAAATATGACGAATCTCATAGTAGTGTGTATGAAACAATAAATCCACACGTAAATTTTGTAAATAATGAGGAGGAAAATATTAAAATAATTATTAACAATGACAACTTAAATGATAGTGCTATGGAGATATGTGACGAAATTAATGACTCTGATGAAACATCGTGTCATGTCTCGGAAGAGCATACTGATGAGGAGAAAATAGTTGTAATATCGAAAGTGCAAAACTTAGAAAATAGTCCAAGAATACTGAAACAAATAACTTTTCAAGAAGGAGAGAAAAGCATTTATGAGAAACCTATCGTTTTGAAACTGGAGAATGAGGTGAAATCATTAGAAAGTCTTAATTCAATAAAATCAGAGAGATTAAGAAAACTATCCCAGCAATTGCCTAAAATTATAATTACATCAAGCAACACAAGTTTGGAAATGTCCAATGAGAATCGAGTCAAACCTAAGCCGAAAGTGTTGCCGAGGGTTGATAAGGTACCAGTTTACAAGTAAGTTAAGGGTGTACAATATTTATTAAGGTTTAGAAGAAAAAAGCTACTCAGTTTTTACTGACCGTGCTTTCATTATCTACTATACTGTAATAACTGACATTACTATACAGCCAATCGTAACAATAGAACGGGTCAATTTTCCGTGCTCTGTTGCTTATAAGATTACGAATGTTTCACAAAAAAGAGACATAATACAATGTTTTTGGTGCCCTGGAGGATGGGACGCGACTTGCGTCGATACTCTGGTGGCGTCCTATCTTTCAGTGATTACCATGTCTGCTGGTACAGCCGCTGCACAATAGGAGGCCCTAATACTCAGACATCGGATATGGCTACATATTTGTGGCTTTTGGGGTCGAGACTCTGGGACCATGAGGGTCTGAGGATCACAGGCTTTATCAAGACATAGCCAAACGTTTGGTGGATGTCTCACGTGACTAAACGACTGATCTATACCTTGGACAACGCATTAGCATTGCCATACCACTATACGGCATAGTATTATGAGATCATTAATATAGCCAGCCTTTTGGGCACGTTTCCAACTGACAGCGGTTTGGCACTAGATTTTAAAGTTTAATTTTAATTTGGACTTAAAGACATTTTGATTTCAAATACCTATGTAGAAAAATGTATATTTATGTATGAAACCTTGTCTAATCAAGTCAAATGTTTGTTTAGAAAACGTAAAAAAATTACAAGTTGTATACGGAATTAATTTATATTTTTAATATAGTGGTTATGCGCAAGCTAGACAGCGCTGTCCTTTAAAATAAAAGTCCTTTTAAATTAGATTTATTAATATTATTTGTATTGAAATTATTTTGTAGCATAACCAGATCACCGCAAGTACCCAGAACAAGAAAAGCCTATGGGGAATTTCCAAAACGACTCGTTTCCAAAACTGGCTTGGAAAACGTTGCCCTCATTTCAAACGTGCCTTTCGAGAAGATAAGACTGCTAAACGACACTTTTCATACATTGGTAAGTAGTTTTTGTTATTGCAGCAGATAAAATGACGCCCATCTCATGGTAAGTGGTAACCGTGGTCTATTTACGTTTGAAACACCAGAGGTGTTGCTTATGTGCTGCATACTGGCCCCTGGTGCAGGAACAGAACTTAAGAGGGTTATGGGCGCATATTCTAGACCAGGGGAAGATAGATGTGGCATGGCTAATGTAGAGACAGGTAACCGGTGTGACATATGAGAAATCAATTCCAATGAAACTAGAAGGTCTCATATACAAATCTGTCATACGACCGGCTATGTTACAGGGGTCCGACTGTTGAGCCACTAAAGTGATAGACCACAAACGTCTCCTGTGAGAAGAGAATGTTGAGATGGATATGTGTATAGTATATAGTTAAGTATTAAGAGGATTAAGGGTTAGGCATGTAATGAGGAGGAATGAAAGTAACGTGACAAAAAGAATACTAAAATACAAGAATGATGGGTACAAATGTTAAAGTAGACTAAGAAAGAGATGGATTAATTTGTGAAGAATGATATGATGATGTATAGTATGACAGAGGACGTATTACGACTGGAGTAAGATTGCTCTCCGTCCGGGTTTTCCCAAATTTGTCCTAGTTTAGAGGAGGCGTCCGGGGAGCATCCGGGCGAGGCTTTATTCGTAGTCTGGGTTTAAAAATCTCAAGTTGTAGGCCGACGTCGGGCGACGCGATGGCAGCGCATGCTGTGATCAACCGTCTCGCTAGATTTACAATAAGTCGCAGTAGCCACTGTGCGCACTTCGACTTCATCGCAGTGACACTAGCAGTGAGTTGCAAAATAAAAAAAATCGTTTAATTTATGACATTTTGAACTATTCTTTAATGTACGTACTAAGTTTAAAAAATCCTGTTGACATGTCCGGCTTCTGGGCTCCAAAACCCGGGGTTTTCAACCGTTTTGTCCTGGTTGTGAAATTATTATGTGGAAGGAAAAAACGTAACGTTATATTATATTAAAACCATAAACATTAGCAAGCCACAGTAAAAAAATATACCGAAATGGCAGTATCTTTGTCGAAAATACCGGTAATTACCTATATCTTTAAAAGATATTAATAACTTTCAAGCTAGCAAGCGAGTAAATGGTAAGTTAAATTGGAGAGTAAGTGAGAATCCTCAATGAATAGGAGTTAAGTATAAGACCTCTCTACCCTCAGAGAGTAAGTGAATATAAAACGGTTCTTCTTCGTTTCAGATCAACCTCCGCTGGCGTTGGATCGTGATTGGCACCGTAGTGGTCCACTTCTTGATCTGGCTGGTGTTCGCAATGTTCTGGTACATCACGGCGCTGGCACACTATGACTTCGACCCGGACCCCCCCAAGCGGAGCTGCGTCACCGGTGGAAAGGATTTCGTCACCATATTCTTGGCGTCCGTGGAAGCTCAGGTCAGTAAAGTTGCTTTAATATATTGTAGAAGCGAAAGGTGGAGGTTAAATAATCTTCAGATGGCAGAGAGAGTAGTATTCACTGTCGAGTGCTGATGTGAATTGATTTATTTCGAAACAATAACCTTATGTACAAATATAAACAAGTCATACTGCTAGTACAATGTGTGAGTGGGGCGGATGATGTGTGAGCGAGATAGAGCAACTATTAATATGTGCGCTCCCACGCTGCGCTAGTCAGTAGTTCGCTGTCCGCTGCGATGACTATATGTATGCAGCTCCCATAATATTATTTCAAATTCATTCTTACTCCCAATTGATTGCGGTCTCATACACCATCATCAACAATGAAGTAGTGTACATACGACTATATTGTTAATTTGTAGAACATTAACTGTTTCTTTTGCCTTCTGGCAATATTTTATCTCATTTGTATGAGACTAAAGGCCATAAATATGGACCGGACTTTTGGAGAGCTTGAGGGGCTATGGAGAGAGGTCCTTTAGACAAATTTCAAAAAATTCATTCAAAGACGAACCAAGGAACTAGGCATCTGGGTCAATGGGGTCTATGGCGTCTGCCCGTCGCATTGTTCGGGGAACATGGGTATGAGTGGCTAAGGAGTGTCGAGAGGTGGGCTGCAGGTTCACCAAAGCTACTTCCGACGTTATGCGATTTATCATTTCCACCCCTGGAGATTGAGTCTTGACTCTAGCGATCTCCACCCCGTGCCGGCTGGCTAAGGTAACCACGGAGGCGGGTCCGAGATGTCGCTCCTCACCCAAGGCTTCACTACAAAGCCCGCCTGCCAGTTGATTATTATTGTTTTTAACGATAGTTTTATAGTAAGTGACGTCATTCAGCGAATCACCATACGAATGCTTCCTTGTTTGTATGTCTATTGTTGGTGTCATTAATCTGTTACTCTGACATGTGAATAGTAATTTCACATTGTACTGTAGTCCATGGCAGTTATCTGCCCACGTGTTGCTATACTTGGGATCCAAATTGGTTGTCGACTGCTACGTGTTATGTTGATCTATTATCATCAAAACTTACACTATTATTATGTTATTATAGTACTATCGTTTTCGCAATTTTTATTCCGACGTTTCGCTCACTTTTCAATAGCCGTGACCACGGAAGATAAATATGTGAAATATCAATGAGTAATGTTGCAGTTATTGTTTAACCTACCCCCAACTTATTCTTTCTAATCCTTGTTTATGGTTTTTATTTACTCTATGAAAATCTAAATTAATTACAATAAAGAGAAACTAGATTTATACTCAAAGAATTCTCTTCAGAACAAGAAGGATATTTCGTTAGCGTATATATCACACGTCTTTTCAATAACCTCTTTGGTAATTGCAGGTATATTAATAAAAGCCCAAAAAATGTCTCACTGCTGAGCTCGGGTCTTATATTTATAGGGGAACGGCATGACAAACAGGCAGACCACTGAGCTCATTGATAGTGGTTACCGTCACCTACAGACGTTTGTAACACCAGGGGAGAAGCCAATTCGTTGCCAACCTTTAGGACGAGATAGAAGGATCAGATAGGAGGAATAGAATAGGGAGCATAAGATAAGGGAGATGGGATAGGGGGTCATTGAAATTCTCACTCATGGCACGAAACACGAGCGTAAGGCTAACTGCTTTACACCGATATTCTGCGAAAGCGTGGTATCACATTGATCGAGCTGGTCCTGAAGGGCTGCAGTCAAGACGATGATTCGAGCATGGCGCTTGCGCATAACGCCACGCTGGTCCAAGGCAGATTGACAGGTTTCATAGAATACGGTTATCTCGATGTGTAGGTGTCATCATGAGGTTTTATTATACCTTTATCATGTGGTAACTGTAACAATAAGAAACTAAGTCAGAAAACTGCTAAAATGGTGCATACTTTCCGGCCAGGATTTGAACCCTTTGAGTTTGACGCGAGTGCGCTAGTTCCTATAACTGCTTTTGACTGACATAATGTAGCATTGTAATGGTGAAAGAATTTCGGAAATTGATTTTTGAGTTTATTCGTTACAGACGTACAAATCTTTCCTTTTGTAATATTAAGTAAAGATTGTTAATTATTTTGTTTATACTGCAGAGTAAACTCTATTTCTTCTCTCTTCTCCATTCCAACGTCACTCGATTTAACGACAAACTCAAGCGTTGAAATCACTTGGTTTAGCTTCTCTTCTAGTCTTCCATACAATTATACACTCTTTACACCCACTCTCGATAATGACAAAAATTAAGTAATAAAAAGCACGTTTTAAGTAACCAAAATGAGCAAAAATTGCGCAGCTGTGTACGTTCGCTTATCGCTTTATTATCTTAATAAACTGGACTGTCGGCATCCTGCATACCGAAATTTCTAAAAACTTCCGAAATACCGACATTTCTAAGTACTTCCTTTATCACCAAGATGCCTCAATATCGTAAGATATGAATAAAATAAGCAGAGAAATACAACAAAATTACTGGTGAAGCAAAAGACGTCAGACAAAAATAACAGATTTCTCTCCATTTAACGACAACCCTTTATAACGCCATAAAATGCTCAGTCCCTTCAGTGTCGTTTTATAAAGTTTATACTGTGTGTTAAATTAACAATTATTATTGTCTTGTTGTGTATTTTTGTTTTAATGTTATCTAAACATAACCAATACAGGCATTGTCAATTATCGACCAATGGTAGGGTAGAATATTTCATAGGTAGTACGACACAGAAGCCAGCTATAGTAGGTAGAAGGAGCCCATCACAATGGGCGAATGGCCAATCTCTTGGGCACAATCTCGCCTGTAATTTAGCCATTACGTGTCGCGCTGTCCGTCTGTCAGTTAATTCCCCAAAAGAGGAAGCCATTTGAGGCAATTCCGACCAAATTGTCCTCTGTTTGTTTGTTTGTATGAATAAACGAGTTGTCTGGACGCTATAACTGAATTACCGCTAAATTTATGTTATGCTTATTCACTTGGATACTTCGTCAACTCTAGTCTATTTTACAAGCTTTTATTTCAGTATGTAAATTCGGATGGTATTTTGCAAGTTAAATTTGACCAACTTCCCGGTTTCCGATTGAACTGAAATTTTCCACGCGTATGTATATTGTGTGACAATGCATTAATATAGAACAATTAAAAGTTACTGGAATTAACAGAATACCTAAATCGGGCAAACTTACGATTTAGACCATAGTGTCAAACGATTTTGACGAGATAGTAACACCAGAATTAGGCCCGTGATATCTAGCTAGATTTCCGGTAAAAATTAAAAATGTCTGTTTCCAAAAGTATTTTGATTATTGCACTTCGTGTTTCAGACTACGATCGGTTTCGGTGATCGAGCAATCGACGAGGAGTGTCCTGAAGCCATATTTCTGTTCATCATGCAGGTAAATTAGGAATAAACGCACCTTCCCGTATGGCTTAGTTGTTTCTACCATGTACCTTCTTGTGGGATAGAAAATCCTAGCTAATTTTTAGTTGAACAGTGTTAGTTACCGTACTTCTCCGAAACGGCTTGACCGATTCTTATGAAATTTTGTGTGCATATTGGGTAGGTTTGAGAATCGGACAACATCTATTTTTCATCCCCCTAAATGTTAAGAGTAGTAAACCCCAATTTTTTATGATACAGCATTAAAAAATACATACAACCCTAAATTTTCAACCCTCTACGATCCACCCCTATTTTTTAATAGCGATATTAGTATTATTATAATTTTCTAGTAATTAAGTAAAACATCCAAAGGCGAATTGTGCTTAAATAAGATGTAATGCATTGTGACATGTCTGAATTTTCATATCGTAATAAACTGGGTCATTCACTAGGGTTTCGTGTTAAGCAAAGCTTCGATGAAAAGCCTAGTTCACTATATTTATTAGATTCATCTTGGTGTCTTAGTTTTAATTACAAGCTTTTATTTGACTTGCAATGGATGTATGTAAGTTCGGCTGGAAACTTGCAAGTTAAATTTGATCAACTTTCCTGTTTTCGATCGAGCTGAAAATTTATAAATATATATCGCGTGACAATGCAATAATCTGATCTGATGATGGAGTCGGAAGGTGGCCATAGGAACTCCTGTACTAAACAAGATAGACCCGTCGTGTTTGGGCTCGTTTTACTTGTCTTGGCCAGCACTCTGCTGCTGCAGGATCTCAAAAGCTTGTATTTAAAGACCTTTAAAAAAAGAACAAATTATTTCATAAATGAGCTGTATGAAGTAATGGTAAATCCACATTTAAGAAGCGAAGCAAAGCGCCAACTTGATAATTAAAAAGAAGACTAAATTAATTTATAATATAACAAATTCATATCGCGGGCTTCAAGCCAGAGAGGCGTATAAGCCAACTTTTCAGGAGATACAAATAACTTTTTTTTTCAATGTATCTCTATAACTGAAAATGTGTCTATGAAAGTACTTCCTTGATTACGTAAAATGCTCTTTTTTTAATTAGCCTACTATTAAGAAAAAAACCGAGTTGGTGTATCGATAAAAATATAAATGATAGACGAAATAAAAAAAACGCATTTTTTTATACGCCCCTCTGGCTTGAAGCCCGCGATATCATGAAGCTCGGGCCTCCCATTAGAACGAACGGACAGTATGTCCTCTACGCTTGTCAAAGGCGACTTGGCAGGTTTTACACATCGGTTATCTCCATGTGCAGAGTGCATCACAATGTTTTCCTTCACCGTTGTTAGCACAAAATACAAATAACTCCATCAATATTAAAATAATCGAGAACTAAAATTGAGATATCTTTCGATTTCAAGAAGTTATTTTAACACCGCCATCTATGAGTGATTAGTATTCAAGCAATTTCGCATTATGGGGAAATATCTATCATAGATGTATACTCAGTATTTTATTCGTCTAATTGACATAGGTTGTAAATGAAATAATCATTTCTTATAATTACAGCTGATCCTGGGCACAGGCCTATCCGGGGTGTTGACTTGCGTGGTGTACGCCAAGCTGACTCGTCCCGAGAAACTGTCAAGAGATGGCGTTGGTTTCAGCAAAAAAGCCGTGGTCAGTTTAATGTATTAACAGCCAATGAGACGACAGTCGGGTTTTGAAGTCTGTAAATTATAATAATGGCTATGGAGGGTAGAGACCCTTACCTCTGTAAGGAGGACCATCTAGTGTTGGGGATCAGTTGAAAAAGTGTCAACTTGTAAACAGCAAATTATGGTTCGAAAACTTGCCAAAATAACGCTAGTGTAGGAAAAGGAAATGACATGAGTTTAGCAGTTATAAACAAAGTGAAGTGTGCTGGGTTAAATAATTTAAAAATTATAATTTCGAAAAGTATTGAGACTTTCTCGCCTCGTCTGAGTTGTATGTATGTACGTACATAAATTTTGACCAATTGAATTTTTGTAACCTATTTCACTAATTAAGATAACTAACTAAATTATCTGAATATTCCACCATGAGGAGACATGCAATAGTTACATTTTCGTAAAATGCGCGGTGACAAAGAGGAAGTCTTTCTTTCCTTCTTTAATCTAGTATCCTACTCTAATTATTTGTGGCGCTATTTTTATATACTTGCTCTTGTGGCGCCATCTTAATTTGGTGCCCTTCGGTGGACACTTTTTAATATACTTAGATGGTTCTCCTTACCTCTACCCTCCATAAATGTAGCATAAAGCAACGCTTGAGATATTAATCGATATATTTAAAATATCCCGTGATCACGTAAAACATAGATGATAACAGGTCTAAGTCTAGGTCTAGTAATTTGGCTAATGTTGCTTTTAGATAAGCATGCGCGACGGCCGCCTCTGCCTGATGATCAGGGCCTGGGACCTCAACTACGACCACATCATCAGCTCCGAATTCACGGCCCACTTCATCAACACTCACAAGTTAGTACCGAAGTTCTTCATCATAAAGATTTATTTATTTATGGAAAACTTAGAGTTAAATACATTTGATTAGATAACTATAATTAATAAAATAAAGGTAATGACAGGTTTTCACGAATAACCTATTGGTTAAAAGTAACATGCAGTCGTGAAATAGGCACCGAGATAGTTAGTCACTGTTGAAAAATTTACTTTAGCATAAGTTACTTTTTATAACATTAGCTAGTTGTTCAGCCGTTTCAAAGATTAACCAGAACAACAAACAGTCAAAATTATTTTTTAATATTTAACTACGTAACTAGTATATACTTTCATATGCATTTAATAAAAATCTGTTATTATGACATTACAAACAGACAGCCACTAGACACGTAGCCACTTTCCATTACCTAAGCCAATCTGCCAGGTTGCCAGGTCCGCTTTTAAAAAAGTTGCATTGGGATACCAAACACTAAAATGCTTAAATACTTAGGTTTAAAATCACTGTTGCTGTTTTAAAAAACATTTCCACCAGGACAAAAGAAGGTGAAATAATAAGATACTACGCCCAGAGGCTTGTGCTGCAGCAGCGCCAGTTCCTGCTCTGGCCGGTGACCCTGGTCCACGTCATCGACCACGAGAGCCCCTTGTACAGGTACGGGCCTGACGTCATCAACCACAGCAGGTAAACCTCATCCATCATTATCTTACTTCTTACTACTACATTATGATATTATGGAAAAAAATGAATGGATGTTCGTTGCTCAATCAAGCCAGAACAGCTAAACAGATCTTGATGAAATTTGGCGCAGAGATCGATCATAATTTGGAATAGCACACATTCTTCTCTTCATCCTGGAAAAAGGTTCAGTTCTTGTGGGATAGATTTGTGTTTCGGAAACGGCCGGTCCTCCATTCTGTATATAAAATTTACATTAACGCGAGAAGCTGCGGGCAAATCTAGGACAATATTGTAACGAGTTGCAGGACTCGAGTTAAAATGCTGTTAAAATTACTATACAGTGTATTAGAACTATACAAACACGTATAACACAGGTACAAATATAACTGAACACAACCAGTCCAAACATAATGCGCGATTCAATAACATAACACATAGCACAAAATATGCGGAATGGCACGTACATATTTGTAATAAAATAGGCTTGCAACACCATAAACCGCTCACCGGAACGTTTCAGTGTCGCGTGTGACAAGTGACATTAGTGACATTGGCGCCACCAACCTAACTGTTAAAAAAAACTAAATACGAACATGGAGCAAGCGGTGAGTTTTTCATACAATATTTGCAAGCCTATTTTATCTATAAATATTTACGTGCCAATCGCACAACGAGCAAAGTTCATCTCTAAATAGATTACCGAACGAACACAAGTCTTACTTCGCTTTTGGTTATCGCTAGACTACCTTATATCTCCATCGGGGAACTGATTTATACTGTACAAATGCTATATGTCTGCTTGGCCGCGTGGACTGAATTTTCTAGAATCACACCTGGCTAATGACTACCATAAAAGATTACAATATCCAATAGGCTGTTTTTTCTAAACACAAATTTTAAACACATGGTAAACAAAAGAAGTCCTAATGCCGACATATATCATTACATTTATTTTACATCATTCACATACACACAATTATATAATATATGTAATTCTATATATATATGATATGTGGGTGAGTATGTGCATGAAAATGTGTTTATGTGTGTGTTGTGTAATACCCATAAGGTAATAAAATGTCTACAGGCATGCAGCTGTGAATTTGTCTTTTGTCGGCGTTCACATCGTAACAATATACATAAAGAAATACTTGACCAAAAACACTATTATCTTATTAAGGCCATGCCTTATTAAGGGGCTGCTTAAGTGGACGCCTCAATCTCGCTCGCATATTACCACACTTTCAAAAGTATAATAAACTCACAGAATGTAATTACAACTTCTTTATATACGTAAAAGTGAAAGGACCAGCAGATTTCTAAAATATAATTTTTATATTATTCTTATGTCTGTTAGACCATCACGTGAAAACAGCTGAACGGATTTAAATGAAACTTGTCATGCACTTAGGATACTTTTCATCCCGATGAATGACGACGTTCACGCGGGAGGGATAAATATCGAAAAAGATGGAGTTGCGGTGGAAAGCACGAACTCTATTTGAGTAGCTCCTCAAAATCTGCTGGTACTTTACAAGCACCGTCCATATGCCGCGTTGTCAACCAGTGAACCTCCCGTGGTCAATTGATGAACGTCGCAGGATACACGAATTGACGAGTAATCTGTCAACGATTGGTAGATGGATCTATACGTGAATTATCGCAGTATTTAATAGACAATCAAAATAAAATTACTAAGACTCGTAGGGCTAGTTATTACCATCTTATCAATATAAAAATCTTGTGCCACGATGATGTTGCCAATAAACTTCAAAACTACTGAACCGATTTCAATCAAATTTGCACACCGTGTGCAGTTTGATCCAACTTAAAAGATAGGATACTTTTTATCCCATTGGAAGCGGTAGGTGGCGCTGAGATCGTCTTCTAGAATCCTCCTAATCACCTGGACCGATTTTGGTGTTTTTTTGTGTGTTTGATTGGGTCCCCGGATGGTTTAAATCCACAATTGGAACCGGTAGGTGGCGCTGTGATCGGGTCCTAGATTTTATTATGTATATATATATATAAAAGAAATTCGTGTTAGTTACACTGTTTATGACTCAAGAATGGCTGTATCGGTTTGGCTGAAAATTGTTGGGGAGGTAGCTTAGAACCCGGGGACGGACATAGGATACTTTTTATCCCGTTGGAACCAGTAGGTGGCGCTGAGATCGGATTCTACAATCCTCATGATCACCGGGAGCGATTTTGGTAATTTTGTTTATGTGTCATGGAATAAAGTCTTTTACGAATTCAGAAAATAGTCGGTACGAAGTTCGCCGGGTCAGCTAGTATTTTATAATCTTTGTTGCAGTAGAGTAGTCTTTATTTTTACTTTCTGCCCTCCCTCTCTCTTTCTGTTTTATTGTGATGTCAGGATAGACAGAAGATTGAAATAATCAAAACTAAAACAGTGCATTGAATCCGAAGACATAATATTTTATCATTCTAATATAATCTGCTAGAAGATTCACTCCGAGCAGCGGGTTGTCAGCGAGTGGTTCAATCGTCCATCGCGCGTGGACAGCATGAAAGCGAGAAGATCTGGTGCTGGTCAAATTCCCGGTAATTCTAACAAGCTATGATCTTTAAATTGTATTTAACTCGAATTCCAGCTACGAGATAACGGTGAGCTTGAAGGGCGCTTCCGCATCGATGGGCACCTTCACTCAAAGCCAGACCTCGTATCTGCCTAAGGAGATTATCTGGGGGCACCGCTTTCCACCAGTCGTCAGGTAAGTTACCGACTAGGTCTGTTTTATACACATTAAAATGACAAAAAACACGAACGTATTATTAGTGACCCAACAATATAGGTGAACACGCGGGATGGTTGCTCTTACCATCAGTAAGAACGTTCTTCATTAAATGAGCGCAAGCGCATACTCACCAGTGCATATCAACACATATCTATCCGTATCAAGGGATAAAATGAATCCAGTATTACTTTTATGGTCATTCGAGCCGGATTTGAACCAACGACCTAGGAATGCGGGTCAAAGGACCAAAAAACCATAAAATAAATTTCATGCATAGAAACTCTAGTTCATAACATATTATTTATTTCTAGTAGTCCTCCTTGCCATAAGGAACGTTTTGAATTCCTTCGCGTTTCTACTTCCCACAATTTGCGCATCGTAAACTCACAACACCTGTACTCACTTCATCCTTTTACCATAACTCTTTCATAGTGCAGGCTGTCAAACTTTGGATTGCGCTGCTAACATTATTTATTATATAGCATCTAAATATGTTTGCATGTATTTATTATTGATAAAATGTGTACCTAGTTTAAGTTTAACTTAATAATCTGCACCACCTTCATCGCTGGGTTAGGTTAAACTATTTCTTTAGTTAGTTTGTCTGGAAGAGACTGCTTTAAGTGATAAGGCCGCGCATTGTTTCTACCATGACAATACTAATCGTGCATTTTTGTAATTATTTATTAGGTGAGCATTAAAGTGTTATCTATCTATAGAGCCAGAAGTTTCGGCAAAAGCAGATTTACAGACGAAAAGGCGAACATGACGGTTTTATAAGATTTCACTTATTGCCAAAATGGTTGAGGAACTTTGTTAACTCTGTCTGTCTGTCTATTCCATTTTCAAGGAAAACTACTGGACTGATTTGGCTATATCCCGAGATTCGACAAGGCATACCTTACATTTCATTCCGGAGTATAGGATACATTTTGGGATAGATTTATGTAAAGGCTATTCCAGAAAATATGATTGGCTTATTATTTGTGTTTTGTTATTTTCTTTATTTTGGCTAATTTGGTCGATGTGGTCGATGGCAGAGATCCAGGATAAACTCTAGAAATAAAATATTTTAATGTTTTTTCAGATATGACTGCCGAAAACAGAAGTACGTGATTGACCACAAGAAGCTGGACCTAACAGAGGCAGTGGATACTCCCCAGTGCAGTGCGGAACTCCTCGACGGGTATGAAATATTTTCTTAATGTATGAACAACGACAGGCATATATGACAAAAAAGGTTGCGCTGCGGTCAAGGTGTTTGGTGAAATTGACCAACAAATACGTCGTCGTCGTCATGGAAACGACGCGAACGAAGTTTCACTGACAGATGCTGGTCTATACAGATAAATAAAGTTGAAGTGTCTGTTTGTAATGTCAAAATAAAATGAGAAAAAAACATCATACTTCAAACCAAGAGATAACGAAAATGCAATTATAAGAATTCTTGTATTTCCGTCTGTCAGGATGTTCCGGCTAATCTCTGAAACGTTTTCACGATTTCTACTGGCAGAAAGCTGGTGTTATGAGGAGTAACTTAAGATACTTTCAAAATTAGGGATTAGGCAAATAAAATCCACGCGGACGAAGTCGCGGACACAGCTAGTTAGGTATGCATAGTTTTATGACCCGACTTCAAAAAGGAGGAAGTTTTCAATTCGATTGTATATTTTTTGTATGTTTGTAACGCGGTTTCTGCGCTAATTCTGGACTGATTTTCAAAAATCGATTTTATTCAAAACGATATATTACTAGTATACTTCTGAGATCGTCTCATTGTCATCAACTTAGCATCTAGTGAGTGGATCCCAGGAAAACAAGAGTAACCCTCTAATTCATAAATTCGGATAAAAATAATTAACAAAAACAAACCTACTATAAAAATAATTGCATAAAAAGGAAAATTTAATATTTTCTTTAGCATTTGGAAGTCGGTGCCAATTAAAATATAAAAAATAACGAGCAATTTGAAAAATATAGTAATTTTATATCTTACTACTTACCGACTTACAATGTAATGAATTAACATAAACCTCCAAATATATATATAATTTATGTATTTATTATTAAAATGTAAGTCATTCGTACTATATGTTGGCGTTGGTGGTACACGTAACAACGTGTACCACCATCGCCATTATCATCTCAATTCATTCCTGGGGTTGTCTGGAAGAGATCGCTTTTTAACGATTAGAGCGCCCTTTGTACATAACTACATTATACATACTACTAACTTAAATTATAAGTTCATGTTTGTATTGGTGTACAATAAAGAGTTATCTATCTATCTATCTATAAACCTCTATGCAGGTCAACAAAGAGACAATCCGAACTCCCGATACCTGTGCCGAGCACCCCGAACACTTTCAGCGACAAGATGACGGTGTTCCAGCTCGGAAGAACATCGTCCTTCAGGAATAAGAAAAGCAAAACGTAGAATATATTCAACGAAAATGGACAAAAATACTTAGTTCAGAGAAAAATTTAATTACACTAACTTCAGTAAAAAGATGAACAGTTTAAGAAATATGACTTTCTAGTATCTGCAGCGAAACAAAGCCTTTTTACTTTCGCCCACTGGCTGGCAAGCGAGATTTTGAGTTTGTTATTGACAACTGTCATGTTATATAGAGAGAAAAATCTTCACTAAAATGTTTCCACTTTAATTCTTTTAAATCCAAATAATATATTAGATATAATTTCTTTCGGCTTTGTAAATATAATATACCAAATTACATATTTAACAAATGAACGCGTTATTTATTGCTGCAACAACCAGTCATATCCATTATTATGTTAAATAATTTTATGATATACATAATGTTAACTATAAGCAGAATATATTTTACATTCTTGTACATTAAAAATACATTTAAAAAATAAAAAGTAGATTTTACATTTAATTTTTGTCCTATTTTTAACCCCCAAGAACCAACGTTTCAATGCTAACCCTGTTACTATAATAAGGAAAGATATTTTGAAGAATAATCGAGTAGAAACACCCTTAATAAACGTATATATGTGACAAGACTATAAAAGAACACAGTTGAAGCAAAACCTGCATGTTAAGATCATAGAAAGTGGAACCCTATTGTCTCTGCCTACTCCTGTTTATATAATAGTATAGTGTACAAAGAAAAGATTACTTATACACATTATCTTCTTCTCCTTCTTCTTTTACGAGGGCGTAATTTCCGAAACTCAACGACTTAGCGCCTATTTTGCGCGCGAGAATGGATGAGGGGTTTACTCCATCCAGTTCAACTTCTCCAGGAAGTCCAACGACTTCTTGACGTTGCTGAAGACTTCTCGGAGGCTACCTGGGGCGTCCGGATACTTCGCCCTCCATTGGGCTACCTCTCCGCATTCAAGCGGAACATAGGCGGCTGTTTCTTCTGCCTCCAGGCATGCTCTGATAGCACAGGGTGCTGTCGGTGACACCTATATTCAGAAAATGTCTGCTAAAATCGCCATGTCCACTAGCTCCACTAATAACTAATCTCAGTCGGGACCGACTGAGCAAATAAATATTGTTATATTCTAAAAATTGAAGAATAAAGCCGATAGTAAAGGTGTTCTGCCTACCGTTTACCGGACACAGCGTGAATACATGTCAACGCTCCATCGAGATTCTAGGGCAATGAAAACATCAGAAGTAGGTACAATTCCTTATCTTACAGGATTGAGGCATGTCTTATCAGATAATGTAACATAACCGACGCATGTGTACGTCTTTTCGATACGTTGGTTTGCATTGAAAATATTCAAAATAAAAAATGTAAGTGATTTGCATAATTGACACGTTTGACCCATATTCAAATTGAAACCGCAAATGGTGGTGTAAACAAAGATACAAATAAAGATAAAGATATTCTATAGTGATAAACAAGGATCAAAGGAAAGTTTTCAAAGAAAGCTGTCTGATGGTAAGTGGCTAAAGGTACTTAAAATAATAATAATTGGCTTCAACAACCTGACAAGCAATAGTTCAATATGTCTAACGTTTAAGAATAATTTCCTTAAAGAATAATGTACCATTAAAATAAGCTTGTAATCAAAACTATACATTTAGTAAACGAAGAAATAAAAGATTTTATTGAATTGTCTAATGATAATTTAATCCAAGAAATAATATAGAAATTTAAAATTGCAAAATGAGTAATGGCGAAGAAAGACGCGGTAGCCGCAGTCGGGCCTTAGAGAGATCTTTGAGCTACTCTGAAGCTATAGGTAGTGGATCTGGCAGGTCATCGATTGAAATCCCTACCATAGTACACACAGATGTCTACACCAATGAGGAATTGAAAAAACATTACCGCATCAGCCAAACTTACGTCGAAGGCAAAGAAATAGCATTTCCATCAGTAGTAACGAATTATGATTCTAAGCAAGATACACCAATATACGAAGCTACGACAACAGATGCTTCTGTTTACACTAGCGAAGATGAACAAACTGACGATGGTCTAGTTCTCTCTATAGATGATGCGGAAAGTTATAAGAATTCAGTAGTGACTAAGGTTGTATCTGATAGTTCACGTAGAACGAATACTGATATATATGATACTATCGAAGTAGCCGACAGTGTTGTAGATGGACATGAAACTTTAGGACCGTCTGCGCATGCTTATTCTACGCCTTACACGAAAAGGAAGAAACATGCTAAGCATAGGTAAGTCATAGTATTAAGTAACTAATTGTGTAATATAAATAGCTTTTAGCATAACATTTTACTATGTTAGGAAGAAAAATATTCTTAAATATACGGACAGCAATATAACTAAGGCTAATATTAGACGGGTTAGTCAATGAATCGTATTCAATGACATTGAATGATTCAAGTTTAGGTTTTTATGGATAATTTTGGTTGATTCATCCAAAAAAGACAGAGTTAACCTTAATGATGTTGCAGAAATTGTCGCCATCACTTTGTTCACATCGAAGGCTATAAAATAATTTCTCTTAGTCATAAGGCCAATAAAAACCAAGATGTCTGTGGTGGTCAATAGTATAGAACTATAGAACATTACACATATGACTTATATTTCAACATCCGCTTAACATTAATATCACCGAGGCTTTTCTTAAAAGAATGGTGTCACCTATTCCCTAAATGGTATACAACGCTGAAAATGTCAAAAATGATTCATATCGATCTGATAACAATACCTTGAATACGATAAGATTTCTGTGAAGCAAATAATTTTATTATTTACCAAAATAAATTATTATTGAAATGGATTGTGTAGATTACAATTTGTGATGGACCATACTTCAATATGCAGCTCTTACTAAGATATAACTTTGCAGACCTACTGGTGTCCTGGAGAAGGTTTATTAAATTAACCAAAAGCATTATAAATCTTTAATATTTTAGACAATAGGTTAGCCCCATAATATAAGAACTTAAGTAATTTTCATTATAAGATCAAGTTTGCTTTCTTTTGGGCCGATTTTTCAATCAACAGATAAAGATAATTCACAGAATAAAGTAGAAATAACATACACGAAAAAAATAAAATTATTAGTTGCGTGACTAAAACAGCTGAATAGTTTTCTTCTGAATTCGCTTCAAATTATAATTTGTTCGACTGATAACTTTTGTCTGATGATTGAAACATTGGTCCTAAATGTCATAATAAAGGGTATTTTAGTTAATATGAGGATAATAATTATTCTAAAGAGAAAGGATCATACAAGGCTGGAAAAAAAGACAGCGAACTTTTAAAACCATATGCTCAAATGTTACAAGTGTAATTCATTACTAGGCTGATAAAATTGAAATTATTTACTTTATTTCTATAAATTTCAATGAAAAATGTAATTACTGTTATAAACTACAAGTCCAATAGCTACCGGTTCCAATTGAAAATCTATAGCATCCGGGGACCCACTCAGACACAAAAATTGAAATTATAATCGTCAATCGTTTCAAAACGTTGAAAGTTTTAAAGCAAAGACAGCACCACAGTACCGAATTTAAAAAAAATCTATTAAGCTAATAGGTGTTAAAGGGTAAAAGTTTACTTAAATTTTTATTTCAGACATCGTCAACCTGGCAGACCCACTCGTTCCAGACGAGTGGTACACAAATCAGGCGAGGAGAATGTACCAGTCAGAAGCAACATCCCAGCTAAATCCATCAAGTACATGCGTGATATCGTCAATACTGTTGTAAGTAATACTGATTAAATTGCTGGATGAAACTTGAAACGGTCACCAGATTAGGAAATTGTTCCGCCAAGAATTTAGTTCAATTAAAATTTCAGAGTTAATCACATTTTGGGGTAGTATGTAAAAATTCGACCCAAGCGCTAAAATATATCTATTAATGAAGACATAACAGTCTGGATGTCATGCTACTTCTAGTATAACAAGTTTAACAAATTAGGGATACTTCGGCTCTGATCGTATTTTTCACCCGCCATGTTTATAGAAGGTTGATATCGGTCCGACATTTCTTTTATCATCATAATCATAATATGATTATGACTTCATAACCAAAAGTAGTGCTTAAGTGGCGAGAGCCTACTGTTAAGTTGGAACCTACTTACGACATGGAAATCTTAGCTGCTAAACTTTAAAAATCATTAATTTATGTAGTATAAATGTGGAAATTACCTAGTTTGGATATTCCTTTTTCACGGTCTTTGAAATAATACAACTTTGTATGTACTATTTATATGTACTTACATAGGATTCCTTTTATATCAAAACAGAAGATACTTTCCCATGAAATACGAACTCGAAATTTAGAAGAGTAAAGCTGAATGAAGAGCATTAGCGATTGTAATAAGCTAAACTTAAGTCCTTTAAAACTCCACCTAAACCGAAACAAATATTTAATCTTCAGCCCACTCTTCCAGATCAACAGCAAATGGCGCTTCATAATCCTGCTAATGATCTGCACCCACTTTGTCTTCTGGTTCGTGTTCGCCGCCATCTGGTATGCCGTGGCCACCTCGTATGCTGACGACATTGGTGATGGTAAGGAGCATTGCATCACTGGCACGTCTTCCTTTGCTGGGTTACTGATGATGTCTGTTGAGACGCAGGTCAGTACTTCATTTATCAAGTCGTTGACATTTTTTCGATACAAGTGGTGTCGATAGCAATATAAATTTAGTGTTGTAAGATGATATAAGTACTGATGCCCAAAAGTAGAGGTATGTAACTCTATTTGTATTACAAAAAATTAAGTAAATTTATACCATTAAGCGATATACAACAGTTCATAATTAAATCTTTAGTATAGATGTGATAAACCATTATTCTTTTGTTGACGAGGTATTACTTTAAGTATGAAAATGTCAAGGAATTTGATTATGATTGGTCATCTACCAAAATCTATAATTAACATTCAAAACACTAATAATTTTAAATATAGGTTAAGGACAGTTTTGATTCACAAATCACAAATTAAATTACAGAGGTAATATACAATGTATTTATTATTATATGGAGTAGTCGATTAATTTAGATTTCTATGAAATTTATTTACAAAAAGATTTAATTTGTGTTATTATTCTTATTTTTTTTAATTATTGATGTAATATAAAGACTAAATAGTATAATATGTATTAGTACTACATATTAAAAAAAATTAAGTCTGAGGAAATGATTAAACTTCCCACAGGAGACACTTAGAGAGAAATGCCGTTTATTAATTTGTTTATGGTTTACAGATGACTATCGGCTATGGAGCTAGATATCCTAATGAGGAATGTCCGGAAGCTATCATAATAATGGTTCTTGAGGTAACTACACCAGTTGTCCTTATATACTTAGGCAGTATTGAAATCTCTGCGTTAGTCACCAATGAGAAATTTCTAAATGTACAGATTGTGGCCGGTACAGCGTTGTCTGGAGGTTTGTCCAGCTTGCTCTTCACCAAGCTGGTGAGGCCTAACAAGCATGTATCTTCTGTTGGATTCAGCAAAAAAGCTACAGTAAGCTTCTTCTTTAGCTATGAAAGTAAAATGAAAGCAGACTATGTTTTAATTATTGTTTTTGTAGAATAAATGCTCATAGTTAAAAATTCTTTATATTCTAGATTTGCCTCCGAGATGGCGAGCTCTGCCTTCAGTTCAGGGTATGGGATCTCCTCAACCTTCATATCATAGGAAGCACCATCACCGCCTACATGCTCAAGCCTATCAGGTACGCAGATGATGTTGATGACGAATGAGAATCACACATCATAAGTACCCAAAGAAGTATAGAAGACTGTGCAACAGATGTTGTTATAACTTTCAATTAAGGTGGTATTCTACGAAGTGTGATCGCAATTCCCTGACAATAACATACATACAAATATTTCTAAAATCTTCTTATATATAAAAATGAATGTATGTCCTTTATAGAATCGTAAACTATACATTTGATCATGTGATGATATTTAGCAAAGTTGTTGTGCATGAGCCAGAGAAGGTTTCTGAGTTGGTTCACAATTGGACCCGGTAGATGGCGCTGCAATCGGGTTCTAAATTTTATTTCTTCAGGGCAGGTCAACGTCTGCCGGGACAGCTAGTTAAATATAATAAATGCATGACAAGGCTGTTAAATATGTCATAATATCAGTGCATTCTGCTCATCCAAAGGCGTTCAAAATTAATTTACAATATTGTCTTACATTATAATAAATTACAATTAATAATTAATAATAAGTGCGAAAAAAACTATAATAACAATCATACATACAATAGTTATAATCTAAATGATGAAATGTTTTACAATTACTTCATGTCAAATATATGTATGTCAATTTTACAATGTTTTTTATCCCTATAAATGTTATAAATTCGAAAGTAACTCTGTCTGTAATTTCAATATCAAAGGTGGATGAGGGACACTTTTTATCCCGGATAATGGGATAGATGTTTCTAAAGGTTACCTCAGAAAGTAGAATAGTTATTTTTTTAATTGCTATTTCGGTTAATTTGGTCCTTCTGGTCTTTTTGATCATATTGGCCTTTTGGTCGAATTGTCGATTTTGGCAATGTGGTCATTTTTGGCATTTCGTACACTTGGGTAATTTTTGGCATTTTGGTCAGGTCAGGCCCTAAAGTGCGACCCTCAATGTAGCCGTGGGAAGAATCTAACAAACTTATTACTACAATTACCACTGGGGACATTTGCAACACCAAAGGTGCTACCAAAAAGCTGCCGCTCTCTACGGAGACTAGAACCTGGACACTAATGCCAAAACAACTGAATCTTATTATGTTGGCATACTTTAGACCTGGAGTGGTAGCAATCCAGACGGGCAAATGCAAATGCCCTACCACCTCGCTGTGGGTTATTTTGTCATCTCTTACTGCCTCATTGTTTCTGCCGTCAAACTCCTTTCAGTATAGTTTACTATTTAAAATATATTTCTAGGACCCTCGAGGGAGAGATGGTGCATAACTACATCCACCAGCTGAATCTGAAGCAGGCCAGGGCCTTCCTGCTGTGGCCCATCACCGTGGGGCACGTCATCGACGCCGAGAGTCCGCTCTACGACTTCTCTGCCCAGGACATGATGGATTACAGGTACCCGCGGTGTTCCCAGAGCGCTACAGTATAGAGCTCTTCAAAAAGGGCGTAAACAGATATTTGAAGTCTCAAGGAGATAGGCAACGCATCGGCTTCCTTAGTGTTGCAGATGACCATAGGCGACGGTAGCCACTTGCCATCAAGTGTATCCGTCTGCCAGTTTGCCTATAACCAAACATAAAAATTAACTTCAAGGACAAATAACATCATAATTCAATTGCCTTGGTATAACCACATTCGATAACACCATTTGCTCATAAACAACAACAACATAGATAAAACATCCCTTTAAAAGCATTGATTGTAATTTTGACCATTAGTAATGTCCTAATGCGTTACAAACTCTTTTTTATTAGAAAAATAGAGTAATTTAAATTATCTTACATTTTTGCTATAAATACTATATCGTATAATAAATATACCAATATTTCAATAATATGTTTTACATATATTGAATAACCATTAAAAACATTAATTACAAAGCAAAAGAAATGTAATAAATAAAGCATTTTATTTTTTAAATCAATGACTTTCCATTTATTTTCAAAATAGTGTCGATGGTTTAATAGTCGGTTGGTTACATGACTCACATAACATCACTATGAAGAAAGAAATATTAATAAAAATATTACACGTCACCCACGACCATAAAGTACGATAATTATGTCATTTGTTTCATGTGGGCTTTACTATCAAGAAATATGCAACTGGGTAGACGTGCAAACGTTATAAGCTAAATAAACGTTTGGAAACGGTAAAGATAACAGTGACTATTGACTTGCCTATTTGACGTTTTACATTTTTCATAAGTCGGCTTTTAACTTACTTACTTATGCACCGATTACTTATTCTTGTTTTCTGTAACTTTATCAATGCTCCAATAAATTCATTAAGAAGTAATGAATAACGAAATATTCTGTAGTGAATGTATGATAAACCATCCGCTCTTCTCGATATATAACATAAGGCTTTGCAATACCGTTTTTCATCGAATTATAATTTTCAGGTTCGAAATAGTGGTATGCCTCACGGGCTCATCCAAGAACATGGGCACCATGACACAAAGCAGAACTTCCTACTTGTCCAAAGAAATTATTTGGGGATACAGGTTCAAGAATGTTTTACAGTAAGTATTAAGGAATTACGAAAACGAATTTCAAAAAATATATTATAGAACTTAAAAAACAGTTTATCAAATGAAAAATGGTTTTTTGCCTTCTACGGTAGAATATGAAAAACCCAGCAGTCAGCTTTACGACTTTACACCTTTACGAAACCCTTATCTGTACTCTAACACACACTTGGCTTTAGTATTACATTATTATTCGATGCAGTACTTTGAACCAGGGCTTGAAATACCGGTAAAAATGTGGTATCAATATTTATGCTATTTTCAGATAACGGTAAAAAATAAATATCGTTATATAACTTACCGTTATTTCTATTCATTTTACCGGTAAAAATATAACGTTAATCCTATTTTTATCGGTAATTTTACCGTTATAACTATGTTGTTTTTACCATCGTCGCTCTCTTTCAGTCGCAAAGTTTGTCAAACAGCACTGTGCTAAGAGTGCGCTTAATATTTAGAATTGTTTTTGTCGATTGTTTCAGTAACATGCAGTCGTAATAAAACCAATTCTTAAAAATAGCAACGTCGGCCGAAATAACGTCAAAATTACCGATACATATAACATTGTACATACGACTTTTAACGTTATATTATAACGTTAAAATCATAAAAGTTACCAAGTAACGGTAGAAAATATATCGGTATGGCAGTATTGTAGGATAATGTTTTCAAGCCCTGCTTTGAACGTGTTAGAGTCTTGCTGAATAATTTCATTACAGCTTTTAGGGCCGGTTCGATTAGCGGGATACTACGCACTCACAGAATATATATTTTGAGTGAGAGATCCAATGGCTCACTGTCACTTCCCATGAACATATTCCATCCTTCCTAGCCCACCTTAAACAACTGTGGGGAACAGTAACCACGTTCCAAAGCAAGGTCGGCAAATAAAATATAGCATTTAAACCCTTTAAATAATTCAAATTTTATTTCCCCCAGCTATTCAAAAGAGAAAGAAGCATACGAGATAGACGTAGAGAACCTTAACGAAGTGGAACAAGTACCAACACCACTCTGCAGCGCGAGTCGCCTCAAAGAGTTCGAGGAAGACATCAAGCTGTCGTCAAACCTCCTCTCTTCGCCGACAGACCTGTCAACGACACCGACAAACCTATCGGTTACGCCGACAAACTTGTCCTTGAGTCCAGAAGATTCTTCTACATTATCCAAACCAGGAGACTCTTTACCGTCCTCACCGAGTTTGAATAGGATGGCTGGAACCCAAAGAAGTTTTGGGTGGAATTTTAGGAGGTTCCAACCGGAGAAGTATATTCAGAATAAGGAGAATGTAGCCCAAACAGAGTTTTAGGGGCTTTAATAATGTTAAAGCGCAATCCACACCAAACCACCGATCCGCCGACACAACCCGGCAGCCTATATTGTAAAAAAAAATATTTCGGCAACATGCGCCCGGGAAACACTCAAGTCGTAGTAACGTGTATTTTTTAACCGACTTACAAAAGGAGGATTCTTAACTTGATTGGTATTTTTTTTATGTATGTACACCGATTACTCCGAGATTTATGATCCGATTTACGTGATTCTTTTTTAATTCGATGTGGAATAATTGCTCTTTGGTCCCCTAAAATTTTTGCATAATTTGCCCTAGTAGTATTCATTGTATGTATATTTTTTATGTTTTTTTCCGTTCCTTTGTTCTTTCTTGAGACCTATTTATTACGGCGCGGGGCACCTTTCGTAGGCCTACACATAGATACTAAATAGTAACAAATAAAAAAAACTAAAAAGTATAAAATAATTTATTTCAAAAACTATTTTTAATCATAATATCTTACTTCAATATATATCATCTAATTGAGGTACAATTTGGAGGCGCCGACATGCTGCCGACAATGTTTTCCCATATAGGTCTTTGGTGTGTATTTCGCTTTATAGTGAAAAGACAGTACCACCTATTGCAGCCTGAAGAGATATTATAGTACGTTTTATTTAGGACTTGCAAGTGCAGCGAAATTTCATGAAAATAACTCAATCTCAGCGACACCCTTTTCACTATAATCGTCTATCGCATGGAAATGGCCTCATTTTTCGGGATTAAAAGTCTCCTGGGTGATGGCCCATGTCTGTTTTAAAAGTATACTATTAGAGTAATGTAAAATAAAAATTAATAAAGTTTATGAATAATCTGTTTTATTACTTCCTTTTTATTATTTCTATCCGTCCAGGAACGGAGAAAGAATAGAGTTTCCTGCGTTGGGGCGTCCTGTCGTAAGAGGCGGCAAAACAACCCTCAACCAGGTGGTAGGGAATTTACCGACTGGATGGCTACCCCCCCGGTCTGTAATAGGCTGCCATAACAACCTTGAATTGTGTTCCGGCATTAGTGGCCAGGTTCAGTTCCAGTCTCCTTTAAGAGAGTAGTAACGCCTCTTTGGTATTGCAAATGTACATAGGCTATGGTAACCGCTTTCCATCAAATGGGCTGTCTGCCTGTCTGTTGAACTTTTACAATAAATAAAAAAACTTGGTTATTTTTCTTTTGAGATAAAAGTTGTTTTAATTACATGCTAAACATGTGTGTAGACATAACATAATTACTATAACTTCAAAGCTGCTGAATCGATTTTAATGCGAAATTGTTTTATGGTTTGTTTTATTCATAAATTGTTGTAATCATAAAACCAAAATACACTAGAATTTATCTTGTTTTTTTTAAATAAAATGTTTAGTTTTCGCTGGACATATTATGTTTTGCTATAATATACATTTTTTTTAAATTAATTTTGCTTGTTTAAATAATTATTTTTTCTAAACTGATTCTAATTCAGCTTGCAACATTTCACTATCTAACTAGAAACATTGCAAGTTAAATAATTTATAACTTCCAGTGAAACAAAACGATTTATTTCAGTGAAAGCTTGGATTGGACAATGTTATTTTTATTTTATAATATTTAAATATGACATTATAAATACTTTTGTTTATTCAGTAGACAGCATTTAGTATGCTAAAAGCAAATTACAACAAAGTAATTTAGATATTTTCAACGAGTTCAAAGTAATTCAGCTGGAGTCTGACGAATTCGCAAATGTCCAAAATAATCACAACATTAGCGTCACTTCTCACCAAATAGTAAACAGATATCGACCATCTGCTCTTAATTGCGTTTACACTCTACTGTAATTTACTTCTTAAATAATTTATAAATATCTGAAACAAAAAAAGGTCAACGCACGGACGAACACGTGTTTTTATTTGATATTTCATAAACACAAATATTGTTTTAATCCATCTTTTCTTTGTGGGAAACTTCTAAGAACAATGTTCTGGTAAAGGCACCTGCGTTTAGGTATATAGGCTTTTAGGTATAGACAGCTAAAAAGTGTGTCTGCGATTAACACCACCTTATTTCATATCTAATATATAAAATTCTCGTGTCACAGTTTTCGTTGCCATACTCCTCCGAAACGGCTTGACCGATTCTCATGAAATTTTGTATGCATATTGGGTAGGTCTGAGAATCGACCAACATCTATTTTTCATCCCCCTAAATGTTAGGGGTAGTCCACCCCAAAATTTTTTTATTTATTTTTTAGACAAAATTTTTAATTTCTATTTTTTTATGATACAACATACAAAAATACATACAATCCTCAATTTTCAACCCTCTACGATCAACACCTATTTTTTACCGGGCAGGACGACGTCTGCCGGGACAGCTAGTAATCTATATATATAAAAGAAAGTCGTGTTAGTTGAACTATTTATAACTCAAGAACGGCTGTACCGATTTAGCTGAAAATTGATAGGGAGGTAGCTTAGAACCAGGAGACGGTCATAGGATACTTTTATCCCGTTGGAATCGGCAGGTGACGCTGAGATCGGGTTTTAGAATCCTCCTTATCACCTGGAGCGATATTGATGATTTTGTTTTTGTGTGTTTGAGTGGGACCTCCCGCCCCGGATTTAAATCCACAATTGAAAGCCGTAGGTGACGCTGGGATCGGGGTCCTAGATTTTTATTTTTTCAGAGCAACGACAACGTCTACTGGAGCCGCTAGTATTATAATAAATCACACATCTCACTCTCCTTACATACATCTAAACATCAATATCTAATTACTTCTATATAAAATCCAAATGCATAAAAGGCTGTGAAATCACAGAGTTTAATCTTATAACAAATTTATAAAGCTGAGGCGGTCTGATTTGAAAAATTGTTTTAGTTTTAGATAGTTCATATATCGAGGAAGGCCCCTTTACCTTTTGAGCACATGTATATGATATTAACTTTTTAATGACACTGCCAAAAAGTCTGTTATTTTTAATTGTAGTTAAGTAACCAATTTATTTGAATTGTGTACACGAAAGTTTTTCTTTAGAGCCAGCTACAACTCCAACAGTTTTGCCGCCTCTTACAACAGGTCGCCCGGCCGCAGGAAATTATATTCTTTCTCCGTTCCTGCACGGATAAAATGTATTCTTTACTTTGCTTAATATAAATTAAATTTAACCTATATGTATGACCTTCAAAAAGTGTTCTGAAATTATTTTGAATAAAAATTTTAGAATTTGATTATTGATCCTGGTTACGACGCGTTCGGGTTTCCAACTCAATTATTCACTTAAACTTGTCTATTAGAAATTTTCGCAATAAAACAAGTAATTAAATGTAATTCTATCATAAACAAAAGTTGTTTTTTCATTGATTTAATGTATTTTTATGCATAATTTTCAAAAAATATTTCCATTCGTCTATTCTTCTCTACATAAACTATAAGTGTGTAAAATTCCATACTCATCCGTCCGCGCAATTCGCGTAAAAAGGGATAAAAAGATTTTCCTTCACATTTTCATATTGTTACGACCGAGGTGCCGACAAAGGCAAAGTCACACCTGCAGCCCCCTAGAAACACATTTTATTACCTTTTCGGCATTCGGCCTTTTTTTGTTTACTTTGTGTTTAAAATTTGTGATTAGAAAAACAGCCCATGGTGTATTGTAATCTTTTATGGCAGTCATTAGCCAGGTGTGATTGTAGGAAGTTCGGTCACGCTGCCGAGCAGACATATTGCATCCGTGCAATATAAAGCAATGCCTCGATTGATGAACGAGACAGTCAAGCGATAACCACAACCGGAGAAAGACTTGTGTACATTCGGTAAGCTATTTAATGACGGACTTTGCGCGGGTTATTGAATTGTGCATTACGTCTGGACTGG
Organism: Dendrolimus punctatus; assembly: GCA_012273795.1. Taxonomy (NCBI): domain Eukaryota; kingdom Metazoa; phylum Arthropoda; class Insecta; order Lepidoptera; family Lasiocampidae; genus Dendrolimus; species Dendrolimus punctatus. The sequence continues at coordinate 9,390,521 of CM022551.1, read as the reverse complement.
TTGTGCTCAGTTGTATTTGTACCTGTGTTAAACATTAAAACGGAATTTTAATTCGAGTCTTGCAACTCGTAACAATCTAATGATGATTCTATTCAAATAATGTTGCCTGTATCGAAGATACATTTTTGAATTGAAACATTGGTGTTTTACTCACTAAGGCATAACGTCATCAAGAAGTAACACTTCCTTTACTTATCTATTGCAATAAAGAGCCTCTTAATTTAATTGCTTTAGGAAATAATTAATGTGCAATGAGTACGCCTACTTATCATTCCAATATAACTTGAACTGGGTTAATGGATCAATTTTATCAAAAATCGTTAAACAGACAGGTCTTTGTTAATTGGTTTGGATTTCGCAACATTACAGATTAGTACAGCTTATTCTATGACTTTGCGTCAACTTAAAGTCCACATAATTATGGAAACAATTTATTGCTGTTCGTTAGTCTAGTTAAAACTCAAAAACGGTTTGACCGATTTTGATGAAATTTTGTGAGCGTGTTTGAGTGGGTCCCGGAACGCTTTAGATTTGCAATTACATCCAGTAGGTGGTCGTGAAATCTGGTTTTAGATTTTTTAAGGGCAGGACAACGTTCAGCGGCCCATGGGTAATTAATATAAAGTAATACAGTAGAGAAAACTAAAATATTTAAACAGCTTAAAAATCATAATAATGAAAATGACATATAATATATGAGTCCCAAACTGCCCTCAGTTGAGAACGTTCCCAAAACAATTATCTCGTTGAATGGCAACGCTGCCTTAAATATAGTTATACTCTTTAATAACGTGAAGCAATATATTTAGAAAACAAATTTTCCACATATTCTGGGTTTTGAACATATCCAAAAATATATCACACCTTCGTAGGTGTCCTATAAAATAATATAAAATCTATATTAACATCATTATGATAAATAAACAATGCTTAAATAATAAATGCTGAGTTTGAGATGTACTGGAGCAAGATTCAAAGTTCACGACCCACGTCGCAATACCCCAGTGTTGCCATGTCATAATCATACATTTGAGTGAAAAGTCACAGAATGCGTTAATTATATCCTGGGCAAGGATTTTTGGTAACGAAAATAGACACAAGTTACTTAAATATCTTGTAAAGAAAGATACATTCTACAAGAAACTGATGCTGAATTTACACTTGGAATAACAAAAGAATTATAAGTTTGAACGTTATTAAGGTTCTGTTGTCAAAGACTATACATATATATTGATTTTAATGTATTTTTTCTGCAGAATTAAATAAAAAAATTAGCATTCGTCGCTTCTTCTCTGTATAAACTATAAATGTGCGAAATTTCATACTCCTAAATGTAAATTTCCTATTTATTATGTTGCCAGAATTTTGGCAACGTTCCGAACTAGCGTTTTAGTATTTATTTTTTGTATTTATTTTCTTGTATATTTTTAGTATATTTAAAATTTAAGTTTTACTTTTGTCTGTAAATTTTAATTGTGAATATCCATACGTATAATAAATCTGTAGAGAGATTTAAAAAGAGAGGTTTAATTTCTATACAATGAAGAAAAATGCTAAAAACCGAATTAGGGGGATTTAAGAAGTGAAATAGAACTAATTTTTTTTTTCTTTTTTTTTTCTCTGTTTGTCGGTTTGTCTGTTTGTCTGTCTGTTTGTACCGGCTAATCTCCGAAACTGCTGGACCGATTTAAATGATAATTTGTATGGTGGTACCTTATATCCCTGGTCAACATATAGTATACTTTTGATCCCGAAAAATTAAAGAGTTCCCGTAGGCTAGTTGAAAAACCGCACCACGCGGACGAAGTCGCGGGCAGAAGCTAGTTTGAAATAAATAAAAATATGCAAATGGTAGTAATTAAAGTAGTTCTAAATATATATTTTTCTTTCTCATGCTGGCTAAATTCAACAGGATACGAATTCAAAGTTTACACGGTCAGTAATAATATACATAATTTCCTAGCAACACCGAATTTCACTTAAATCAGCGCATTTCCATATAACCGACATCACGATTGGGCTTGCGGTGCGCATGCGCACGTCGTGCTCGCGGCAAAAGTCCACTCACGTCCACGCGGCGCGCTTGCCCGATGGCTATTCCATGGAAACACCGATACATATCACTCATACGTCACACGTATACAATGACTACAGTATTTTAACTAGCAGTTATTCATTTAATATTTGACGAGTGCCAGATTTTTAACATAATTAAAATCTTTAAAATAGAACCAAATAAACTCCAAAAGTAAATATTTTCTACGACAACTTGAAGTCAATACGAAGTAAAACATGAAAATGACTATATTTAGCATAATATTCGGGTTGCTCTTAATTTCCCTGAACTCATCAGATTCTGACTTGGTGTCAAAGGGACCAACTCAGGAGTATTTTTGACCTCTCTTAAATGCAAAAAAAATATATGACAATTGACGGAGTGATCGTGTAACAAATGAATAAACAAACATACAGCTGAAAAAGAACAATAAAAATAAATACATAACTATACTTAGTTATGTACTTATTTTTAAACTAATTTACATAATAAACATAAACTAATTTTATTTTTAAGCTTACTAGCGATATTAAAACAACTTGGAATTTAAAAAAAGGAATAAAATTATAGATTAAATATTGGTCCCCAGCCACTGTCACTTACCGGGAACGTTCCCAAAAGGCTGGCAACGTTGCCAAGTTATAGGGCAACGCTTAATCTTTGAGCATCATAGACGACTTTATTAACTATTTAGATTTCCTTGGTTATAAAGTTTGTTAATTTTTAATTGCGAAGCGGGCTAAAACAACAATGGCCTAGGTAATAGGAGTATGAATTATATGAGATGGAATAGAGCAGATGGAATAGATGCAGCGTCTAAAGCAATTTTAGTTACTGTTAAAGAAGAAGAAGTGGCGCAACAAATTCCCCACCCACATATTATTACTTCATTATTATTATGCAGAAGATAAGAAAGAAGTAGGCAATCGGAACTCTCACTCATCATTTATCTTCTATATCAACTAAGATTTTATCCGTGCAGGAACGGAGAAAGAATACAATATCCTGCGGCCGGGCGGCCTCTCGTAAGAGGCGACAAAACAACCCACAGCCAGGTGGTAGTGGTTGTGCCCGACTGGATGGCTACCACCCTTGGTCTAAAGTAAGTCGCCATAGCAACCTTGAGTTGGGTTCCGGCATTAGTGGCCAGGTTCCAGTCCCCCTTAAGACAGCAAGAGCGCATTTGTAGCACCTTTGGTGTTGCAAATATCTATAGGCGATGGTAACCGCTGCTAAACTTATGCAATAAAAAAATCTCATAGCTTCACCTTAAATCCCAGTTACGTCCAGGGCTTTAGCCTTATAATCCAAAATCTGTGATTGCACTTCGTTGCGTACTGAACTGGACTTGCGTAGTCATACCCTGCCGTTGCGCTGCTGCTCTTTTAAGGGAGACTGGAACCTGGCCACTGCCTAATGTCGGAACATAACTCAAGGTTGCTTTGGCGGCATACTCTAGACCAGGGGTAGTTTCGTCCAGACCAGTAAATAAACCCTAGCACCTGGCTCTGGATTCGCTACCCGGTAGCAGCAAATTGTATTTTTTCTCCGTTCCTGCACCGACCAAAAGATAAAAAGAAGAGGTTTAAATTTTTGTGAAAAATATCAACGTCCCAGCGCAGGGCTTGAGACTCCCAATTTTCAAGTCGGATTAGTGGGTTTGACACATTGGTTATTTTTATGTGGAGGTTTCATCACGACATTTTCGCGACTAGTACAAATAATTAAAACTATGTTTTAACGGTTTTAGCGCAGCATTTTTATTTTGGCGTTTCGTCCACTTTGCAGTAGCCGTGATCACGGAAGACAAAGATGTCAAATGTCAACAAGTAATCTTAAATTAAAAAGTGTCCGAAACCTCTAAATAAAATGACGCACTAAAAACCGTTAAAATTGAGTTTTAAATGTGCACCTAAGCAAGAGAACAGCCTTAGTGGTGCAGCCTTCACGGCCAGAACTCCAATCCATATCTTAACCGCGAGTTTAAGCTACTGAACCATCACTTTTTGCTGATGACATTGTGATATTATATTATCATATCATTTAAAAAAAACCATTAAATATAATAACTTTAAATCACTACATATCTGCTAATTTTGTCATGAAAACAAACTTCGTTTAAAAAAACTGACTCCAAAAACTAAAAAGTATAAAAATAACTTATTTCTAAAGCTATTTTTAATTATAATATCTTTTTTAACATGTATTATCTAAAACATCTTGAAGCCGACGCAAAGTAAAACATAAAGAATACTATGTTTTGAAAATTACTAATAGGTTTAGAAATAAGTTATTTTATACTTTTTAGTTTTTAAAGTCGGTTTTTTTAAACGAATTTCTTATTTGTTACTTTGAGTGTCTAGATATGGGTAGGCATACGAAAGGTGCCGCGCGCCTTAAAAAATATAGGTTCCAAGTACCTAATGGAAACGGATTTTTTTTTCAGAAAATGAAAAGTACTGGGCTAAAGTACGTTAAATTTTTAGGGGACCAAATGGCAACTATTCTGCATCGAACTAAAAAAGAATCACGTAAATCGGATCATAAATCTTAGAGTAACCGGTGTTCAAATACCAATTTATAAAAAATACCAATCAAGTTGAGAACCTCCTCCTTTTGGAAGTCGTTTAAAAATGAGAACCTCATCGACATGAGATTTCAAAGTAAACATAAAAAGTCACGCATGACATACAACATATTATCTTCAATCATTTGTAATATATACAAGTTCACAATCTTTGACTGTTTATAGTCTGTGCGGAGGAACGGCGCGTGCTGCACGTGTTTTAAAAAACGAATTACAATATTATCGTAAAAAAGATCGATAAAAATAATAAAACATCGATAATTTAGAATAAAAATGCAAACACTATTTGAATAATAAATTAGTCTATGATATATTTGAATTTAGAACGTCTTTTGTGCTATTTTTTTATTCCTGCAAATAAAAATTTTATATACAACTTCTTTTTTGTTGTTGCAAACAATATTTGAATTTAGAAGATTAGTTATGTTTAAATAAAAAGGAAATAATTATTTTTTATTGTTGTGTTTTTGTGTTCAACCATGAAAGTATTTTTGTTTTTCCTGTTGGTGGGTTATTTGGTGAGGTGCGATGATTCCAAGTAAGTTTATAATATTATTATTTTATTCAAATAACTTATTTATGTTTCCTTATAATTATACTTATAGTGCAGGCAAATATAGCAAAAAATAGGAATGATGACTAAGAATTTAAATATTACATTGTGTTATATCTGAATAATAAATTAATATATTGAGAATATGTAGTACATACGATGATACCTGCTAGGAAATGTGTTAATTGTCAGTCATTTAGTACCGCTTCATCTTACTATTCATGCACAGATCTTACAGATATCATACGATATATGTATGGGTTTTTATGACCTTTGCTTGTACAAGTCACTGAAGCACCTGGATTCGTGTTTGATTTTATTTTTTCGTATCTTGTTTTAATCTGGTTTGGGTGTCTGGATACCACCTCAGTATTGTACGTGTTAGAATTACTCATAAGATTTGCGCAAATTGCTTAGCTTAGTGTGTGTTTGTCTATCCATTTTTATAGTTATTTATATACTAGTTTCTGCCCGCGACTTCGTCCGGGTTACGGTTATACATGATTTAAGCGAAACATTAACCGTTTACGCAGCCCACAAAGCGGCAGCTCTCAATAGAAAAAAACCCGATTTTGAAACATTCTTCATTGGTGCTCCGATCCTATTGATCTAAGCGTGACGATATATAGCCTATAGCCTTCCTCGATAAATTGGCTATCTAACACTGAATGAATTTTTCAAATCAGACCAGTAATTCCTGAGATTAGCGCGTTCAAGCAAACAAACTCCTCAGCTTTGTCTATTAGTATAGATGTCATAGTCTGAGGTCGGTCAAATGCAGTTTCTTCTCGGAATGTTTATCCTAGACAATGCCCGAAATAAAGACAAAAGTCGGCCTTTGCCTAGTTGATCTTAGAAGCGACTAAGGCAGACTCGGTTAAACGTCGATTCGTACTGCACTTGTTACATCTTTAACTGACTGTGTACATTAGTCTCTCCTAGGTTAGACAAAAATTTGTTAGTCAAAGGCAGAAGGTCATTTATTTGGTCTTTGACTAAACCTAGGAGGGTCAGAGCTTCGATGTTTGACTATAATATATATACAAAATGCGAACAAAACCACGTCGAAATTATGTTAGTATATATAGAAGAATAAATTTCTCAGGATTTGAAGACAATTTCAGCCCATACACGTCCCACTGCTGGGCTTTATTTCAACTTTCTATAATATAAGATAGTATATCGGTACGTTCGTATAAGTGAGATTGTCGGATATCGTACATTAGTAATCTTGGTGTGCAGGTTTTATAGCGATGTTTTTCTACACACGCGGTAATTGACAGTCAAATATTCTGATACATATAATACATATTTTACTAATTTATAAATCGTCGAAACTTGCGTGTTTTGTACGAGCTTTGTATGAGACTAGCAAGATATGACGTCATCACTTAACGTGTAAAAGGCTTGTTCCTCCATTCAAAACAATATTTAATATAAAATTCTTGGAGTATTTTAAGAATTTATCTATTAGAATCTTAACTTTTTTTACCGACTTAAAAAAGGAGGAGGTTTTCAATTCAGCGGGATCTTTTTGTATGTATGTTCACTGATTACTCCGAGATTAATGATCCGCTACGTGATTCTTGTTTAGTTTGATGCGGAATAGTTGCCATTCGGTCCCCCATAAATTTAACATAGTTTGGCCCAGTAGTTTACATTTGACGAACATTTTTATGTTCCTGTTTCTTGGGACCTATATTTTTTAAGGAGCGCGGCACCTTTCGTCGGTCTACGTAGTCGATTTTATTAAACGAAGTTTTCATTAATCGGCGAACATACATTAAAAAAAGCAACTTTAAAAAAAGATCCCGACGAATTGAGAACCTCCTTCCTTTTTTCGAATTCGGTTAAAAATGACTATATTTTGAAAATTACTAGACTTTCAGATGTTTTAGATAATTTATATTAATAATATTACATAGCGTTAGAAATAAGTTATTTTATACTTTTTAGTTTTTGAAGTCGGTTTTTTTAAACGAAGTTTTTTATTTTTTAAACCAAATCATTGAAGACTTGGGAAGAAGCCCTCTAGTTGGCTCAAAGCATAGGGTACTTATGATTAAAAAGCTTTGAGGGTTTTGCAGCCAAATTAGTAAAACAGTGGAAGTTTCTCACCTACCCGAATTGTTACGCACTTTGCCGATCGATATGTCGAAAAATATTCCATTTGACCTCAGTCATGACCTTAAGACAGCTATTACTCTCCTAAATAAAAAATGACCATTTCTGCTAATAACTAAAAATATATTTTGTTAATGTGCCAAAAATTAAACAAAGAATACTTTAAATGACGGAAACGCTTTAAAATAAACTAAAAAAATCTTCTACGCATATAATGAATACCTACACGGAGAGTATTGTTTGTTTATCATATAAGGTCTTGGAAGCACGAGTCAATTACTTAAATGAGCATAAGGTATGCGTGTTTAATCTTCTTCCATTATTAATAAATGTATTACGTTACATATGTACCATAAAATAACTTCCAGGCGTGTTCTATCTATTATTAATTTATGGGAATAATCTGAATACTCCTTAAAGAGCTCCGAGAATGTAACGTAATGTAAGTACTAACAATCTCTTCAAATAGTGGTCGTCAGTGGTTGAAATTCGACCACAATAATTAATGTCAAACACTACTTCTATAATAACAGATTTCGTTGAGGCTACACTGTTCATTTGACTTTAACAATAAAGAGTGTGTGCCAAATACATGGTGGTGTGCGTAATGTTTTTTATTTAATGTATTTTTTATGCATAATTTAAAAAAATAGCATTCTTCTCTTCTTCTCTATATAAACCATAAGTTTATCTTTCTTTTCATCATTTATTCTTTCCACACGAAAGAATGAATGATGGAAGAATGACTAAACAGATATACAATGCAAAAGTGGATGGATGCAGAAGTCGAGGAAGGCCACGACACACCTTCCATGATCAAATTGATCGTGTACTAGCAGAAGGTGATGTCAGGAACCTTAAGAACAGACGAGCGTGCATGACAAGAGCTATGAATGTCAAAGAAGCAAGTGAGGTGTGTACGAATAAGCCTAAATGGCGCTCTGTTGTTCGTGCCTACTCCGCAAGGGACTTGGCGTGAAGTTATATATGTATGTGCGAAAAGGCATACTCCTCCGCCCGCGCTATTTTTGTAAAAAGGGCTCACAAGTTTTTGTATTTATATATAGAAGATATATTTTTCTTTCTTTAATTATTCATAATTACAGTAATGTGTGAACGAAATTCAAATTTTCAGATTAAATTAACAGAACTTACTTACGACAAACCAGTAGTGAACCCAATAGCCCGGTACTTTAAGTTCTTTTTCCCACAATAGTCCTACACTGGTTGGTGCTTGTCCTTGGGTGCATTATTATATGGTGTAGACAGGGATAATCGCCGGTCAGTGTCACGCCACATTTAGATTAAATTTGTCAAGGGGGCCTCTACGTGTTGGCCTTCCCATGGCCCCACGCAAGCCCTTCAAAAGTCCGGGCTATTTTTATGGCTCATGGTCATTAAAGACATACATGTATAGTTAATAAAACTAATTCTATTATGTAATATTTAATTATCAAAACAAATAAATAAATTTTAATAATACAAACTATATGCTGATTACATAAACAACAAAACGCTTACAATAAGGAAAATTCGTTCGTAGTTCCTATTAAAAATCGTTAATTTAATTAACAAACCGACTCTGAGTATGGGCGCAATTGAACAGTGAACTACCAAGTAGGTGTAGAAGGTAATGCACATTACGCACCTTTTGCGTGTTCGTAACAAGTAAGATAAAAATAGCGACAAATCAATAGCTTATTACTATCACTATAAAAGACAAAGGAAAGTAATGTTAAGTGCAATTTCAAGTCTTCATTGAAGTTATATAAAGCGCATTATCGTTTGAGGTGATTTGCTCTAGTTATTTTCATTTCCGCATATATTGCTGGTTGCTAAGCAACGCTTTGTCATGCAAAATGTCGATAAAAGCACGGCTCTACTATGCAACCTTAAGTATGGCGGCGAAATACGCTCACAGTGTTCTTTTAGTTCTGATTAGTTATCGACTAATCAGTGCAGAATCTTCCGCACGGTATGTTCCGCAGATGTGTCGCTATGCTTAGGCTTAGCGACACAGCTGCGGAACGTTCCCGGGAAGTCCGTCGACGGATGAAGCGGCGCTAATCTGAACGCGGCGGAAATTCCGCTGATGATTCATTAAAAAAAACACTGTGAGCGAATTCAGTTGAACTATACGCGCGGAACGTTTCGTAAGTTCGAGTTGGCCACCAAAGAATGGCCAACCAGTTACCTCAGGCCTCAACTGCAACTGAAGAACACCTTGGAGAGAGTTTCGCAAGCATGTTTAAGATCTTCATATAAAAACAACACGATAAAATATATTTCAAAAAGTACAAATAAACACAGATAATAAGATTATATATGTTAAGATATATATAATAATGTTACGAGTTACGGAACTCGAATTAAAATGCCGTTAGAATTACTATAGAATTTATTAGCACTACTTATAACACAGGTAACACTTATAATACTAACACGTATAACACAAGTACAAATATAACTGAACACAACCAGTGCAAACGTAATGCACAATTCAATAACACGCGTAAAGTCCGTCACTAGATGCACACAGGTCTTGCCCCGCTTGTGTTTATCGCTCGGTTACCTTAATATAGTTATTTTTTTACTATTGTATATATATTTATAAGTTCGGTATATTTATAGGATAGTTTTGTTTTTGATATACAAGTAATTAATGAAATAAAAGGAAAGGCTTAAAAATATGTATATTTTTACAAAATTGAAACATTTAAAAGTTTATGCGAAGTCACAAGGATAGCAATATTTTTTATATATTAACTATTTGTCTAACTTTGAAATAAGTAATCAAGGTGAGTTTGTATGTTTGTTTCGTTATGACGACCTCGTCCCGGATAAAAAATATTTTAAGATTAATTCTATTTGTTTTAGGTTTTAAAGACGCCAAGGCTTTTCCACTGTTTTTACACATGTAAATATTTTAGTAACTTATCTAAGAAGGAAGTTTTTCGCACTTTTCGTTCAAAATAAGTGCAAAATTATCCGTGAAGGAACAGAGAAAGAATACAATTTCCTGCGTTGGGGAATCCTGTCGTTAGAGGCAACAAAACAACCCATAGCCAGGTGGTAGGGCATTTTCTTGATTGGATGGCTACCACCCCTGGTCTATGCCGCCAAAACAACCTTTAGTTGTGTTCCGGCATAAGTTACCAGGTTCCAGAATTCCAGTCTACCTTATGAAATCAGCAGCCCATTTGTAGCACATTTGGTGTTGCAAATGTCTATGGGCGATGGTAACCGCTTTCCATCAGGTGTAGTTTTGTAGAGGTTTCCTATTTACATTATTTACTAACAGAACTATAAAAAAGTTAATAAAAAATTAACAATAGTTGAAATAATTAAAACTATTTTTAGCGGTTTAAAGCGCGGCACTTTATTTAATTTTTATTTGGACATTTTGACCACTTTTCAGTAGCCAGACACTTTCGGACGAAGTATAAAATGTCAACATAATATAGAAACAAATGAAACGAAAACATAGTTTTCATTTTGAGTATTTTTTTAATTTGTCGAATTCAAAATTAGAAAACTTTGGTTGTGATATGACCAGCGTAGACTCGTTAGTCGCATCCCATTGACTAAATACGGCCAGATCAGCCGGTTCAGAAGCGGAAACGCCTGAATCACTCAAGGGGAGCAAATACGCAACCCTCAGTGAGGGTCATATGTTTGTGCCGTTTGCTGTTGAGACGTTTGGACCGTGAGATCCCGAGGCCTCTACAAAGAGCTATCAAAATGCCTGATCGAATCTTGACCTTACCAAAGAACTGTTTCCTACCTGGAACAACAGTGGTCCAGCAAAGTAATGTAACCAGCCTTCTGGGCACCCATTGACTTCGATGACCTACAGAGAGACTATAGATCTCCCCTTCCGACGATCCTGACCAGCAACCTCATACATGCATGTTTATTTGATATGCTTTTTACCTGGCCTCGTTTTAACTCCTTTTATTTGATCATGGCGTGTACGCCGTGGTCTACCTGTACCAACTCTACCATTCACAATACTGTTATACACTTTTCCTGTGATTCTATTTTCTTCCATTCTCTTCTACATGCCCAAACCACCTTAACGTTCCTTCTTCAACTCATATTATTACATCTTCTTTCAATCCACAACACTCCCCTAATACACTATTTCGTATCATATCCTTCGCGCTTACCTCACATATACTTCTCAAAGCTCTCATTTCGACTGCATTTATTCTAATTTCATTCTTCTTCTGCAACACCCAACTTTCACTGCCGTGCATTAGTGTTGGCACCAACACCCTTTGATGGACAGCCAAACGTGTCTTACAGATATTTTTGGCCTAACCTGTAATTACTCTTCGTTCGATGACCTAAACTCAGCCTATTTTACTCGCAGTCCTAAGGGATTATAGATAGAATACAATATAACTAATGGGCATTGTTTAATTACCTTTTCATAATTATGCTACTTCAAAATTTATGTATAAATAAAGGCTGATATAGTTTGAAATTAATTAAATAAATATGAAGCACTATTTGTCCTCAAACAGCTTAACACAATCTAATATATAAAACTCTCGTGTCACAGTTTTCGTTGCCATACTCCTCCGAAACGACTGGACCGATTCTCATGAAATTTTGTGTGCACATTGGGTAGGTCTGAGAATCGGCCAACATCTATTTTTCATCCCCCTAAATGTTAGGGGTAGTCCACCCCTAAATTTTTATTTTTTTATTTTTTAGACAAAATTTTTAATTTCTATTTTTTTATGATACAACATACAAAAATACATACAACCCTAGATTTTCAACCCTCTACGATCAACCCCTATTTTTTACCGGGCAGGATGACGTCTGCCGGGACAGCTAGTATATCTATAATATTATAAAATTCTAAATATTATGCCATGTATTAATTACACAATGCCCACCACAGTAGTCATGAGAACCATAGGGTATATTAATATCGCATAGACATTCATCACAGATACTCATATTTTTAGTCGATTTATCAGATAATTCGATTTATAATGAAATTACTATTCCTACTGATTAGTTAATTTTAAAAGCCCACTAAATTATCGTCTAGATAATTTAGTGCATCGGTAACTAATTATTATAATTGTTTTTTGATCCTGGCAACACTATGATGTAATTGTTATTTTTAGAAATGATGCAATATTATTGTTTTGTAAGGTAGCATTAATATCTACATAATATCATGAATAGTCAAATCAGAGGCTGAACAATAAAGGGAAAAACCTGCCAAATAGTTAATATTTCTTGATTTCTAACCCAAATCTCTCCAAGGCAGTTACACGTGTCTATACATAGAAGTGCATATTTTATTATTTCTGAAGCACAACAGACAGGCTGACGGAGCAACTGCGCTGGAAAGTGGTTACCGTTGCCTATGGACATTAGCAATACCAGAGGTGTTGGCAATGTGCTGCCGGCCTGAATGAGGAACTGGAACCTGGCCACTGATGCCGGAACTCAGCTCAAAGTTGTTATGGCGGTAAATACCCTACCTGGCTGACGGGCTGTTTTGTCGCTTCTTACGACAGGCTACCACAAAGCAGGAAAAGTATTATTTTTCCGTTCCTGCACAGAGAATATAGAAATCATCAGGAACAAGATGTAATTTTTTTAGAATTCTTGTCTGTTTGTTCGGGATTCATGTATAAACTACTGAGCCGATTTCAATGCGATTTTTGATCGAAAGCACATTCTTAGACTTAAAATCTGCTCTCCTTTTTATGTCGGATATCCCGCGGGAATTTTTCTGGGTATGATTTAAAATTGCCAGATTGAAAATAATCGATTTCGATACGATTTTTTTAATTCAGTTAAGAGAGAGATTTTCGTACTATTGAACATATTACAGAGTGGAAATAAAATCCAGTTTTAAAATCGAAGTTATATCCATTCAAGAGGCTTACATTAGGTCCAGCATCATCGCACGCTTTTGAATACTTTAATTAAATGAAGATGTTGCATGTATTAATATTATAATATACTAATCTTAAATACATGTAATTGCGAGTCGTGCATCTAGTCAAAGAGTGTAATAAATTATATGCTACTAGGGCTTACCCCGCGGCTGCGCCGCGGGTTAACCTCTAGTGCGTGTCTCTTGTTTAAAGAGCAAGTGCTACAGGTTATATTATATTACATTTTTATGTATTTGCCCACGGAAGATTCACTTCATTTTATATCGCTAATTATACCATCCCCCGTCTATCTGTCAACAAAATAAATTACAAAACTTGACCAAAAAGGCCAAAATGGTCTAAATAACCAAATAGGCCAAAATGACCAAATAGGCAAAAACGATCGAAAAGGCCAAAATAATCAAAATGGTCAAAATGACCAGAGGCCAAAATGAGCAAAAAAATCCAAAATGACCAAATAGGCCAAAATGATCAAAAAGGCCAAAATGACCAAATAGGCCAAAATGGCCAAAATGACCAAATAGGCCAAAATGACCAAATAGGCTAAAATGACCAAGTAGGCCAAAATGACCAAATAGGTCAAAATGATCAAAAAGGCCAAAATTACCAAAAAGGCCAAAATGAAAATTATCCCTTGTCCATCCTTAGTATTTAATTTACATACGTGCCGAATTTCAGCCAAATCGGTCTAGTAGTTTTTCCGTAAAAGCATAATAAACAAACAGACAAATATCATTTTATCCCGGAAACTATCCCATTTTTCGGGATAAAAAGTATCCTATGTTCATCCTCGGTATCAAAAATATATATATACTGAGTTCCAGCCAAATCGGTCCAGTAGTTTTTACGTGAAAACGGAACAGACAGACAGACAGACAGACAGACAGACAGAGTTACTTTCGCATTTATAATATTAATAGGGATATTCCCTTTGTCTGTCTGTTCGTCCTTTGCAAAGTTAAGCACAGTCAGCAGTTTATTGCGCCTTTGTTTATGCATATATATGAAGTATGGACATTACATTCATTTTAACCAGCAATATTGAAACCACATCATTTTCGCTATATACATCAATCCCATGGAAACGATGTTATTTGTCTCAATAAAGTGTCCAAGTATTGACCAGAGATATAAGCCCTGTGTCGACTTTCGTTCAAGTCCGTTCAGTAGTTTTCAAGTGATGCTCGAATAGATAGGCAGATATGAATTCCAAAAGTTACTTTTTGAGTTATGCTGGTGCAGGCTGCCCTGATTTTTCATCATTTTTAAATTCATTGAACAAACACGATCCTTCTAAAATCTGTTATATTATAGACTAATTGTTACCCGCGATTTCGTCCGCGTGGGGTTCTTCAATATTTTTTTTCTAATATAAACTACGTCACTCTTTTCTTCTGTTCTGTTGTCAAAGACTATATAATCTTCTATAATCACAGATTTCGTCAAGGCTACACAATTTGACTTGAACAATAAACAAAACAGGATATACGCGTGTGTGTCAAGTACATGATAGTGTGTGTATTGTTTTTTATTAATTACCTGTATTTTTTAAGCATAGTTTTCAAAAATATTAGCATTCTGCATCCTTTTCTATATACACTAGAAGTCTGCGAAATTTTGTACTTTTCCGTCCGCACAATTTTCGTCAAACTTTTTGCTTCACATATTAATATAATGATAAACATTTCAAATATATTTTGTGTCATAGGAAATTTTAGCACTACGCTACAAATTACAGTTTATGGGTGTTCCACCCATACCGTCCCATTTGCTATAGATTTTAGTTAAAAAAAAGACGGAACGCTAAAATTAATAAACAAATTGTAATGAACTTTCTACATACGTGATGGAGGTCAGAAAGTCGTGACACAAAAATTTCGTTAAATAGACACCTTCATGTAAATTTGTAAAATAGCTTTCCATTGATGCAAAATAAGTCAACAATTTACGTATGTTAATTTGTATGGTCTCCATAAGGCTGTTTGAGAAAGCCTAGTTATGGCGACCATGTCTTAATAAGTTGCAGTTTCACTATTAGAAAGTTCTCGTAAATTACAAAAATAAAGAAATTAACATTTTTACATGTCGGGCCGAGTGAGTGCAGCGGTTCCAAATTCCGGCGGGATTTCTGGGATACAAAGTACCGCTGTATTTATAAAAGAATGTAAGCTATCGTGGAAACTGTGCCAGAATAAGCAAATTATTACGTACCTAAACTACTACAAACCGCTCCCGGAAAAATTCCCGCGGGATTCTCAGCACAAAAAGTAGCCCAGATTTGAAGTCCGAGAATTTCCTGTCGATCAACAAAAAATGCCTCGAAATCGGCTCAGTAGTTTTTACGTGAAACCCGAACAAACAGACAAACCGAGAAACAAACAAGACATCTAAAAAAATGCATAATGTTCTCCATCGTTTATAATAGTTTATTACAGTATTTTTTTAATAAGTTTATTTTAAATATTTCATAAGCAGTCTATAGACACGGTATTGTTAGAATTTTATAATATTAGATAAAACAAAAATAAATGGGACGTATAGTGGAAAATGTACTTAAATATAAAAATAAAAAAGCAAAAAGTTCCCAAATGAAAGACGCTCGAGAGTAATCCCTCTGGACTTTTTCTCAGGAAGAAAGGTATTCCATGTCCTATAGTATACTCCTGACAACATGGATGCAAAATTTCTTGACGGTTGAGTCAGTGATGCGCGAAAGTTCAACAAACAAACTCACATCCGTATAATAATTAATTAGGGTTCTTTTTGAATGCTCGTCATATGACGCTGGGTGAATAGTCGTTTCCAATAAGTTTAATCATAAATGCACTTAGCTGAAGAACTTCCTCTAAACCACGTTATCAAAATACATTAATATTATCTGATAAAAAGGAACTGAGATTAGCAGAACAAACTGACCGCGCCCTATACTTTACTCATTTATCCATTATAACAGACGAATTTGAAACGAAAGTGTTATGTTTGATCCTTACAATCTTGTGAATAAACAGGGGGCCTAAAGCGGCTGCTTTTGCAAATTCGCTTTCATAAGTAACGTTGTAGAGCCAAGCTGTAATCATTATTTTGACTACATTATCATGAGGCTGTGTGATACCACGCTCTCAGAGAATATCAGCCTGAAACGGTTAGCTAAGTTCTGGTGGCCCATCCACTATTTCAATCTTCTATCCCATTTCTTCCATCCCGTCATAAGCCACCATAGTGTGCCAGGTTTAAAGATTAATTAAAGACAATATGATTTCATAAATCCCTATTAATATTATAAATGCGAAAGTAACTCTGTCTGTTTGTTCCGTTTTCAGGGAAAAACTACTGAAACGATTTTGCTGAAATTCGGTATACATAATAATATGTAATTTTAGTACAAAGGGTGGACAAGGGAAACTTTTCATCCCGAATAGTGGGACTATGTAAAGGTTATCCCAGAAAGTATGATAAGTTTTTTATTATTTGTCAATTTCGTCATTTTGGTCATGTATGTAGGTCAAAACTAGTCGATTGTATAAGGCTGAAATTTGGAAATACCCTTCTATTTAGGTACATTTGCAGACTGGTAAGATTGTCTAAATTTTAACATTCAGCTGCAAATTGGTCCTAGCTCAGCATGTTGCTGGTTAGGTTAACCAGTGCTGATCTTCCGCTAGGGTCATTAATAGCGTTTTATGAGCTTGTTAGCAGAAAGAATAATAATATCTGAAACATTATAATCAAAAGTTTATTACACTAGAATTATTACAATATTAATACAGCACAATAATACACAGAAATATTAGGACAACTCCAAGAGTTGTCTCCACGCTTGTCAGGTGTCGAGCATCAAATTGCCCTTAAAGAATACTGCGATTATCGTCCACAATATACTATGGGCCTCTTGCCCAACAGAGCTTTCGCTCTGTTAAACCGATGAACGTAGACTATCGTTGTAGACTAGCTGAATATCGTTTTCAGACTAGGTGTAGACTGGTTGAAGACTAGCCCCCCTCTGCCCGAACACAGAGTATAAGATCCTCGTAGTGCGTCTGCAGCGACACCATCCTGTAATACTTTGGCGCCACTTCACTTCCGTTATAACATCAACTCCCGGTTACTCCATTTTGGATATCCGTTGGCTTGGTAATAAATGATTCCACGTTGACATCCGGTTATAAGACTTCCGATTACTACATTAATGAATATTTTATCCGGTTATTGACTACTTCCGTCATATGGATCCTTTACAATAATAAATACCATTCTAACAAGCTCATATTGCTCAGCCAATATTACACTTTATAGACGTGAAAAATTAATGTTAATCTTGATCATATTTCTGAGGTACCCCTTGTAGTCAAAACGCATTTTCGATATTTTTTCTCGATAGAATTGTTAAACGTACATCGCTAATTAATAAAAGTAACAGTGTAATAGTGTTATACCGACAAAATGAATGCACAACTGGTTTATTATCTTTCCCGCATTTGAACTTCTTTGCAGTCAAGCGACGATTACGATACGAGCAAGTCGTGTGTAGCATATTCGATAAGCGATATAGTGACAGACTTTGCGTGTTATTAATTCGTGCGTTTGTACTGGTTGTATACCGTTATATTTGTACCTATATTATACGTGTTTGTATAGTTCTAATAAATTCTATAGTAATTCCAACGGCATTTTAATTCGAGTCCTGTAGCTCGTAACAATTTTATAAGAAATATAATTATCATAGTTTTTTTAATTGGTTGTTAAGCGAATTTGAAAGTAATTAATCATGACAAGTGGCATACGCAGACAAAAGCAAATTAAATACAAAATGAAAAAAAGTATTAATTTTGGACATTATCCTTTCAAATTTAATTTTCCTAGCTATAGTAAAAAAATTAAAAGAGGATACACTTTGACTTTACAGGCAAACATACAGACAGACATTACAGTGTTTCGTATTTTTAATTTATCCTTTATCCCAAAATCTTCATAACTTACCATCTCATACAACTTGAAAGGTTTTAAAAGGTTCAACAGCTATAAAACATTTAATTACAAAAGTAAAACCATGGCTACACGCTAGTATTTCGTAATTACTGATTTAAATTCATAAAAATGTATGTAATATATTAATATCTACTATGGCTCAAGTTTTAATGTAAATATTTATTTTATTTGCTGTGCACCGAGTTTGTACGATGCGTTCACCTGTTAGATTTCCCGGTCAAATGTGGTTGACCGACAAGCCACATGGATTTTAAAATATCACGACTTACGTCCTAGGGAACTAGACAGATCAGTCTTGTCTTTAAATCTTACGATTTTAAATTTATGTTTTCATATTGATCCGTGCAGGGACGGAGAAAGAATACAATTTCCAGCATTTGAAAAAATAATTCATGTTACGCATTTGGCTCATAAACTATAAGAAAAATATGTATGATACAGTATTGGAAAAGTAGATTTAAAACAAAAAAAGGAATTAAATAATACAATACCACACAAAAAACTGTAAGTATGTCTGTTTATCTATATCATTCTTAAGTCATAATTATTATCGTCTTAAAAAAATCGTGATACAATTGGTTAATATAAAAGTCATTATATTAAAAATATATATTAATGAATAAATAAATAAATAAAAATTAACCAAGGTGAAGAAATGAATATTTGGTATCCTGTTAGAAATGTACCTCAGGTACTGGCTTCACTTAGTACACTGCTCATAGGAGATCATAAAGTCATCAGTTATGATTGGTTCTAATTGTCGCGTCAATCCCCATTATGTAGTATTTGCTGAATGAATGATTTGATTCCGTCTACTTGGAACAATTAACACCGATGTCTTTAAAGGCAGGTGTACAATTACAAGGCATGTAAGCCTCAGTGAAGTTTTAACCAAACAAAAATGTATTGGGACTGGTTGCAGATGCTGCATAGATAGAATAATTAATTTAATGTAAAATATATGTGAATGAAATGCTTTAGTAAAGGAATGACCGACTGAATGACTGACTGATAGACATTTGTTATTTTTTATTTTAATATTTTAATAAACATCTTACCGTTTGTTTGTTTTACCTTACCGTTGGAAGAAAATTGACATTACTTACATGAATTTATGTCAAACTGCTACCAGCTTTAAGGGAGGTGAATGGATTTTACTAACAGTGTCAAAATTTTACTAATCTAAAGAATGTGAATTTTGTGTACCATATCTCATCAAAGGAGAATGCCCATTTTGAGTCCGTACTAAATATCTGAAGTTACAAATAAAGAGACTTCTTATCAAGTCACATCAACGTAAAGTAAATTCATATTTGTTTCTTGCTATATTTTTGTCACAGTGTCATATTTTTGATTACTTTTGTACAGGAGACTGTCTAATAAACCACTTGATGCCAAATAAATCATGTCATATGTTAAAGTTTTTTTGTTGTTTTTTTAAGAACTCTACGTACTGAAGTTCCGTACGCGTTTTTTTAACTTAATCGAGAACAAAGTTTTTAGAATTTATACACGCTTATTGCTTATTTTTGTTATTGTACGAATAACTTATTATATTAATTTATTCTAATACTAATATTAATCTTACGAATGTAGAGTGTATCTGTTACATGCTGATGTTGTGAGGAAGTGCTAAAGTATAATAAAGCTGTTAAAGTATAATATAGACTTTTAAAACTCCTTTTGACTAAACTACATTATTTTAAAAGAAACAAAAAACATAGTTTGCTTTAACTCCGTTTAGAATAGATTAGAAAACACTTTATTGTTCACACATAAGATAACAATTTACAGTAGCCACTTTAAACAGTAAAAGTAGGGGCAATGGTCTCTTCCAGACAACCTGGGCTCTGGATTTTATGAAATGGAATTTCGCAAGTGTATGACGTTGGTGTTCAAATTAAATACATATAGAAATAGGATATATAAATATCACACAGTACATATACCTAAAATGAATAAAAAATAGAGAACATCATCATTAACAATTTACATAAAGATTAGATACATGGGGCTTATTACATCTTTTACCATTTTTATTCAAATAAATGTAATTTTATTTATCAGTATTTAAAGTGGATGCAATGGATGAACGATTGTCTGCCCTCCGCTTAAGAACAGGCCACATTACGTAACGTACGTGAGTAAGCAAGGCCAATGTTTGTTTTTCATTATTTGGTTTTAAGCGGAAACAACATAAACTCAGTTAAGTGGGTCGCATTTAGCACGTCCGTGATCTTGTACATCTTTCAATTAATCCCGGTTGTTTGTTTTGTCCTATAAATATTACAGAAGAATTATATACACAATAGAATTTCTTTTGTTCAGTTGTTTTATCTGTTATCTCATAAATCTCGTAACCTCACTGCTTCATCTGGGATAATGTTATGGTTATAGGCCGTTACATACACATATAGCAATGCGTTTAATGCGTAATATACACACTAATGTAGCTATTTGTTAACGGGGTTATTTTTAACGCTTTAAATAAAACGCATTCGGCCACAATCAACATGTAACATTATCCCAGATGAGGCCTCACCTTTACAGATCATGCATAGATGAATTTCATCTATATAGCCCAGTATTGAATGAGCAAATCATCATCATCCGAGCGTTAAATCCAGGTTGCGTTCATAGTACTCGCTCTGACGCCCAGGGTTTTGTAGTTTTCCTATTTTTTCTTCTCCGCTTCCCGCAATCTTCGGCATCTCTCGTTATGAGACTATTGGTACACAAGTTACAATGCAAGCACAATGTCAAGCCAGCATTTCTTGGGCCTTCCCTTTCGGCCGAGATTTGAGATTTGTTCCCCGCATAATTAAAAAACGTAAGCAATTCTCTTGCAGTTGGTCTGCTTTACTGAACCGACCAGTAAATTTACCACTAACTCGTCACTCTCACTGATTTCGTTCTTCTTTTCGTTATTCTTTTATATACTGCCTATCCTTTTCTGACCATCTATCTATCTCTGTCTATTCTTTCCTAAACCTTCTATTCTAGAATCTTCTATCCTTCTCTAAAATGTATCTGTCCTTGTCTTTTTCTTCCAGAATCGTCTACCTTTTTCTAAAAGTCTTGAGACTGACTTACGCTGCCAGAAGGTTCTACCCTCGGTCGCTACATAACAAGTGTAATTCAGATAGCTACCAGCGGGGAGCGTTACCAAAAATACTGCCGCATTGCCCCGTTTTTCGGCAACACTGATCCGTTGTCCTAAATATAGGCCAGCCCCTCAGTCACGCGAGACTTATTTAAGGTCTCAATAAAGTTCATCAGCTCCACCTCCGTATGCCCCCAAAGTCTCAGCTTTTGCAATCGTAATCCATTAAAGATTATGACCTCAAAGCATAACGTAACTGATGACGTCACGAATGGAAATAAAAATACCTACAAATGAAGGTTTTTGCCAGGCCTTGACTTTGACATTCTTATGTTCGGGCCTCTAAATTGGCGGATTGAAAATATTGGTTATCTATCTCTAAATTTTATAATATTGTAGAAGTGGCGAGTCAGTATATTGAAGTTATTTATTTTAAAAAAATAACTGTGGTATACTATGTTACTATAGACAATAGAAAAAGATACTTTTTTTATTTAGAAAGAATTGTCAATTACTGCCGCATGTCAGTGACGTGGCACACAGAATGTGATAATACTCGCCAATCACTCTATTGAATTGTATTCGAATATTATGATTCGATAAAAGTTGTTAAATGGGTATTTATTTCAACATTAAAGTAACAAAGTAGTATATTGTTGGTTTTTTAAATTTATTTGATTTACTAATTAAATATTACACAAGTAGAATTAGTTTTATTTTGAATGTCTTGGAAGACCACGGGCCATAAAAATGGCCTTGACTTTTGGAGGGCTTGCGTGGGGCCATGGGAGGGCCAACACATAGAGGCCCCTTGACAAGTTTAATGGAAATGAGGCGTGACACTGACCGACGATTATCCCTGTCTCCACCATATAGTAATGTACCCAAAGACAAGCCCCGGCCAGTCTAGGACTGTTGTGGGAAATGAGGACAAAAAGTACTGGGCTATTGGGGTGAACTGCTAGTGGTACTAGGGGTCTGGGAATATGGGGACTATGGCGTCTGCCCATCGCAACGTTCACGGAACATGGAAAAATGGGCAGACGGTGACTCGCCACTCCCTTCATGGGCCATAGTTTTATTTATTATAATTATTGAACAAAATTGAATCGTTTTGGTCTTATGCCACAAGGAAGGCTTGCATTAAATCGGATATAATTCCGGCACAGCAATATGCTGAGTGTAAACCTTGTTTGCTGAAAATGCGACGTACAAATTCTAGTTTGTGATAAATAGACTCTAACAATATTGAAAAAAATAAAATTAAGGAAACAATATAGTCCTAAAATTGGACCGAGACTTAGCGTAAGGCCAGTAAGACCAGTGCTGATCTTTCACCTGGAACCAGCAGGTGGAGTCACGGAGTCAAGAATATAACACAAATAATGTAAAATCTATTTAGTTAAATAAGTATAAAAATAAAAATTGTTATCTGTTTGTCGGTTTATTCGGGATTCATGTAAAACTACTTAGAATCTGTGGTACTTCATATCCGGGAAATACACGGGGTATTTCTATGACACCCCATATTTTTTCATATGATTATCACTAATTAATATTCTTAGCTTACATTGTTTTTAAATATTGCTTTGTATTCTGGAAATCCCACGGACTTTTTTCCCAGGAGAGATTTGAAATAGTTAGGGTGCATAACAATTGGCTAATTCTGTCCTGTCACTACTTTCACTAGAACGATAGGTCACATCCTTTATCAAATGCTGTTTAATATTTTACGTCCAAAAACCTGGTTTTATTTTCGAGAAATGTTTAAAGTGGCTATATTGGGTTTTTAAGGGAATTTCTGATATTTAATTATTTCATACTAATAATAAATAATTGGCAGACAAAATTTTTAATTTCTATTTTTTTATGATACAACATACAAAAATACATACAACCCTAAATTATTAACCCTCTGCGACAAACCCCTATTTTTACCGGGCAGGACGACGTCTGCCGGGACAGCTAGTATATATATATATATATATATATATATATATATATATATATATATATATTATAAACTATATACAAGCAAAAATGAAAGAATAATACAATCACCACTATTAGAATACAATACGTATGTAAATTAATAAAACAAAATTATTTTTAAACAAGAACATAATGGGTACATCTTAAAAACTATAACAATATCAAATTAAATACAAAAAGTTAGTTGATGAAGCGAAAGATGTGTGGCAATATGATAACAATTTGACCTCCATCGTCTCTGCCCAGTCCTAGACAGCATATGTATAACAGTCATGAGAATATTGTTACAACCTAGGCCGGGGCCTAGGTCTTTGTCGGGACAAAGACAAATTCCACATACAAATCTGTAAAAGCACATTTTATTACTTTTCGGCATCTGAACTAATTGTAATCCTTTTATGATCGTCTTCTTTTGTTCACTAATTTATTGGCATACATGCCTAGTTATTCTAGAGAACAGCCTATTGTTCTATTGTACTCGTTTACGGCCGCATTATTAGCCATGTGTTGCGGATTACGTCGACGACATTTGTATTTGCAAGGGCAGTTGAGCTACGACTACGATACGGGCGTGACGTGTGTACATTCGGGAATCTATTAGTTTTATGACTTTGGACTTTGCGCGTTTTATGAATTACGACCTTCTGCATTACGTTTGGATTTTTTGTGTTCGGTTATATTTGTACCTGTGTTATACGTGTTTGTATAGTTCTAATAATATATAATTCTAACGGCATTTTCATTCATATAAGGCATAGTAATAATATGTACATGTATTATTCACGTATGGAAGTACAGATTAAAAACACCATAAGGCACGTTGTCGTAGCAAAGTAGTCAATTATTTTCTCATCAATGGATTGGCAAGGTGCGGCCTTGTTTAGCCTCGTGTCTTTGTCGTGAGGAAACATCGTTAGACGGGACAGTGATGGAGACATACGGAATTAGTTCGGTCAAGGCGAAATGGCGGAAATGCCATAAGCTCACCCCTAATTGACGTCGTTCATCCTCTTTAACCTGCGAGTTGGTATCTATACTATAAATATATGCTATTATAAATGCAAATATGATCTATCTGGAAGTCTATTTATCACGTTTTCAAGGAATAACCACGGCAACAATTTTGCTGAAATTCGGTATATATGGAGCCCAATTACAGAAGATAGATATAGGATCATTCCTATCACAGATTTTTGTTTTCTGTTTTATATCTTTATATGAGATTTGGAAACTAAATATTTTGGAGCATTGAGAGTTATATAATAATTCTTCTTATTAATTATATTCTAATTATGTGAACGAAATAAATGTAAAATTATCTCCAGAAGGTTGTCTGGAAGAAATCGCTGTTAGCGATAAGACCGCCGATTGTACTAGTTCTAAGATTGTTAATTCATGTGTATTTTTGTGTTATTTTCTTGTGTGCAATAAAGAATATTCTATTCTATTCTATAATCATTCTTTTAAGTTAATTCGGTATATTTATTCATTCATGAAATACAAGTACAAATCAACAGACACATAATAAAATTATAATTGTAGACAAACTAATGGCCCACTCGATAGTAAATGGCCGTCGTAAGAGGCAACAAACCAACCCACAACCAGGTGGCAGAGCATTTGCCCGACTGGATGGCTACCACCCCTGGTCTAGGGTATGTCGCCATAACAACCTTCAGCTGTGTTCCGGCATTAGTGACTAGATCCCAGTCACCCTTAAGAGAGCAGCAGCGCATATGTAGCACCTTTGGTGTTGCAAATGTCTATGTATGGTAACCGCTTTCCATCAAGTGGGCCGTCTGCCTGTCTATTGAACTCATGCAATAAAAAAACACATACGCTTGAATATGCAAATAAATATATTGTTAACATTTTACAAGTAGTAAAGATCATAATTATCGCTAGGTTTATGGCTGCACTTAATGGTTTAATATCTTCAAATAAATAAATTTCAACGTGAAGATTAATAGTTCGATGATCTTGGATTGACGTGGATCTATGGAGTAGGCTAGACTAGTATTAGAATTTCTTTTTATTTAGCGATTACACTTATGTTTCAACGCTTTAAATATCATATTTTCTGATTACTTTTATAATTTACGATTCAGTGTTAGCAAAAAAACATAGAAATTCGGGAGCGAATTTTGGGAGCGTTGCTTAGCGATAGAGATCTGGATTACATTCTTTAGCTGTGACGGCAAAGTTTAAACTAATTTAAAAACTAACCTAGGTTACTCCTTACATCACCTTTCAGTAAAAGTCCAGTCAAATTCGGTCCAACCGTTTCAGAGTAAGCGGGAACATGCAGATAGACAGACAAAAATTCTAAAAATTAAATCCGAATTTTGTCCTTTGACTTTTTTCACATTTTTACTATGACATTACGAACAGACACATCAATTTTATTTATCGGTATAAATTTTTATATTTTTTACATTTCTAAGTTTTTTCATTGTAACGAATTTGCAGGATGTAAATTCGAAAATCGAATGCTATAGTAGAATTATTTTCTGCGTGCAGTTTGGGTCATAAGTAATCAGAGCAGTGAAGCGAGTATTTCGCTCTCTCTTTCACTCTCAGGCTTTATGGGCAGGCAGAGTGATACGCATTATTGTTGTCGATAAGCGTTATCGATAGTGTATTTAGTTTTGTCATTTTGTGGGTTAGTGATATAAATGAAAGAAAATAGATAAAACAACGTATTTATTAAAATAAGAATAATAATGATTTAAAATAAATTATTAACTAGGAATCTATGTATTAAAAAACTATAAGCACAAAAGTTTAGAATGTAACAAGTTATATTAAAAATAAATATACTTATATATATGTTTAAAATTAACAGCAAAAAAGATAATAATGATTTTTATAAGAATGATAATTATCTTTCTTTGATAAGAATGAGTTTTCATCGATAATGGCGTTGCGCCAGCGCAACATGCTCACCGCCCTAGCAGGACTCAGGCCGAGTTTGATTTAAGACCCAAACTGCACAGAGAAAATAATTCTACTATAGTCTCAAATAAAATATAGTACCTATGTCTTTCCACAGTTATTATGTCATTGAAGTCCCAGAAGGCGACTCGATGCGAGCTGCAAAGAAGCCACTGAGAGTCTTCTGGAACGTGCCCACAATGCAGTGCAAGTCCAAGAAGATACCATTCGAGAACCTTTTCGAGAAGTACGGCATACTCCAGAACAAAAACGACAGTTTTAAAGGAGAGAAGATCTCTATATTGTACGACCCTGGACTCTTCCCGGCCATATTGAAGAACGACAGCAGTGGGACGCTGAGGTTTAGGAATGGGGGCGTGCCCCAGGGTGGGGACCTTGAGGAGCACCTGAGCAGCTTCAGGCAAGAGCTGGATAAGAGTATACCCAATCCTGATTTTAGTGGTGAGTAATACTTACTCGTGTTTATTAATCGATTTCGAAAATAAGCATTTTTATTTTTGTTAACCGACTTCAAGAAAAGGAAGTTCTCAACTCATTATGTAATTTTTTTACTTGTTTACTGTTCAGCCGTAACTTTTTTGTTTATTTCATTTAAATTATTCAAACAGACACAAATCAGACAAACAGAGAAACAAAAAATTCAAAAAAAAACTAAATTCGTTCTATTTCACTTCTTACACCCCCTGACTCGATTTTTAGCATTTTTTTAATTTTACAGAAATTCGATGTCTACATTTTTATTATATGTATAGATAATAATTAAAAAAGCGTGGGGTGCTTCTATTGATCCCATGCACCTTACGCTTTTTACAATAAAATCATTTTTTCTTGCACAATTTTAAATTCATATTTATTTTCTATTTTTTAGTTAGATTATTATATGTATAGACATGATTTGCGACTATATTCCCTAGCTTTTAAGTATTACGTGAATTGCATACACTGAATTTTTTTGTTTTCAAACTTTCATTTATCATCAGGACAGTAGAAACATGCAAAATTGCAAATTGTTATAAAAATTAACATTCTTCCTCCTTGCTTTAAGCGAGTCATTTGTAGTGTAAGTCAATGAAAACAACTAAAGTACTATTGCAAAAATCCGTCGTTTTGCTAAAAATAGTTACAAAACAAACAAAGGCGATTTCTTTGAATGAAACCGTTCGGTTGAATGATTCATGAAGGAAATTTCATAATAATTGCGCCATAATACGCGATAAACGTGTTATGTCACACTTGACACACATTGGCCAGTTTCGTGAGTGCGAAATTAAATCACGGGTCAACGGACATAGATCACGGAACACACAGAAATGCCACTTAGAACCACTATATATTATACGTGAAGCAAAACTTTGTACCCCTTTTTACGAAATTTGCGCGGCCGGACGAGTATGAAATTTCATACACTTAACTATAATATATATATATATATATATATATATATATATATATATATATATATATAAATGAATCATAGAATAGTTATCATAACTTGAGAACGACCGATTTTGATGATTTGTTTGTGTATATTTGAGTGGGTTCCCGGATGGTTTAAATTCACAATTGGAACATAGATGGCGTTGAGATCGGGTTCTAGAACCCTCCTAATCGCCTGGAGCGATTTGGTGATTTTGTTTTTAACCTACTTCCAAAAGGAGAAAATTCACAAATTGGCCGGTATTTTTTTTTAATGTATGGACAGTGGACACCAATTACTCTGAGATTTATGATCCGATTTATGTGATTCTTTTTCAATTCGACGCGGAATAGTTGCCATTTGGTCCCCTAAAAATTTAACATGCTCATTTTTCATCACATTTTGATTTTTTGAACATTATTTATGAAAAAAAATCTATTCCGTTCCATATGTACACCGATTACGCTGATATTTATGATCCGATTTACGTGATTCTTCTTTAGTTTGATGCGGAATAGTTGCCATTTGGTAGTCTACAAATTTAACGTAGTTTGGCTCAGTAGTTTTTAGTAGTTTCAGTTTATAAGGGGCGCGGCACGTTTCGTAGGCCTACCCAAAGCTAGACACTAAAAAGTAAGAAGTAAAAAAATATTCGTTTAAAAAAACTGACTTCTAAAACTAAAAAGTATAAAATAACTTATTTCTAAAGCTTTTTTTAAATATAATATCTTATTTTTAACATATATTATCTAAAATATCTTGAAGTTTTTTTTTAACGAAGTTTTTTTTTCAGTGGTATAAAGTATTCTACTTACGTTTCTTTTTCTGAAATCCTTTAACACACCAACAACTACAACTGGGGACATTGACCATGACGTCAAGGCTCGTATATCAGCAGCTTCGACCAAGTGGCGTTAGCTCACAGCCGTCATTTGCGACCCCAAAAGGCAGTTAAGTAAAAAGGACAGGTCTACAAATCCATTATTAGACCTGTCCTTTTATATGGCAGTGAAGCGAGCCCTTTACTTGAGCGACACAAGTAGGAGCTGCGTGTCACGGAGATGAATATGCTGCGATGGATGTGTGGAGTCACGCGGAAGCCTTCACGTCCGTGACATAGTAGACGAAATGCAGGAGAGTTGCTTACGCTGGTACGGCCACGTGTTACAGAAATCAGCTCGTCACGTGAGGAACAAATGTGTAGACAAGCAGCCTCCGCCAGGTCCCGGTCGAAGGGGTAGGCCCAAGAAATGCTGGCTTGACGTAGTGAGGGATGATATTCGTACCAGTGGTCTCAATTCAAAAAGTAGTAAAGCGGACCCTGGGCGTGGAAGTGATCGCTCCAAACGTAACCGGGATTAAACCCAATTCTATGATACGTGTCATAAACAAACTTTAATATTTGGATAGATGTAACAAATAGGGGTCTGTCCTACATACCTTAAAATACTAGTAAAGAACTAAATAAATCGAATACCTCTCTATGCGGGTGTCCTTGGCGTAGATATATCCCATTATAACAATTGAAATGCGCACCATTACTCAAAAAATTAGAGAATCTATCATTCTACGCAAAATGAACGGTCAATGTTCAATAGAGTTTA
The DNA here is from genome assembly GCA_012273795.1 of Dendrolimus punctatus. Classification (NCBI taxonomy): domain Eukaryota; kingdom Metazoa; phylum Arthropoda; class Insecta; order Lepidoptera; family Lasiocampidae; genus Dendrolimus; species Dendrolimus punctatus. The sequence continues at coordinate 9,361,211 of CM022551.1, read as the reverse complement.
CAAGCATTTACTCGTAGAAAATCTAAATCTACCACAACAGTATAAATGGTCTCTTATATCAGTGTATGTTTTACTGAAGTAAGTTCTATGATAAATAATATTCGGTAATCTTTCAGTACCGCGTATACAGAGCATACTGACTCTGCGCCGCTGTTGCACCAACATAGCAGAAAGCAGCATATGAGGTGCATGCTTTTTCCAGTCAGGTTTTATCTTGCCAAGCTTATAAGGAATTTATGGAGATATGTTGCAATATAAAAATTTAGTACGTCATGTCATTATTATAACTATAATAATATTTTTCTTTACTTATATCGTGTCTTTGTCTGATTGAATATGCACTGTTTGCTACAACTCCATTAATTCTTCAAAAGTCATTCTGTAACAGACTTCTGTATAAAACTTATAGAAAACCAGATCTTGACACATAAATATATTAAAAAAAACATTTTTAGCTAGACGTGTTGCTGGAGAGTTTCTTGCCGCTTCTTCTCGTTAACAGCAATAACACGTTGCGGAGCGGTGTACATAGACTAGGAAGTAAAATTAAATTTTAACCTATATGTATGACCTTCAAAAAGTGTTCTCCAGTGGAACTTTTTTGAATAAAAACTTTTGAATTTGAATGTTTATATAGATAGGTGGTGTACCATGGCATGCCATTGGAATTAATAAAATACCTAAATCAGGCAAATCTATGACTGAGAGCATAATGTTCGGTGATTTAAGTAAGGCCTTTCTCATATACTAGACCGGGGGTGGATGCCTCCAGACGGCCAAATACGCTACCACCTGGCAGTGAATTGTAGCACAAGTCTTCGTTTCTGAACGGATAAAATAATTGTTGAATTAATTCACGCTGACTCTTCAAACAAGCGTTTAGTCTAAACACGCGACGTATAAACAAATAAACGTGATTGATATATTTGTTTATTCGAGATGCAAATGTTTGCATCTGCATTATTCGAGATGTTTTGATATTTAGCAGGCTTGGTTCTTATCAAGGTTAGCTTATTGGAGGACTGTTTATTGTGACTATATAATAAAGAAAATATACCTACATTCTGTCTCAAATACAATGGTATTCCTGAAATGACCCATAGAACGTAACTTGTACCAATATCTTGCTATATATGTATAATTGATTGCTGTATAGAATTAGATATAATAAAATCTATTTTGCTCAAAGATTAAGTGTTGCTATACAACGTGGCAACTCCACCAGCCTTTTGGGAACGTTCCCGGTAAATGACAGTTGTTTGGGACCAATAGGCACGCCTTACGCTGCTTATAAACCCGGAAGTATCTTTTGGAATTCATAATTTCGATTTTCTTTTCGTTATTCTTTTATTTACTCTCTATCCCTATCTAAACATCTATCTCTGTCTTTTTCTTTCTGAACCTTCTATTCTGGAATTTCGATCTTCATTTCGTTATTCTTATGTCCATCATCTATATATGTATATGTATTGTATTGTACTGTATCTATATATTTGTCCTTGTCTTTTCCTTCCAAAATCTTCGACCATTTTCTAAAAATCTTGAGACCGGCTTACGCTGCCAGAAAGTTTTGCCCTCGGCCGTCATATATTCGTCTATCCCTCGGGAATAGCCCTTTTTCTCTGGATGCAGGGTATCATATACTTTTCTATACCGTTGGTAGCGTGTATGCAAAATTTCACGATGGTCTTTTGGGTAGCAAAGGCGTGGGAGCATCCCAAACGAAAAACTTACTTTCGCATTTATTAAGACGTCATGACGAATATTCCAGGTCTTGGTATAATAGACTTCGAGTCCTGGCGACCGGTGTTCCGGCAGAACTTCGGGGTGCTGGTGCCCTACAAGGACACCTCGTACGAGCTAGAGAGGAAGCTCCATTGGTGGTGGCCGGAGCAGTGGATAAAGGCCGAGGTAACGTCATTACAGCTATCCGTGCAGGAAAGGAGAAAGAATACAATTTCCTGCGGCCGGCTGTAGGCTGTCGTGACAAGCGACAAAACAACCCACAGCCAGGTGGTAGGGCATTTGCCCGACTGGATGGCTACCACCCCTAGTCTAGAGTATGTCGCCATAACAACCTTCAGCTGTATTCCGGCATTAGTGACTAGATCCCAGTCTCCCTTAAGAGAGCAGCAGCGCATTTGTAGCACCTTTAGTGTTGCGAAAGTCCATAGGCGATGATAACCGCTTTCCATCAAGTGAGCCGTCTGCCTGTCTGCTGAACTTTTACAATAAAAAACATTTACAAATATCTTCTCCTCTCAAAGAATTTATAGTTCTATCCATTGTTTTAGAAATGAGGCAAAGTTCTTGTGGCATAAAGAATTAATAACTAAAAAATGATAAAACTTAATTTACATAGCAGCTCGCTCCAGTCTCTTATACAATCGTCTGTATAACGTTTTAATATTGCCAAACATGTATGGAATTTATGGAGATATATGTTGCAGTCCAAACTTTTACTTTCGTAATTTTTGTCACAATAATAACATTGTTACAACTCAGGTCCTGAAAAAAAAATCCACCTGCATATCTGAAACAAACATATCATCAGCACATATATTACGAGTCAGCATTTGAACTAATAACATAAATATTCTTTTATGGTCGTCTTCTTTTGTTTACTTATTGCCATACGGTCTATTGATGTAGTGTAGTCATTAGCCAGGTGTTACGGATTTTAAAGTAAAAGCTGATTCTAGGAACTTCGGTCCGCGTTACCGGGCGGACATATTGCATTTGCGCAGTATAAAATAATGGCCCGATTGAGGGAGGAGTTAGTCGAGCGAGAACCACGATCGAAGCAAGACTTGTGTACTGCAATAGGAAAACATAGTGACTGACTTTGCGCGTTTCATTGAATTACGCATGCCTGCATTACGTTTGGATTTGTTATGTTCGGTTATATTTATACCTGTGTTATACGTGTTACTTGTACCCGCAGCTCGTAACAAAATTCTTCTGTCCTCTTATTTTGTCTTTGTCTAACTGAGTTGACAAACAGTTAAACATAATTTTCTGCGGAGCAGTCTGTTCTGTGACTTAGTTTCAAGAAGCAAGATGTGCTTGCGGAATGCAAAGGTTATTTTAAAGTAATTCTATATATTCGTTTTGAGCGCCAGTAAATCTTTGTGTTTTTGGTTTTTAAATGGATTCGCGTGAACCGCGTGCCGGCGTTCGGCCGAATCGAGCGATGACCATGTGTTATGTTTTCGCGTGGAAACTTTTCTATCAAAACAATTGGCATCATCCCGTTGGTTGCCCAATGTTTTATCTCCCGGCGCTAATTGGGACATGCGCCGAAAGGTCATTATTATTACTGGCGCTATAGTTTTGCCAATTTATATAACATCCCTGGTAGCTTAGTGGTTAAAGCAGTCGGGTTTCAAACTACAAAACGAATCCTCACTGAAAAGCATACACAACTTATGACCCGTATCTTACTAACTGTTCATTTGCCTTACTACCGTTTTTTTTTATTGTATGAGTTGAGATGTGATGGAAAACCGTTGCCGTCGCCTATAGACATTTGTAACACGAAAGAAGATACCAATGCGTTCCTGCTCTCTTAGGGATACTGGAACCTGGCCACTAATGCCGGAACACAACTTATGTTTGTTATGGCGGCATACTCTAGACAAGGTGGTAGCCATCCAGTCGGGCAAATGCCCTGCCCTGGCTGTGGGTTGTTTGGTCGCGTCTTACGACAGGCAGGCCGCCAAAACGCAGGAAATTGTATACTTTCTCCGTCTGTCTTTTGATATAAGCTCCATATACTCGTAAGTGATGTCAAAATTCTGTCGATGGTAAGGCAAGTGAATGAACAATAAAATAGAAGAACGGACTATCAGGCACTTTTCTGACCTAATGTTAATGTGGTTACAGTAACCATCTGATGACTTCTTTGGTTGAGCAGGCCAAGCCTGTGTCGGCTACTTTCACTGCATCGAAGACATTCCAGGCTCAATTCCTAGTATGATAAATTTCGGAAAATTTCTCAGTTATTTACTATGGTCTTGGTGTCTGGGACAGACCTCAGAGTAGTCTGTTGTATATTACCCATAACACAAGCGTAACTTGACTAATTTGGGTATATACAATATATGTATTCGTCATCCCATTATTATAATTATATAAAAGTATGTCTCAGAAACCACGGGCCATAAAATGGCCCGGACTTTTGCGAGGCTTGTGTGGGGCCATAAGAAGGCTAACACGAAGCCCTTTACAAATTTAATGTTAATGTGGCGTGACACTGACCGGCAATTATCCCTGTCTACATCATGTAATAAGGCACCCAAGGACAAGCCCCGGCCAGTGTAGGAGTATTATGGGAAATGAGAACAAAAAGTACCGGGCTATTGGGGTGAACTGCTAGTAGTACTAGGGGTCTGGGAATATGGGGACTATGGCGTCTGCTCATCGCAATGTTGGGGGAACCTGGCAATGGACACCTCCAATGCCTAGTACACCCGCTACAGCGTTTTTTCAGGCCAACGTAAACCACTCCCCCACCACCCAGGACTTGTGCCTGCAGGCGATGGCGGAGTGGCGAGCGAACTTGGCCGTTATCAGCGAGCCGTATTACGTTCCCCCCGCCGGCAACTGGGTTGGCGATCTCGACGACACGGTAGCGGTGGTGGCCAGGGCCGGATCTGGTACACCGCTTACGTGTCTCGAAAGAGGAAAGGGCTATGCGGTGGCGGAAAGCGGGAGTATCGTCGTCATCGGCGTTTACTTCTCGCGAAACCGCCCTCTGGCGGAGTTCGAGCTTCACTTGGACGCCGTCGGGGCTGCCGTTCGCAGATTGTCACCCAAAGCGACTTTCGTGATGGGCGACTTTAATGCGAAGCACCAATCCTGGGGAAACGTCATCACGGACCCTAGGGGTCGGGCAGTTGAGGATTGGGCTCTTCAAGCCGGCCTCACAATATTGAACCAGGGGTCGGTCCAGACCTGCGTACGCGCACGGGGTGGATCGATCATCGACCTGTCATTCGCCACTCATGCGGCCGCCCGCAGAGTGACCGGATGGAGGGTGCTGGAGGAGGTGGAGTCGCTCTCTGATCATCGGTATATCAGATTTGAGCTAACGACCCCCTCCTCCGGTCCGAGCCCTGTTCAACGTCGCCCCCCTCTCCTCCCGCGTTGGGCCCTTACCAAGCTCGATCCGGAGCAGGCCGAGGAGTGGGCATGTACGGAAAGCTGGGCCTACCCAGCCGATTTCGCGAATTTGGACACGCAGGCAGAGCACATGCGCAAGACCCTGACGAGGGTTTGCGACGCTGCGATGCCACGCGTCTCCAAACGGCAGCCTTCGTGCAGGCAGGCGGTCCACTGGTGGACCGAGGAGCTCGGCGAGATGCGAAAGGCAGTTCGCATCATCAGCCGCAGGCTCAAACGCTGCAGGGCGCGCCGTCCTCCGGACTATGTCGCGGAAAATGGACTCGTGGGAGAGTTTAGGGAGGCCAGAAAGGCCCTTTCGATTGCGATATTGCGGTCGAAAGCCCGAGCTCGGGCCGAGCTCCTCGAGACGCTCGATCGGGACCCTTGGGGGCGTCCGTACCGTGGGGCCCGCAACAAGTTGCGGCCTTGCACTTCCACGGCTACGGAAACGCTCGAACCCGAGGTGCTCCGTTCGGTGATCGATGGGCTCTTCCCGGATCCGGGGAACTTCACTCCCCCCAGTATGGGTCCACCCATTCCCGACACCCCCACGGACGAGGAGCCTCACTCCATCTCCGAGGGGGAACTCGACGTTGCCCTGGACCGGCTCCGGGGCAGGAAGACGGCTCCGGGACCCGACGGGGTCCCCGGTCGCCTCCTCTTCCTGGCTGCAAAACATCTACGCAGCCAGCTGCGGGACCTCTTCGAAGCCTGTATTCGCGCAGGTAGGTTCCCGTCGCAATGGAAGGAGGGGCGTCTGTGCCTTCTTCCCAAGGGAGGTCGTAAACCTCCCGACGATCCGTCCGCCTACAGGCCCATAGTGCTGCTGAACGAGGTCGCCAAGGTCTTCGAGAAGATCTTGGCGGAGCGGCTCGTGAAGCATCTAGACACCGTGGAGCCGGGGCTATCAGATACGCAGTTCGGGTTTCGGAGGAGGCGGTCCACGATGGACGCCTTCGAGACGCTGCGAACGGTGACGGACGAAGCTGTCCAAGCGAAGGACGTCGTTCTTGCGGTGTCGCTAGACATAGCGAACGCCTTTAACAGCCTCCCTCATGAGACGATCAGGGAGGGGCTCCGTGCACACGGAGTCCCCCCGTACCTCACGAGGCTGTTAGGCGAGTACCTGCGGGATCGACACATCCTTTGGGAGGGCGGTGAGTCCGTCAATCACGAGTTAGGTCGGCGACGTGTCGCGTGCGGCGTTCCACAGGGGTCGGTCCTCGGGCCGATCCTTTGGAACGTAGGCTATGACTGGATCCTTCGGGTGACGGTCAGGCCCGGGGTAGGGCTGATCTGCTTTGCGGACGACACCCTACTCACGGCACGCGCCGCGTCATTCGCGGAGTCCGTGGACATCGCCAACGACGGGTTGGCGATAGTCGTAGACAGAATAGCTAGGCTGGGCTTGAGGGTCTCCCCCGCGAAAACGGAGGCCATCATGTCCCATAGGAAGTTTCGTAATCCACCCCCGGATCTGTCCGTTACAGTCCAGGGGGTGGCGATCAGAGTAGGGCCCACGATGAAATATCTTGGGCTAGTCTTAGACGGGAAATGGCTGTTCAAAGCGCATTTTGAACAGTTAGTTCCCAAACTCGTGAGTTCCGCGGGCGCACTCTCAAGGCTTCTTCCCAACGTGGGGGGGCCGGGGGGTGCGACGCGGAAACTATATTCTGGCATCCTGAGGAGTATGGCCCTTTACGGTGCCCCCGTCTGGTTCGAGTCGCTTCACCGCCACAATCGAACCCTGCTGCACCGGGCGCAGCGGGTTCTGGCCGTGAGAACCATACGTGGGTATCGTACAGTGTCTTGGACGGCGGCGACACTCTTGGCAGGCGAGCTGCCCTGGCCTCTCCAGGCAGACGTCCTGTCCAGGGTTCGTCGTACCCAGCAGGATGCCCTAGCTAGAGGACTGACCTTCTGTCAAGTCGAGATAGAGACGGTCAGGAAGCGGGAAACCGCTTCCTGCCTCGTCGACTGGTCTCGTGACCTCGAACACCCTGCGGCCGGCGGCTTTACGGTGGACGCAATCAGGCCACAACTGGAGGAATGGGTTAACCGCACTAGCGGCACCCTCACCTTCAGGACGACGCAGATACTGACCGGACACGGTTGTTTCGATCAGTATCTGTTTCGCATTGTGGGCTGCTTGCCTTCTCCGGATTGTCGACAGTGTGGCGCACCCGATACGGCGTTTCATACGCTTGTCGAGTGCGCTGCCTGGGCGCCGCAGCGTTTCGAGCTCGAGACAAAGTTAGGAGCCGTCGCATCGCTCGGCGATTTGGTAACGGCCATGTTGCAGAGCGACGACCGCTGGGATACTGCGGTTTCTTTTTGTGAGACAGTTATGTCTCTGAAAGAGGCCGCAGAAAGGGATAGGGAGCGAAGTCCTAGGGCGCGTGCTACGGTCTCTTCTCGAGGTCGCCGGCCTTCAGCCGGCACCCGGAGAGGCAGGTACGCGCATTACTTCCCTCCCTGAGGTAGGATCCGGAACGATGGGGGCCCTTAGCTACTAGGCTAAAGCAAGGGACTTAACAACTACCCCCGTTCCGTAGTGGAGTGTGTTCTCCCGGGGCACACTTCAGCACTTTATGCGCTGGATCGACTGCTGAGTAACTATGTTCTACATCTCAGTCTTTCCTTCACATCAAAGCGCAGGGCCGCGAAGGGAGGAGGGGTTTTTTAGTGGGTATTGAGGTTGCTCGCCCGTGCGGCATCGCTCGGAGTCTCCACACTCCTCTGTGTAATCCATAGCGGACGAAGCGCAAGTAGAGCATACTATTGCTAGCGTTATCGCCCCCCGTGGATTCGTGCCGTTTCCTAGTGACGGCCCAGAGAGTGCGTAAATCGGTTAGTCATTTTTCCCCGCCTCAAAAAAAAAAAAAAAAAAAAAAAAAAAAAATGGGCAGACGGTGACTCGCCACTTACTGCATAGCCCCCAAAAATGCCATAGAAGACAGAGGGAACATGGGTGTGAATTGCTAAGGGGTGTCGAGAGGTGGGCTGCAGGTTCACCGAGGCTATGTGTTATTATTATTATAGCATTAATTTGCCCTTTACGATTTGATAATAATTTAACTACTATTTTTGGTGTTTGAATATAATTTTGAAATGAAGTCAAGACCTAAAACAGGTGTTAATTACATTTTTGACATCCTTTTGGAAATGTTTCGATTTCTTTGTGTTTAGTATATTTGTTTGTTGTTTGTAAGAGAACTCAGGGTATCTAAGTATTATATATACCTGACCTGTCTGCGAATTGTTACTGTTTGATGCATTAATTTAGCCTGCGTCATTAATACGAAGATAGGCGCCGACCGAACGAGCCATCACGTAACACCACTTTGCACCAATCAGTCGGAGCTGATCTTATGCAGTCGCCCTAAATAGCGATGCACCGCTCATTGAGCCGATTGCTCAATATGCACTTGCTTAGTTAATACCCGCGGCTTCGCTCGTGTCTCGCACTTCCTCCTATAACTTCTTCCTAGGCGTAGACATATGCGCACATTCTCCCAACAGGATTTATCCGTGTAGGAATGGAGAAAGAATACAATTTCCTGCGGCCGGGCGGCCTGTCGCAAGAAGCGACAAAACAACCCACAGCCAGGTAGGGCATTTGTCCGACTGGATACCACCTCTGGTCTAAAGTATGTCGCCATAACAACCTTGAGTTGTGTTCCGGCATTAGTGACCAGGATCCAGTCTCCCTTACGAGAGCAGCGGCGCATTTGTAGCACCTTTGGTTTGCTGAACTCCTGCTGTTAAAAAAAAACTATAATATATATAGATAGATAGAAAATAACAATGTTGCGAAGCGGTGTACTTAGACTAGGAAATAAAATTGAATTTTAACTCTATTATGACCTTCAACAAGTGTCCCTCCAGTGGAACTTATTTTGCATATGCACTTTGTAGGCGAAACGTCGCTTCGAGGCGTCGGCGCGTGAGTTCATGCAGACGACGCTGTCGGTGGCGAAGCAGATGCGGCCGAACGCCCTCTGGGGCTACTACGCGTTCCCCTACTGCTTCAACATGGCCAAGAACGGGCTGCACGAGGCCTGCGCTGATGGAGTGCCCAACGAGAACGACAAGTGGGTCTCTTGTTACTCAAGAATTGTTATACCCTAATTTTTAATTGCCTGGACTAAAATGACAGATCTGATTCCCACGTCAGTTATGTGAGTTAAATCACTCAGAAAGCACTATTTGTCCACAAATGTCTGATTAACACAATATAATCATGCTATGACATTTATTATAATAACTAACTAAAAGACTCGTCTATGCCTCGGACAACGTATTAGCGTTGCCATACTAATGGTAATGTGACCAGTCTTTTGGGCACGTTTCCAACTGGCAGCGGCCTGGCACCACATTTTATCATTTAATTATAACTTATACATTACACTTTTTACGATCTTATGATAACTTATGTATTTTGAAATGTATATAATTATGTACGTATTTTTTTATATATTTCCTAAATTAGTTTGGGTATTTATATATCTATTTTCTTTTTCCTGCATGACTTATATCGCCTGATCAAATTTCATTCATTTGGAAGCGATCGCGTTGCGCGATAAGGCCGCTTCTTGTTTGTGTAGAAAATATTATAAATAATATGGTCTCTCTTTGTAATTGTATATTTTAATGTGCAATAAAGTGTTCTCTCTTCCTCCCCCCCAAACTGTGAGTTGAATCTTATAGAATTTCTATAAAAAATTATAGGATTCAACTCAAAATGGTGACTTGCTCCGAATAAGTAACATAAAAAAGGTTGATCGCAGCTGTCATTTTAGTCCAAGTAATAAGAAATCAGAGTATAGAATAAAGATGCCCATATTATGATTCTAAGAAATGTCAAACTTGATTTTGTACTTCAAAGTAGTACCTAATGATAGCCGTTACGCCATCTAGCGAAATGAAGGTGGAATTTATCATGAGAGCAACATCAGCAGCAACAACAGTTTGTCGCTGCCATGGCGAAAACGGTGTCGATAATCAGATTGTTAATTAGTTAATTAGTAGAGAGAGATAATTAATAGCTCTCTACGCCCAAAATGCTCCGTTAGTCGTCTCACCAGACGACTGCGGTCGTTGTGATCGTGGCGAAAACGCCACCAATAATTCATCATTTTCGATCACGCAACGCTCACAACAACCCATGTCAAGAGGTGGTTCGCATAACCGTTCCACTTGGGTTAAGAATTGTAACGCCGACAAGCAAGTAGAACGGGAAAAACACAGTCGTGAACGTGGTCGATGCGTCTCTAATGAAACGTATCTTTTGGTCCATATTCGTCTATTTCCCGGGAATAGATCTTTTTCTTGATGAAAGACACCCTAAGTAATTTTCTATACTTCTGACTACTTGTATGCAAAATATCATGACAAGCCGCTGCGTAATTAAGGCGTAAGAACATTACAAAGAAGCTACCTCACAATAGTTATAATATTAGTTAGAAAGTATGGATGTAAGTAAATTTTTGTAAGTCCTGTAACTCGCTTTGTTGTCGCATGATTTCCAGGCTACACTGGCTCTGGTCTGAGAGCTCTGCCCTCTTCCCGTCCATATACAGCTCGAGGGATCTGAGCACCTCCCAACTGGCAGCTCTGGTGAGGGGCAGAATGTCCGAAGCTACGAGGGTGAGCAGACGAAACTCGCCCGTCCTGCCTTACTTCTGGTTCAGGTACCGCGAAGGAGGATATTTAAGTGAGGTAAGTCTACGCCTGTACTAACTTCTTCTTTTTAGTTAGGGCTCTGCGTGGATTGCGTATATAGCCAGTGTCAAATATCCATCAACATGGGTTGTTATTGTAATAAGAAGAATTTTCTAACAAAATATCAGCAAAATTTTAGATTTTTGACTGACGTCATAGAGAATTGTTGGCACATTCAAAAAGGCTCAATTCACTTAACAACTGAGAATTACAATATTTGTGAATAGTACTGGCCAAGTAAAGCTAGCACTGTTTCTCCGCCTAGGTCCAGCAGATAAAATCAAGGAGGTAAATAAAATGCTACATACTTTAGTTAAATAAATAGGTTTATTTCATGACTTAAAAAACGTCAAACAGATGATTCTTAATATTAATTAAGACAATAACTATAATTAATTAATTTTGAGTTTAACCAAAATTTACAAGTTCTCTTAAATAACAATAATTGCCATTAAAAATTTCACTATTTAGATGCCTTATAATAAAAATCTTCTAAATTCCAGGTGGATTTAAAATCAGTATTACACACCCTCTACGCTTCTGGAGCAACAGGATTCGTCATCTGGGGAAGCTCTAACGACGTCAACACAAAGGAAAAATGCAACAATCTTCAAGATTATTTAGATAAAATACTAGGACCTAATATAGCCAAATATACCAAAGCCAATACAATTTACAGAGATGAAGAGTACAATATAGATGATGACTTAAAAGATAATTCTACAACGACTGAAAATAATAGTAATGTTATTGAACTTGACCCAGATTTCTATTGGGAACCACCAAAAAACTATACTTATAATATAAAAGAGAACGTTGAAGAAGAAATCAGAAAGAAGAATGCAAGCTTAGATAATAAACTCCCGACTGATGATACACAAAATGAAAGTGTTTTAATTTCTAAGATAATTAATTCTGTAATTAATATTACTAATGTAATTGTAGAAGATCAAAAAGAAAATCAGATAAATACAGATACTAGTCACACTACTGAATATTTGAGTAAAAATAGTAAGAAAGGTTATCCTATAACAGATCATGGGATAGAAGGCTTTGTATATACCACGCGAGATCCTTATCTTAATGATAAATCTAACAGTACAACAGTTGCAGCAACAAGTGACTATTTTAGTACAAGTTTGAATACGAGCACAGAAGTTACAAATCCTTCTAAATCCATTGAGATAGAATCAAATATTACCACTGAAGCTACAACAATTACAACAGAGTCTCCCAACTTTGATGCTAGTACCGATGATAAGAAAACTCAAGCTAATTTGGACCTTGTTACAAAAGCAGAAAGTTCTAAATGGCTACAAGAAACTACAGAGACAGCGACCGAATCTGTAACAGAAAGTGCATCAGAATCTATACAGAATCATACCGCAGAGTATATTAAAACTGTGCCAATAGAAGATGTGACGGAGAATGAAGTTACACAAATACATTTTTTCAACGAAGATACATTTTTAAAAGATTTTAATGATATCAGAACAACAGAAACATCTTTAGATCAAACAACAGATTACAAAGATAGCACTAATGAATTTAAAGATTCATCAATAACCAAAGATTTTAGAGATAATAAAAGTACGAGTACTGATCTATTTACCACAGATAGTACAGTCTGTATAGACTGTACAGAAAATGGTCTAAGAACAGATACTTATAGTCTAAATAGTGAGGAGAGTCTAGAAGATAGTCAGTCAACAGTACCAAACCAGGTGGTTGTTATTTAAGGTACTTTAACACTAACGGCATTCGATGTTGAGTCTTGAGCATGTTTTTTTTTAATTCACATTAGGGCATGTGCAGACCGCGTGCTCTTTTGAATGTCATTGTTATGTTTTGCGCCTGATGGTTGTTACCGTACTCAGAGAGGTTAAGGGTGTCCGGAAGGACAGCACATGTACTATGCAATGTTACTATGGATGAGTTTGATATCCACCAATCATATTTATTAATCCGTATAGTAACTCGTGGAAATTGATTCAATTAAGCTACGTTTTTAATATGGAAAGATGCATTCTATGGGTGCGTGCCATGGATGCGTGTATTCCCTAATGTCGAAACGTCGCATAGCTCGAGCTGCGCATCACTCTCAGTTATCTTACGGCGGCGCATTTTTGTAGCACATCTTACTTGCTCCGCTACACAGCTTAGTATCAGTAGAAATGTACACATTGGTGGATATAAAACGCATCCATAGAAACGTTGCATAGCAAATATCTGGTGTAAAGGCACCCTTAGAGTTATAAACATGAAGATTATTAAATTTGATTGTTAAATTTTGGGATACATTCTCCCTTCTTGTTGAGTATAATAATAATTTGCTTCAGGTCAATTTTGATCAATGAAAATATCAACCAACTCTGAGTGCAGTTAATGTTTGAATGTCATAGATTATAAGCGATTACTTAAAATTTAACAAACCATTAACAGCATATTACACTACACCAGTTTAGGGATTCTTTCTCAAAATCAAAATGATGAAAGAAGTTAGAGTTGAATGTGTATAACCCTTAACGATATTATCATACAGTGTAGTGTAGAATTGTGTTGAATGAGTTTAAACAAATTCAAGTAATTTACCCGTATCTTAAGTTCTGTAAATATTCGTTGTACTTATATTGTTATCTTTTTGTTTTCAGTGTGTTCTTATGTTATGCGAAACTGAATAAGATTTAGTACTTAATAATTCGTCATTTTGTAATTATATCACTTTATTTGTATTTGATTTATAGGAACCTATTGAGGTCTAATTTCGAATATTTAATAAATTCTAATAAGATAGGTACCTGTTATAGTTAATAAATTTATGTTGATTACAAATAATTCAAAATTTCTATTGTTTCAGTCAGATCACCTTAATTTAATTTCTTATTGCTACGCAAATGGATACTAGAAGTGACAGTTGCCTATTAGAAAATGTAATTATCGAACAATCAGCAAAACTTCGTTCGCGTTCCAATGGCGAAAACGTAGTTGTGAGTGAATAACAACGGCGGCACTAGAAACCGGCATCTTTTTCGCTGTACTCGTATATATGTTTGACTCGCCTAAACACTGTCATTTATCAGGATAACAGCAGGGCGTTCCATTAGTCGCGTCACTACACCTCTCCATAAGACCTGTAAGTACGAGCGAAACAGACAGATAAATATGATTTATAATCCGAAGCCTCAGTTCATAATGACAGTCGACTATAGTAGCTCACAACGCCCAAAAGGCTCCGTTAGCCCTTCCACAAGGCGACCGCGGTCGTTGTAGTCGTGGCGAAAACGTCACTAATGACGTCATCATATTCGATCACACTCCGTTCACAACGACCCATGTCAATTGGTGGTTCGAATAGCTGTTCCACTTGGGTTTACGATTGTAACGCCGGCTAGCAAGTGGAACGGAATTATCGCGGTCGTGAACGTGGTCTTTGTGAGACCTTAGTGGAAGGTAACCCTAGTAGCCTAATCGTTAATCCGGAACAATGACGGAGCGAGACCTGAGTTACATGTGGACAACATACATTTTGCAACGCCCTCTGGTGAAGCAAACAGATGGATTTGAAAAATATTAAAACTGACTACTAGTCGAAAAAAGAATTTGATATGAACAAGGATTTTGTTTTACAACGAGTAAAATTATTTAACAAAGATGTCAAGTGGTAGTGAAAGTAAATTAGATTAGGCTCCCATAGAGTAAATAAACAAATATAAATAAAACTTTAACAATACTAATTGACACTTGACATCTGTGTCTTCCGTGATCACGGCTACTGAAAAGTGGCCGAAACGTCGGAATAATAATAAACCAATAAATTACCGCGCTTAAAACCGTTAAAACGTAATTTTATTATTTATTTAACATGTTAATACTAGAAATATTATAAGTTCTTTGCTAATATAAGTTTTGATTAATTTCGTTTACAAATATGTTTAAAATAATCATGGCGTAAGGGCCTCACGATTGCCACTCCTAGTACCCATCTGCCACGCCATTATTTAAACTTCATAAAACATAAAATGATTAATTATACCTTGTTTATGCTTGGAATGTACATCTCTTGTATGCATTATGAAAACCAATTTATGATTATACACGCACGGCATCATGGTCTGTTTTGTGTCCCCGCAACATTATTGTGCCCTTGCTTTCCACTCCTACGGTTCTGTTTATTATACATATCGCACTGTGAAAGACATACATAACTTCACGCCACGTCCCTTGCGGGGTAGGCACGAACAACAGAGCGCCATACAGGCTTATTCTTACACACCTCACTGGCTTCTTTGACATTCGTTGCTCTTGTCATGCACACTCGTCTGTTCTTAAGGCTCCTGACATTTATTAATACGTGAAGCAATAACTTTGTACCTCGTTTTACGAAAATTGCGGAGAAAGAAATTGAGGAGTATGAAATTTCGCACACTTATCTTATAGTATACAGAAAAAAAGCGACGAATGCTAATATTTTTTTTTAATATTCTAAAAAAATACATTACACACTACGATGTATTAGACACACCCACGCATATATACTCTTTTGTTTATCGATAAAGTCAAATTAACAATGCCGCCTTGACGAAATCTGTGATTATATAAATAAAGTCTTTGACAGCAAATTATTATGGTCGAATTTAAAGGCATTGCAAGGGCGACTTCTAATCTAAGTTAAATATGTAAAGAATTTTGTTTTAACGTCATTTATCGAAAATTTACGTAAATTGGAAGAAGAATTGAATACATTTTGAAATTCTGTTATACAATGGCTACCACTTCAATGACTACCAACTACAAATGGCTAGTAACCAAAACTATAAAAAAAATTATATGCTTGTCAAAGGTGATTTATATGTTTATCTCTTTTTAGTGTCACTTTTCCGTTTCACCGAGTTGCAAATCACAACGATTCTAAAGAATGTACACTTCAGAAAACGATAAATAAATTTGATATTTTAGGTTACTAATGATTTATTTTTAAAGATGCGATGAATTTCCTAATGTTTGTTTCTTTCTAATACTAAGGGCCACTTGCATAAGGTTGCTTAAATTTATTTATGAAACACAAAACGTATTTACCACGCTTAAATACAATTAACGTCTTGCACGACGCAAAATTTGTCACTAAATATGTCTAAAAATACAATAAGTAAAGTCAATACGTTTTGTGTAAAACGTATTTAGGCAGTTTAATATGATTGACTAATTTTATAAACAGGCGATCGTTATGTTAGCGGCCCTAAATGTGCAAAGCATTCACTAAATTGCTTTTGTAAATATATTAATATATACTTATATCACACTAAGTAAAATCTAAGTATGCGCCTTGTTAGTTTATCGTCCACAAGTTGTTAACAGCACGGTGTATTGTGAACGGATTCATAGTAAATGAATGTGTGATTAGTTTAAAATAAAATTATTCATCTTGAGAGGCAACATGTTAATAAAAGCACGGTTAGTTACTTTGGTCGCCTTGCTTGGAAGTGTCTGTGGGTTCGATTCCTGTGTGTTAAATATGTAAATAATTTACCTCGTACTTCTAACTTGCTGGTAGTTTAACTTCAATCTTGATGACATTATGTGCTGTTACAATACAGGATTTTTGAAAATGAGACATATGCTCAATTTAAAAAATCTTTTCATGCTGGTCGTAGAGAGATAATTGTATAGGGAAGTCATGAGAACATGCCCAATAAGAAAGAAGAGAGAAATAAATAAATAGATTTATATGAAATAAACAAATGACGCTAATTATATTTTAAATCATTATCCAAGCGTTTTATCCCAGTTGTGTTCAGAACGTTGGTCTTTGAAGCCTATGGTCCACTTTCTTGCTTTCTCTTCTCCATTTTGCGCGATCATCGGCATCACTTGTTTTGAAATTATTGAATTTTATTATTGAATAAGAATACTACACTTCACTACTTCTCTTCATATTGCGAAGCGGTGGTAAATTAGATTAGGCTCCCATAGAGTAAACAATAATCATAAACAAACAAAGTCTTCCTCGATCACGGCTACTGAAAAGTGACCAAAACGTCGGAATAATATAAATCAAATAAATTACCGCACTTAAAACCGTTAGAACGTAGTTTTATTATTATAAAGAATACTGTGGTTCAATATATTTAAACTTTACATTAACTGTTAATCTTCAAAACAGTGAAAATTAACATGAAAATCGGATTGATTTCTATGTTCAAGATAACCTACCGCCATTACAAATAATAACAGCTCATAAACGTGCTACTGCTGGCCTTGGCCCCCCTAGTATTTAATATTGGATCCCACCCCTCCCCCCTATCCAACCTTGCCAATCCAATCCCCCTATTCCAATCCCATATTCCACCCCTTCTATCCTCATTCTTCCTGTCTGATCCCTCTATGTCAACCTCTTACTCCATCCTAAATGCTAGCAACGGCTTCGCCATTGGTGTTGACTACGGTACAGACAGTAAGCTATTCCATGAGCTAGGCAGGCTGCATGTTTGCAAATTTGCAATAAAATAAAATTCATTTTATACGCGTCACTCTTGCCCAAGACGATAAAAAAGTTCAGGTTCCATTAAGCTTTCCTTCAGTCAGCAGAGTAACAATTATGTTACTCTTGTTATTGAAACAATAAGCCGTTTTGGCCACAAAAAGGTGCATGCTATCCCGGCCAGGACGCGAACCTGCGCCATTTGAACTTTGCGTTAACCATGAAGTTTTTTACGGTTTACATTACAAAATGTATATAAAAATGATAGAAAGAAACAAGTACGCTCTTTTTTATATATAATAATATGCAATCTCTATACAATATTCACTCTATGACCCAGGTAGTACTAGAATATGTGTTCACTATTTATAACATTACTTGGCGTTTGTGTAATAATATTTTTTTTCATAGGTGTTGGGATCTACTTCAAACAGCATAAACGGACAGAAGTACTTCATATTTCTATTAATTTCTTTCTATTACTGTAATTTTTATTAATACCAAATGTGGCAGCGCAACTTCGGCCGCGTTGCCGTGGTAAGGTTTATAACCGACTTCAAAAAGAATGAGGTTCTGAATTTGTCTATGTTTTTTTCGTGGATGTTCGTTACTCGATTTCCCCGTCAATTGTGGACCGATTTCCAAAAATTTTCTTTCAATCAAAAGGGTATACTCCCGAATTAGTCCTATTGTCACCATGCCAGGATCTGATGAGTGGATGCAAAACAAAGCTGCCTTCAAATTGAAAATCAAAACTACAACAAAGAAAATTTTGCAAATTACCATCCCAAGTCTAGAGTGTGCCGCCATACCAATCTTGAATTGCACGGGTGTTATAAATGTCCAAAGGCGATGTTAACCGCTTTCCATCTGTGGTGGGCCGTCTGCCTGACTGATATATTTTTTTAAAGCTACATTTTTTTGTGATTTCCCTCGCGTCTACTTTAAGTTTTTGTTAACTGTTTTGAAGCGATAAACTCGATTCTTATAACAAACAAACGTGTCAAGCGAGTAAAACCAACAAACTACCTTTTACATTTATATATTAATTTGGAAATATTTTAATGGTCTATAGTATAGCAACAGTCATGTTCTTTATAAGATAAAGTACGTAGTATGAATTAATCTTGCTAAAAACTATTATTTTGAAATAATATATAGTTTATTATTTCAAAGTAACTAACAATTGAAAGTGTCTGTGATATATTTTACCGTGAAAATGGACTTTCTCAAAACTTAAATTTCGTTAAATTTAAATTCATTTTATGTAATATTGTGTGTTAGATTGTCAAATTAGTTTGACGGAAGATTGATCTCAATATTATAAAGGTGATAGGAAACGCATTATTATCAAAATAAAAAGTTACAATATTTTTGCGATGATAGTTAGCCTTGTCGTCCATAACGATAATTTTCAAGCAAATCAACTAAATTGATGTACTAATAATACATAAAAAAATAATACACACATGTACTTATGAAATATCAATTAATACGATAGTATTATTTGTGTATATAAGCATATACGTAGCTCACTATATACATAATTATACACATACTAGGCATAATTATTATAAGGTTAAATAAATAACGGTTTGATCAATATTTCGGACAGCTTGAAAAATGTTACACAAGCAAATTACGATCAATATTTCGTCAACACTTTAATATTTGTGCAGTTTGATGTTGGCGCTGAGGTCATTGGTATTGTAATTAGGAACATTGAATGTTGTAAATATTGTGTTGTAATGAAATGTATTTTATTTTTATTAAAAAATATTATATTAAAATCTTTACTCGTTTGTTTTTAATTTTATTTAAGTCTTAAACCTACCAAAAATTAACATCATATTCTTTTTTATATTTCGCAATTTTCGAAACATAGTTAACTTGTACGTGTTCAATGGTGAGCCTTAGATAACATTTTATAAAAAAAATATTTTTATTTTTGTTTTATAAAAAAATGTATGGTAGGACATGATGTAAATAAAATTCAAATAATCGTAAAAAATTTAATAAAAAACACCAAACTTTCAAACTAACATCAAATTACATTAGCAACCACAAATAATCATGAAACAATAATTCTTAAAAAGCAAAGGCATCTCGTCGTCCGTTATAAAATTCCTGTCCGGTCTTACACTCGCAAAACTATTGTATTTTGCTTCTGAAATAACTTTATAATCAATTTCTACGCATTCTTTGACCCTAATTAAATCTCTCAGAAGCTCTGCAATGCTATAAGCAGTTATTACGAAGGGCACTTTAGATCTTAGTACTGTGTTCAATGTCGATGGCCAAGTATCGAGGTCTTTGTAAACTGACGACCGTTGAATGCTTGGATTGAAGGCACAAACTGAAAAAGAAAATTGATTTGAGATTGATCGTCTTTAGACACAGAGATTACTATTTATTTCATTTCATGAAATAACCAGAAGAAAATGTTTTAAGTTATTGCATAACTTCAGTCGCGGGCTTTGAGCACGGCGACCGAATCAAGAAATTCCGTAACGAAAATAAAACCTAACACCCCCACTCCGCCTACCATGTAGCTCGGCCGAGTGTTCGCTTAACGTGTATATATATGGTACGACTGTACGAAGCTCGCACGGATCGAGACGAGCTGCTCCGAAATCGGACGAATACGTAAGCAGCTGTTTGTGAGAAAGTATATAGGTGTATAGGTATCTATCATATCTTTATAATGCCACACTCACCGCATGTATACCTACAACATGTAGGTATATATGTATAAATATGATTTATTTTCTTATCGGTCACCACTCTCAAAAAGTGTAACTTGAATTAATATGAAAGAAAAAAATACTGCATAAATAAATAATTATAATTGTATAATTTGATAAAAGAATGCTATGCATTAGCTTTTTTTTAATTATCACCTATTCCATGTGCTTTGGGGCTCTAGAACATGTTATAATTACAGTAGTACCTAGTAAATACATTTGTATGCACGTGAACTGTCCTAAAAAACTTACTTCATGTTAAGAATTTTTTCCTATAAGATGAATGTAAGTCCATATCAAGGGCTTCATAACAAATGGGCGTTTACGCAAAAATGCCATTTTTTTGTTGTTTACTAAAATCTATGCATGGTACAATTTGGAAAGTCTTACCAGTATGCGAGTGTACCTAAATAGAAGGTATTCCAAATCTCAGCCTTAAAAAATCAACTAGTTTTGTTTTATTCACAATTTTGTTCTTTGTGTAAAACTGCACTTTAGTCTGTACGCCAATTTGTTATGAAGCCCTCGATATAATTATAATTTTCCAATTGTCAACAATTACAAAAAGTACTTACTTAAATCAGGATAGCAGTAGTCCATAGAGGATCTATACTCTGCATATTTCTTCTTATCCTGGAAACTGAAGGTCACACGCCGTTTGTTTGTCCGGCAGTTCTCGCAATGCCTATGAATATAAGAAATATTGGATAAAGGTGGCCACACATTACATGTCGTTTTCGAGCCCGAAGGACAACTTGCTTGACGGAGCTCCCTAGGGGGCTTTACGCTATCTTACTGCCGCCTCGTAACGTGTTATCTGAGAGAGAAGAAAAAGCGAAAGAAACTTTCCAGGAACACGCCTGGTCTATCCTTTGGCTATGCCTCCTGACGTCTCTCGCAGGGGCGTGGAGACATCGTGATTGCTGGCTAGCGCAACGCGGGAGCGTTCATATTAATAGTTGCTCTATCTTGCTCGCACATCAACCTTCCCGCTCACAAATTGTGCTATATATTGTACTAGCTGGACGACTTGTTAATATTTGTAGATAACTCTCTGCCATCTGAAGTTAAACTTAAATAATTTTAACCTCTACCTCTCGCTGCTACAAGGAGTTAATACCTCGCCACCTGCTGACTTTATTAAAAAAAGTTATGAAGGAACAATATCCTGTTTTTTATTATTTGTCTAACGATATCTCGTATGACGACGTAACCTCAACAAAAAAATTCTACACCTACATATGGCAGTCACCCAGCAAAGCAATATTTATTTATAAATTTCAGTACATAATTTGTATGGCCATATAGACTCCACGACTCCACTTTCTTGTCAAATTTGATCCATTTTATTTTTACCAGGGGAAATCCGTTTGAGGACTAATCCGCGACAAGGACAGAACCTTGGGGGGATAATTCGCGACCTAGTGTGGGATTCGCCAGATCGGGGGTGGCACTAGCATGCCCGGTCAAAACCGGTGCCATGCTTTTGCCACTCCCCAGTAAGGGATACCCACTCAAACCTCATCTAAGGCTCATCCACATTAACCCAAAAGCAACCCAGAACAAATAAACTATACAAACAAACATGACCAAAACATAAGACTTGTGATTTTATCAAAATAAATATACTAAGTTAATACTCACTCCAAAAGATAGCTAAGACTCACTTGATCTTGGCAAGCAGATCCAGTGGTAAGTTCGAAGGGTTCAGATCGGTGCTTATTAGGACCACCTTCAACTCCTGGACATCGGGCCGGAGGTGGAGGAAGAACACTTCCCATTTGTTGAGAGCATCAGCCTCGAACTGCAGCTCAGCACCGACCACGTGGATTGTGAAAATCTGTTTCTAGAAAAGATTTTTCGTAAACTAAAACTACACTATAAATACTAAACTAACTTATAAACATATAACTAAATATTAAAAATAAACTAAAGTATAAACAGGTTAAACTACACTATTAATTCATTGAAATCTTACAATTTAAGGAACGAATATTGCATTTTTAGAGGACGCAATTTTATTTTTGGGACATGTGTGGGGGGGTCAATAGAAGCTTAACCTCAAGTTTGTGGGGTCGCCACCCTTGTCCCCCGGCCGCCATCTTGGTAAAAGGGGTGAAAACACTTTTTTCGGGATATCTCGGAAACTATGCGTCTAACAAAAAAATTGTAAAGTCATAATTAGTAGCAAATTGTTTTGCCTACAAATAAGTTTATGTAACTTTTTGCCCTAAATTAAAAATTAAAGAAGTCATAAGCAAAAAAGTGATAACTTTTTTATTCATTCCTAACTCTTTTCTCTACCATAGAACTTACCATACATACATACATACATAACTTCACGCCAGGTCCCTTACGGGGTAGGCACGAACTACAGAGCGCCATTTAGGCTTATTCTTACACACCTCACTTGCTTCTTTGACATTCATAGCTCTTGTCATGCACGCTGTTCTTGAGGCTCCTGACATCGCGGACTCTACCTCATAGGTGGCGGGGAAAACGGGGGACCTTTTCTACCTGCTTAACATTCGATAAGTTAAATTTGGTAAGTTCTATGGTAAAGAAAAGAGTTAGGCATGAATTAAAAAATTCTCTACTTTTTTGCTTATAACTTCTTTATTTTTTTTTATTTAGGACAAAAACTTATATAAACATATTTGTAGGCAAAACAATTTGCTACAAATTATGATTTTACAAATTTTTTGTAAGACGGATAGTTTCTGAGATACCGCGAAAAAAGTGTTTTCACCACTTTTTCCAAGATGGCGGCCGGGGAACAAGGGTGGCGACCCCACAAACTAGAGGTTAAGCTTCTATTGACCTCCCATGACACACATGTCCCAAAAATAAAATTGCGTCCTCTAAGAAATGCAAAGCTCATGTAAAATTTCAATGGACTAATTAAATTAAACTGAAAATAATGTACGAGCTAATTAATATTAAACTATAAAGTATGACTAGTCTGGCCATAAATACTGTTACATAAAACTTTTCTTTTTTTTCAACTTTTTAATTGTTTTGAATTTGCGACACGTGCATCATTTTAAAAACTTCTTTCGATTTTGCGCCATTTTACATATTTTTCGCGCTTACTTACAATATGCAATGGTGTTAAAGAAAATAGGATTGCAGTGATCAAAAGCTTGGTACGTTCGTATATCGTACTATCAACAGGTAAAACAACACTTCGTCTGTCGAAGACCAGAAAAAATCGGGGCGGCCGCGTGCTGTTAGAACTACAAAGGCTGTTAATGCTGTTACAACCAGAATTCGTCGAAACCCCATTAGGAAGCAAAAATTCTCATCGCGAGAAATGAAGATTCCCGCTAGGACTCTGTCGCGTATTAAAAAACAAGACCTGAAGCTCGGTGCTTATCGTCGATATACAGGACACTAGATCAATCTTTACAATTAAAGAGAATGAATCGATTTAAACGCTATCTGTCACGATACGCATAGACCAGTCTTTTGGTCACATTATTCTGTGAGGCAGTAATGTCTCAACAGCAGTCCACTGAACGAGAGATGGAGAAAAGTGCGCATGCGTCCCGCGGGTACCGACGTCAGTAGAGGCCCAGAGACGCAGATATGCGCAATATCTCCTCACGTGATTCCGTTACAGGGATCCTCCAGCACTTCGGGTGCGGAGGAACCAACCCCTGTTGACGAAGTGAATTTACCTCTCCCGGGGCATTCTCAAGCGTAGATGCGCAGGACTATTGTGAGTCTCACGCTATTCCTACCATGACCGCGAAGGATATGGGAGGAAGGGGGTTTTTCGTGGAGTGATAGCCCACGGATTACCTCTTTAATAGGCGTATCTTGCTGACTCTCCACACAAGCTGGCAATTGACACTGTTATCTGCGCCATCTTCAGTGAATAACTCTCATTGCTTTGGTTTAATCCCAGTAAAGGACCCGGTAGTGTACTAAATTTATTTACTCATCTCAAAAAAACAATTTTTTGGATACTTTAGACATCCACCAGACGTTTGGCTATGCCTCGAAAATGTTTGTGCGCTTCAGGACCCCATGGTCCCAAGGTCTCAACCCCAAAAGCCGCTAATATTCTATTTATACTTCTTTATAATGTTGAAGACCTACCTTCGTAATTCCATTAGTCGTGGGGCTAACTTTGTTGGCGTAGACTTGGTGAGCATATGCAGCTGTCAATGGCGCCGTGGCCAGTTGGGTCAGCGCCGCGTATTGCACGTCATTCATATCTGTCAACGAATTGCATCATAACTACATGAGACGAGGTGGAGCCGTACTGGAATTATTATCTTGATTACAGATGTTCGGCGCGGTCGGTGTGATACTACGCTCTCGCAGTATATCGGCGTGAAACGGTTAGCGTTGAGCTAATCGTCTGATCCCTCTATTCCATCTTTATTTCGTTTCTCGTATCCTATCCTGAAGGCTGGCCACGCATTGGCTTCGCTCCTGTTATTGCAACCGTCACCACTTTCCATCATACCTCAACTTGTTTGCTATATTTTAGGTCTAAAACAATTAAATCTATACTTACCAATTTTTTCTTCGTAGATAGAAGCAAGCACCTCGTTTATTTTGTCTGGAATCTGATAAGGTTCTGCCATCACCTTAGTGGGCATTTTGGGCTCCAGACGGCCCTTGGTCTGCTGGTGGATGACCAACTTCTGGTACAACGAGTAAGACTTGCACCAGCGTTGGTGGGTCTTTGGAAGATGTTCTGGCTTGTCCATGCAATAGGATATCTGAAAAAGTGATAAAAGAATCCTTACCAATGTTAAAAATGCGAAGAGAAGTCTGTTTGTTCCGCTTTCAGGTCATAACTATGCAACAGATCGTCTAAAAAATTTGTATATACATTAAGAGGAATACAGAACAAGACATAGGGTACCTTTTATCCAGAGAAAATGTTCCTGAACGATAGATGGTATATATATATATATATATATATATATATATATATATATATATATATATATATATATATATATATATATATATATATATATATATATATATATATATATATATATATATATATATATATATATATATATATATATATATATAGTATTATCTATGGATAGATGAATGAATACATTAGAAAAGAAAGATGGCGCGCAAACCACGTTTTATTCGCACCACCGTTGCAATGCATTAACAAATGATTACGTTGTTTATTGTTTTAATTTGCTTTGTGGAGCCAACCCGTGGCATCACTGGGAGGCACTTGCGGAAGATCGCCGCTGGTTGTGAATCTAGCATAATGCTGAGCAAGAGTCTTTTTAGGACATCACAATTATTAATTGTTAGATATTTTAATCGTAATATATTTTTTCTTCCTTTCTTTCTTGTTGCGACGACTGCATGACGATGTAGTCATGGCACCAAAAGTGAGAAGACCGCAACTTTAATATGTTGTATCATATTTAGTTCCGTCTTCGCTAGATGGCGTTACAGATATTTTAAATAAAAAATTAAGTTTGTAATTTCTAAAAAACATAACATGCCCACTTCGTGGCATACATATCGTTTTTTTTTATGACGCTGGGGGATACATTTGCACAGTCACCGTCCCGCTCATACATTGCGCTGTATTCTTTACTAGCTGTACGACTTGTACTTAAAAAGGTTGCCGTTTCCAAAATAAATTAGTTCACATCACAGAGTACTTTATATATACTGGTAGTTCACATCAGCACTCGACAGTGAATACTCTGCTATCTGAA
This sequence comes from Dendrolimus punctatus, assembly GCA_012273795.1. Taxonomy (NCBI): domain Eukaryota; kingdom Metazoa; phylum Arthropoda; class Insecta; order Lepidoptera; family Lasiocampidae; genus Dendrolimus; species Dendrolimus punctatus. The sequence goes on along the minus strand of CM022551.1, from coordinate 9,335,379 downwards.
GTATCATTTAACCTCTTCCAAACTGCTACAAACTGTTCAAAAATTATTCGAGGATAAAATTTATTACCTGTCCACATCCTTCGCAATCCTTCAATTTTGTCTGTTTCCACTGTCTGCAACTGGCTTCGGCACAGATCCTCGGATACAACAGGAGTTCTTGCTCCCAAGGCACCAGCCGCCGCTTCAGCACCTTCTCGCAGGACAGAATCATCTGCATCCTGACGAGGCGGTAATTCTGACCTGTTATGTTCTTCGTGTCTGCGTATATGTATTTTTGGTCTGAAATGTTATTAATTCAGTTTTAACCGACTTTAAAGAAGGATGTTCTCAAGTTCTGTTTTTTGTTTCGGTTCGGTTTTGATAGTTCTTTTTGCGCTAGATTCAGTATAACTTCAAGGTGGTCGCATATAAATCTCATTGGTATTGAACTTTGATTTTGGAAGATATCAAAGGAAAAATTCAAGCAGATAATGTAAGTTAAAAATATCCAGCAAAAAAGAAACTGACTTTAAGAGGGAGTAAAAGCAAGAAATAAAGAGTTAATAGCTTACATTCTTTATTAAATGCTTCACTTTGTCCCGGGAATCACGCGGTAATTTTATTTCTTCATTTAATTTAAAACATTTTCTACTTTAATATCTAAGTTAACTAATAAACATAATTTTGTAATTGGTAGCAAAATCGTGTGAATTTTACCAAATCTAATCTGAAACAAATCAATGTATAAGGCTCAGAATGAATTTGAGCTCACCTTTCATGTGTCCAATAGTAGAAATCGCAAAGCACAAGGCCTGATGTTGGGGCCAATCTTCGTCCTTATGTTTGTTGCTGCAGTAAAATAACAAATTACAAAAATTACACGCCACCCTCAACTTCAACTCCTTCTTGCAAACATTACACGCATTCTGCAGAAAAACCTTTCGGAAACTGTATTTGTACACAAACTCTTCGTTCTCTTTCAGTTGTGTAAGAGAGTCTTTATTCTTTATATTCTTTTTACTTTTCCTGTTCTCAGTTTGAGATTGAGTCGAGTGTTTTCGGTTTTCTACGTTTTCTGTTTTTATTAGTTTTTTATTTGACTTAATTTCATCATAGGACTCATCAGTAAACGATTTACTAGGATCATTTTTTGTTAACACTGTGTCGGGTTCTTCAGCATGTTTACTTTTTTCCTGAGAGTTGCTAGTACTGTGTTCAGTCTTTTCGCATTTTTCTTCTTTTTTGTTACTATTTTCTTTACTTACATTTTTAATTTCAGAGTTACTCTGAGAAGTTTGAACAGACTGCGCAGCTTCCTGTTTCCCTTTTCTCTTTTTGTTTTTTCCTTTATTATCTTTTCTAGACGGATGTATTGGTTGATTAGGATCAGAGCATTTTGTATCTTGTTTTTTATTTACAAGCTCTGTTTTTTGTTCAATATTTTCCCCGGAAACTGGTAGGAATTCTTCAGTGTTTTTTTCTGGATCGTCATCACGCTTGTTAACAGTTTCATTAATATTTATTTTTTCTGAAAACTCTTCCACAGAATGCATTGTTTCAGTATCTTCTTTCTTAGAACTTGGTTGTTTATCTAATGTGCTTAGTGTTTTAGTTTTGTTGGCATCATCTGTGATTAGTTCTGACGTTACCAGAGATTGCTTAACGTCTTTATCTATTGCAACATCACTTTTTTCAGTGCTGTTTTTGGAAATATCTCTTTCCTCGGTATCTATTTTTATTTTATCTTCATATTCTTTTTCAATCTTTTCTTCACTTGTTTCTAAAGCTGTAAATCCAGCCAAAGACCGTTCAATGGACATTCTAAGTTCTTCCATATCCCGATTAACTTCTAACATTTTCGATTTTAAGTCTGTCTTTTCCATTAGATTTTCTGTTTCTGGTACTTCGCTAATAACAATATCTGATATAATCATTTTTGGAGTTCCGATAGGTGTTTCACCGGATCCTTGAATAACGGGCGAATCTTTCACACTGGGTAACTGCAATTCATCTGGCCGCATTTCTTGAATAACAGTATTGTTGTTACCGTCGTATCCTTGACTTGTTGACCTTGGATAATGTATATCAGGGATTATATCCAGAGTTGGTGTTTCTACCTCTGTTTTACAACTATCAGTGACTATAGAACTTTCATTCACTTCAGCTGGTTTTTGTTCACTTTTCAAAGATTCAATGGGATCATTTTCTCGAGTAATAGATACAGTGGAAATGTTTGAATTTACTTCTGTATCTATGAACGGTATATCAGTTATATCTTTTTCATCGTATTTGTTTTCTTGACCAACTGTCAATGGTTCTAATATGTTATAAGTTGTAATTTCAGGAGAAAGTATTTTGTGTTCTTCAGTCTTTTCTGGAAGATATGCTTCAAACTCAACAAATGGAGTTTTAGACTCCATGCCGAATGTAGGAATAAAGTCTGTAACTCCGGGTGTCAATGGTGCTTTTTGAGACTTTTTACCTTTTCTTCGTGATTTCGGTTCGGGTGCATTTTTACTTATGTCTGATGAATTAATATTACGTTCGATTTGAGATATAATTTCAGTTTGTGTCTCTATAACAGCCTTTTCACTATCTATAGGTATCGTGGTAGTCGTTTCAGGTGCTTGTTTGTCTCCTTTCTTAACATGTAATATTTCTTCTTTAGGAGCCGCTGGCTCAGGTATAACTACTCTAGGAATTTTCGGTGACTTCTTTCGCTTTTTACCCATTGCACTATCTGGTATGTTGATAACTTCAACTTCTTGAGATAAGGTAAGATGTTCATCGACATGTTGACAGTCCTGAGACTTTATATCTTGTGGAACTGTATTACCTTTAGACTCTGAATCTTCAACATTGATGATAGTGTTTTTTTCTGTAATTGTTTCCTCTTGCGATGCTTTATTCATATTATTTTCAGAATCGAAAATTTCTACTTCTTTATTTTCAACTTCATGGCGGTCTTTTTTACCTTTCTTTATCTTTTCAACTGGCTTAGCTATTATTGCTTTAACTATTGGGCTGCCTGCCGATTCATTGTTTTTATGGATTACCTTTATATCTGTATCACGTACATCTAGATGAGTACTTTCAATACTAGTTGCCAATGAGTCATTTAAAGTCTCTTCCGCCAAATTTTTAGACTCCTCCGTCTTTATCGGTGGTAACTTTAATATTTTTTCTTGATCTTTATTAGCATGAAAATAAGCTTCTATCTTCTGCTGTATATCGTCCTTATTGATTTTCTTGTTGTTGTTTTTTGATGGTAATTTGGATTCTTGAATTTCATGTTTAGAAGATTCTTCAGTCAAAATAGCTTCTTCTTTAAACGTATCGATCTCTTCATTACTTTTCTGTAAAACTTCTTGAGCATCGTCTGTTTCACTTATTTTACGGAAATAATCTGTTGTGTTTGTTTCTTTGACTGATATATTTTCATTTTGCGATGAGTCTTGGACTAAAACGCTTATAGATTTTACATCAACACCTTCAGTGGGTGCTTGGAAAGCGGTCGCACATGAAATTTCTTGAACCTTGTCTGATGCTCCAGAATCAAGACGGTTCTTTTTTTTATTTTTCTTATTAGATTTCATTAAATTTTCGGCTTCGGATAACTTTAAAGGTTCAGTAATATTTTCCTCTATTTTAGATGGTTCGTTTTCTTTTAAAGCTGACGTAGGTTGACTTTTAGATAAGTTTTCAATATTTGTTTTGTTGTCTTTTTTCTTATTCTTTTTTTTGCGAGTAGTTGGCGTTACAGTTTCACATTCTTCACATTTATTATTGCTACTATCTAGATTATCTTTGTCATCCGTCTTAAAGTCCAAGTTAGAAACACTTACTGGATCTGCTGTCGTTAAAGTATCACATAGATCTTTTTCCACTTCCCTCTGCTTATGTTCATCACTTAATGCTTCTTCTTTATCTTGCTTTTTATTTTTCCCTCGGTTTCTTTTTGGTTTCTTAGGAGCTGCATCTTCTGATTTCACTTCTGCTAAAACAACTTCGCCAATAGTTTCAACCGTGCATTCCTTTTCCGCTGTATTTTCTAGTTGTTCAACTTCTTCGTGTATTTCTTTTTTCTCCTCTTTGTTAGAGGCAACTATAGGCGTTGGGTGTGGTTTTGATTTCTTTTTACCCTTTTTACTATTCATATTCGCACTACGTACTACGCCACTGTAGTAGATATCCAATACGACTTCACGATTCTAATTTCAGACACGGTCTGACCGATTTGTTGGGTTTGCAATACTCTCGGCATAGAATCTTCGTGTGTAACAACAAAATGTCAAACATTTCCCAAGCTATTTACAACTTTATGTAGTACACTTTAATATAGAATTTCCGATGTGGGACCTTCCTTTGATATGTACAACTTCATTGCTAAAGAACTTCTTACCTTACGCCTTCGAGCATGTGTTTATTGTTGCGTGATCTGTTTTGATGATTTAAAAATATGTTCAGTGATTTCACGTTACACTAATTACTACTCTATTTATGTAGTTTTTGAGCTCGTTTCGACTTGGCAACGAACCAGATTCGTAAGTAGCTAGGTGACTAGGAAGTGCAGGTTGCCAAAATGCAACGATTGCGTGTATCTGCTATTAATACAACTGTATGCAGAGCAATTGTTCTGTCATTGTCCATACATTGATTAATTTTACCTATCAATTTGATTTATTTCGACCGAATGGTATTTTAAAGATTTCTACAACTTCTTAATTTTTTCATTCATTATTTTTTTTTTAAAGGGGTACAAAGTTTTTGCTTCACGTATTAATATAATGATAAAAGCCATATTGTCTGTGTATCTTCGTTTCTCACTTTACTCAGTAAATAAGTGGGTCTACATGAATTTCAGTTTTTTTCAATTTGTCAGACAGGCGTAGTTTAATCAGCACTACAGAGTTATGTAGTGAAATGTGTGTCCGCCGTATATGTAACTAAGATGAGTATCGCGAACGCAGCCAGCCTTTTGGGCACAGTACCCATAAAAGACTGACCTAGGTTCATTATTCTATTTATAGCCTCGACGTGGGTCAAACACAAAAACGAAAGATAAAAAGTTCAGGTTGCATAAATTCTGCACAGCATGGTGGGTTTGTTAGATTTGAGTCTTTTTGTATTTTAACAAAAATGTCTCCTACTGTAGACAGTTCGCATAGTGAATACCCCTGTTGTGTAGAAGTTGAAGAATAAACCAATAACAAAAAATAAAGTTTTTAATTATAGAAACATTTAAAAATTAAATAACTTTTCATATAGGAATTCATGTTTGCGATTCAATAACATATAAACGTTGTTGTTCCAACATTTGTAGCCTTCTCCTGTAAACATGGAAATTTTTTTTGTTACCCAGATGTTATAGGTAGAATGTAATAACTAAGTTAAGTTTTCTTTTATTGTATTAGTTTATAAAATCATTGTAAAAAAATTAAGATGATGATAAAAAAATGTAGTTCACACATAGTTACGCATTCAATAGATATAAATAAAACCTTGATCACTTTATTAATAAATTGAGTAGATGGCATGACACTAGCATCCAAAGCCATTAAAATTGCGAGACTCCCTCCCCCTCTCTAACTTTTAAATTTTGTAGTGGAAAATCCTGAAACGTATCGAAAACTTTAAAAAAAAATCTATAAAAATATTTTGCCCAATATCGGATTTTTTGAAATATATAGGCTAGGGCTCGTATGGCATGCTTCGTCTTACAACTACCAGTATATCTAGATACATGTCAATTTTACTAGGCAAATCTTCAAAAGCGACCGCTTTACGCAATATTTTGAACCTTTTTTTGGTTTTGGTTCCATAGCCAAACATCTGAGGAGCCCTTTATTGTACATGACATGCCACGCACTTGGCCGACCTTTTACCAATTGATAATGCACACATTTGTAACTCCTGTCATATTTTTACTAAAAGGATGGTTCAAATCTTATTATACGAAAATGAATTCAGCAATATTATACATAAAATTCCAATTTGAACAAGAGAGAATGATATTATGTTGCTATAAATATTATTAGCTAAATGACATACTTCTACTTGCAGTTTAGAACGAATTCCTCAAAAGATTTTGAGTCTTATTCTGAGGTAGTAAAAGCTATTATTTAAACATGAATGGTATTACAATTTTGTCAGCAAAATGAAGTGGCCCCAGTTTTAGTATGCAAATTGATGTAAGGGTGGCCCACCCTTATTATAATTTGAAAGCTGGTGTTCTTTTGTATTTCATGCATTTGATTTAGCTTTTTTCATAAATAAGTTATATTAGAGTTCTAATTTTAATGTATTTTGCTAAACAGCTTTGTTACATGTAATATTATGTTAATTCTATTCTATTCTTCTCTTTCTCTATCATACTACTCTTTATTACAATTATCATTGATTTAACTAAGCTTGAGTAGTAACGCAGTAAATCTCTTACTTTCTTGCCTGTTAGGTTGCAAGTTTTGAGAAAGCGCCTTAACAACTTAGAGACCTAGAATGTATTTTTCATTTATGAATATGTAATGCTTAAAACCTAATTAAAAAGTATCTTGCTAAAAAGGGATACTACACTATTGAAAATTACTTAAATGACAAAACTTCATTTAAAATTAAGAATACAATTTCCTGCGGCCGAGCGGCCTGTCGTAAGAGGCGACAAAACAACCCACAGCCAGGTGGTAGGGCATTTGCCCGACTGGATGGCTACCACCCCTGGTCTAGAGTATGTCGCCATAACAACCTTGTGTTGTGTTCCGGCATTAATGACCAGGTTCCAGGCTCCCTAAAGAGAGCAGCAGCGCATTCGTAGCACCTTTGGTGTTGCAAATGTCCATAGGCGATGGTAACCGCTGTCCATCAAGTGGGCCGTCTGCCTGTCTGCTGATCTCCTGCAATAAAAAAAAAACATAGAAACTCCCTCCATCCTCTTATACTATATTTGATAAAAGAGATAAGAACATTTATTGTATGTTTTTATCTTGTCAAGCATGTAAGGAATTTATGGATATATGTTGCTGTATAATGTAATAACAATTTTCTATCCTTATAGTGTGTCTTTGCCTTACTGAGTAAGCGCTGTTTTCTACCATTATATTAATACTTTGAAAAAAAACTGAATAACATATTTCTGTATAAAACTTATTAAAAAAAAGTTTATTTTAATCAATTTGTAGTTAGACGTGTTTCTGGAGAGTTTCTTGCCGATTCTTCTCCTTAATAGCAGTAACACGTTGAGAAGTGGTGTACATAGACTAGGAAATAAAATTCAATTTTAACTTATATGTATGACCTTCAAAAAGTGTAGTCCAGTTGAACTTATTTTGAATTAAATCCTAAGAATTTGAATATACAGCAGTTTCCTTAAATTCTTTTTATTTTAAATCTGGCCAACAGGCAAATGGTTCAGCAGATAGAAAGTGTTTACCATCGATGGGCGACGATGGAAGAATATAAGTCAAAATTTTAATCTACTTCCTATTGTTTGTATATAACCCAATGTATCAACTATATGTAAAGCGTATTGAGGCAGTGCAGAAAAAAATTCTTCGATATTTAGACTATAAATCTAGCCAAAACATAAATAGTTATCTTGAACGTTGTCAACACTACCATGTCCTACCTTTAGAGTACAGACGGTATGTAAATGATATTTATTTCCTACTAAAAATAACTAGCGGGTTTATCGACTGTCCAGAACTTCTTAGCAATGTTGGACTACGCACTCAACAATTAGGCATTAGACAGAGACAGTTGCTATATGTACCTTTTGCATCCACCAATTATAGGCAAAATTCTTTCTTTCTCCGCAGCGCCACACAATTCATAATCTAGTACTCAAATTTTATATTGATATCTTTGTAACTAAACCCAATACAGTTAGAAATATAATGAACAAAGAATTTTTTAAAGAAAACTAGTTTTTTCCAAACTGTTTAATATGTATTCAACTTCTAATCCAAATTCTGTTTTCAATCTTTTAATTACATCTTTCATTTCATTTTTTTTCAATCTCTCTCTCGCAGACACACACACACACACATTAACCTGAACAAGTCTACATGCTAAGGCTTGTAATCAGCAATACTTTTATTTATGTTATTAACTTATGTTGCTATTTGACAGTAAGCCTTACTAAAAAAAAAATAACTTCACAACGTGTTATTGCTGTTAAAAGAGAAGCTGCTAGAAACTCCCCAGCAACACGTGTAGCAATGTTATAGTGGATCACCACACATAATACTACTGCCCACAACCTAAGTTTATTATGAACTCTCAAAGCACGTCTGGCTGTCCATTAAGGGGTAGATGTAGTACCAACGCTAATGTACGGCAGTGAAAGTTGGGTATGGCAAAAGAAGCATGAAAGTGGAATAAATGCAGTTGAAATGAGAGCTTTGAGAAGTATGTAAGGTTAATGTAAATTATATGATAAGAAACAGTTTGATAAGAGAGCGTTGTGTATCGAAAGAAGATGTAGTGCCAAGAGTTGAAAAAGGAATGTTAATTAATGAATGATAGCAGAATCACAAAACAAGTATATGACAGCAATGTGACTGGTAGAGTCGGTGCTGGTAAATCGAGATGTACTCACCATGATCAAATTGAAGAATTTCATAAAGCAGTTTAAATAAGCGTGTATGTATGAAAAGATTAATGAAAGTTTATGAAGCGAAAAGTGTTTGTCAGGGTCGTAGCAAATGGAGATCCATCGTCTCTGCCTACCCTAATGGGAACCAGGCGTCACAATATGTATGTATACATCAAGTTCATTTTCATAATAAACCTTAGGTGTTGTTGGCAATAGTATTGTGAGGAACTGATTTATTCTAAACTAAAGTATAGCAAGCTTTGTACCTAACCGGCTATAACCACATTGCGTGCTGGGGAGACAGGGGTAAGCGGAGAACAATATTCCGATATCTAGTCTGTGCGCCATAACGGACTGATTGGAGCGTATGGAATGAGATTTATTGCCGCGCGCCATAAAACACAGCTGTTGACAAAATTCGATTTGTTCTTTATTGTACTAGATAATATAGCGTTACGTGATTTACGGTATCTAATTTTTTGGGACATAAATACGATTGCTGCATTAACGTTGCCTTGTTTTTTTTATATAAAGAAATAATAAAGGAATAAAACAGATACATAACACCAACATAAATAAATTCGTACTTTAAAGTTTCGAGGTCCCAGTTTCCCCTCCCCTTGTCCAATGTTCCCTATCTCGTCCCTCATTTAAATTCCATATCGTTAATGAGTTTTTTTTTAATTTATTTAGATAAAAAACAATATTGTGTAAAATTTAATATTACGAGTGTTATACATAAATTACATCATTTTCCACATATATACAGATAAATAAAATTGAAATGTCTGTTTGTAATGTCAAAATAAAAATTTGAAAAAATCTGTGAGGGTTATTCAGACCAGGAGGTGATGTCGTCGAAGATGGAGCACGTTTACCGAGATAGTACCTATTCACACGAGACTTGAAGTCACACGGATTGTACTTTTCGGGAAACACGGAACCTCGTAGTGCATTCCACAATTCTGCCGTACAGAGATGGAACGTACGAGGCGAAACATCTCAGTACGTGGCGCTGGAATCGGGTCTTTGGATCTTCGTTAACCTCTGGACAGAATTTGATGATTTTTTGTTTGTGTTAAAGTCCGTCCCCGGATGGTTTACATTCACAATTAGACGCAGTAGGTGGCGCTGGAATCGGGTTCTAGAATCCTCCTCTAAGCCTCTGAACCGAGTTTAATGGATTGTTTTTGGGTGCTTGAGTATATCGCTGGAAGTTTTAGAACTTTAGATTCACTCTTGGAACCGATAGGTGGCGCTGGAATCACGTTCCAAGATTCATTTTTATAAATGAAGCATTAAAGAAGAAACACCTAATTAATATTACCATCTAATCTAAAAACGCTAATAAATAAAAGTTAAAATTAAATCTAATCTAAATTAACTAAGATTATTCATACTGAGAAAGTGTTCCAGGATTTGGATGATATTTTTATTTTTCGTTGAGTATCCACTCATACCCGGGATGGTTTACAATTAGATCCGGTAGGTAAAGTTCTAATCTGGCTCCAGATTTTTATTTTTTCAGAACAGGACAACGTCAGCTGGGATCGCTACTTGATGTTTGAATTGTAAAGATGTCACAGTGCAAGCAATACTTTACCGTTGAGTAGTTTTTACATTGCAATGTTAAACCTTATTGTCTTGAACCTATGCAGAAACTGATACTGATCCTTAAATAAATAAATAAGAGGGTACAAGTCTTAATAATAATAAAAAGCCTTCTCCATATTTTATAAGCTCCTGATATGAAATCCGCACATGTCGCCTCTGACGCGTGCCGTGCGTGTCGATTTCGTTACAGAGTAATGTCGAGATCCAGATACTGCTAACATTTATTTCGTTTTATTCTACAAAGAGAAGGAAGTGGTTCTCAATACGTCACGACTGCAGCGCTACCTACTGGGTCCTGGTACCGCCATGTTACCTTTTTTCAGCCTATACGATCTTATCTAATATATTTAAATTCTTCATTTAAATCTGGCGGCGTGTTCCCTTTTTACGCACGCATGCCATTCATTGTCACGTCATCAAAATTAAATGACGTTGCTCTGCAAATGTACATATTAAGTAACATAGCATAATAAAACATAAATATGTTTTTTTTAAGATTTTTAAATACAAGCTTTTCAGATCATGGATATCATGTAGCAGCAGAGTGCTAGCCAAGACAAGTAAAACGAGCACAAATACGACTGGTCTATCTTGTTTAGTACAGGAGTTCCTATGGCCACCTTCCGGCTCCATCATCAGATCAGCTTCATGGTAGCATATTGTTGCATTGTCACGCGATATACTTACGTATGCAAAATTTTAGCTCAATCGGAAACCGGGAAGTTAGTCAAATTTAATTTTCAAGATTCCACCCGAACGTATACATACATAGGCCCATCCATTGCAAGTAAATAAAAGCTTTTCATTCAATAAAACAACAATTCATCACATCGCTGTAAATACATTAGCATAAAATATACTATAACCCACACCACCTATTAATACATTAAATAAACTGTAATATAATTAATACAGGTTAAAGCGAAGTGTACTGAGGATCAGAGGAGCAGCTCATTCTCAAATTCCCATCCAAATTGCCCAAATTTTCTTTTCGGAACAGTGTCCAATTATGGATTTAAACCGTTCTCGAATTCAATTGAACACACACCAAACATGCCATCACAATTGGTCTAGCCGTTTCGGAGGAGTTCAGTGTTCATACACACGAACAGAAATATTATATAATTATATATAAATATTTTTATGTATTTAAATGTTAGACATGTGTGATGAATATAAGGCGAGTGACATGTATGATTTATAATAATATTATGTTACAATGTAATAAGGTTTTAATTAAAGGAGTTGTGTTAAAATTAAACACCAATGATATAAAAAAACAAATGCTCCATCAAAAGTCGTTGTAATAAAAAGAAAGTATGTTTCAATACACATTATTGCAAGTGAAACAAGGGATGGGAGGAATTCTAAATTTCGTAACGTGACCTCTCATATATTTTTTTTTTGTTAAGAAATCTACGGACTTGAGTTCCGTAACTTTTTTACAACTTAATTACTATGAAAGTTTTTAGAGTTCATACACGCTTATTGTTAACTTTTTTACTGCGTGTGACATTAGTTTTGTGATTTTTATATTATGGTGTACCTTAAGAAAAACTTATAATATATTTTTTACCTAATTTTAATACTAAACTTATACTAATGTAGAGTGTATCTGTTACATGCTGGTGTTGTGAGGAAGTGCACGTGCAGTGTGTAACTTCCATATATACCTTTCATATATTATATCGTTATAATACATATATATTAAATATTTAAGGTTTAAAACTCGAAAGAAGTATTAACGAAAAACTTCAAAAACATATCCAACTGTATCTTTATGAGCCATTGAGCATAGTGCTTTAATGATTAAATATAATGTATTTTATCTCATTCTCTCACAAGCTTAGTGATATAAGTTTTTGTGTTTATCTGTTTTTAGTGTCGCCTTTTAGTTTCACCGAGTTTAAAATTACAACGATTCTAAAGAAGTTTTTAATAAAAGTTAAAAATCTCTGTAATCACACTAATCTATGCGATTAAAATGACTAAATATTTCATGTCCTGATGAATAATTCTTTAAATTATTGTAAAACCTTGTCGCATTGAGTTAACAAAGGGCGCGCGTTTGAAGGGGCAAGGATTCGATTCCCGCGTGACACATTTACCATTCGATGGGGTAAACAATGTTTTTAAAGTCTGTCCATACATTATATTGTCCTTGAATTTGACTTTGATCTATCTATACATATAAATAAAATTGAAGCGTCTGTTTGCATTTTCAAAAAAACAGCTTTTTACTAAATGCACCTCTATATACAGTGTTTATGTCAAAAAACAAATTTTGAAATTTCTGTCTATTTGGATATTTCGGATAATCTGATCTGTGAAACAAGTGGACCGATTTTGACGTAAATTTTATTTTTACATTTTTTAAGGTTCCGAAAAAAAACAACGCAATAACGGGCACAGCTTGTTAAAAATATAAATTAAAATGAACCGGCCAAGTGCGTGTTGGACCACGCACGTCGAAAGTTCTGTGCAGACGACGAAACTCGACTGTTTTTATTTTAAGAAACCTTAAAAAGAATTTAATTGAAAATATATTAAACACTACACAGTGGATGTTATTTTCTTTGATAGCATTTTCATTTTCTACCATTTTCCGAATTATCTACTTATACTATGTTTTTAAACTGACGCGACTAGTACACATAAATAAAACTAAGTTTTAACCGTTTTAAGCGCAGCATTTAGTTTGATATTTATTTCAAACTTAAAACCATTAAAACCTGGTTTAAATTATGTGTTATGCTATATAATACTTTTGAAGATTTCAACGTGCTATAAAGTGGCCGAAACGTTTAAATAAAAATCAAATAAAATGCCGCGATTAAAACCGTTAAAACGTAATTTTAATTATTTTTCCTTATAGTTCATAACTGTGATAAAAAGGGGCTCATAATTTTCTTTGGCTTGAAATTACAGTATAATCCGTGCGCAGAAGGTTTACCGATGACTATTTATTATTATTGTATGTACTTATGTAAATTATATACAATAATAAATTTATTGCAACAACTATTTATGTAACCTTCTTTGTCAACCCTACTGACCCATCTACGCGTGACATCACGAGGGTATCAGCAAACATACGCACGGGTAGTAAAACAGGGATTTTCTTCCCATGTTTTACCTTAAAATCTAAATATAGGATCTTGATCTTAGCTATTTGAAGATAACAAATACACGAGTTACCCTTAACTCTAAATAAAAACCAACCCCCATCTCTCAAGGGGATGTACCTTCGCTGCTAAAATCTTTATCCCGATTCAACCCCCTGCAGCCAATAGCGATTCTGCCCAGCTGATGTCGTTGACCCCGTTACTATGACAAGTTGCTATGGTGAGGGGGGTGAAGCGAGGGGGGGCGGAATAGGAAGTGTCACGGAGAGGGGATACTACCCTGGTCTATACGTACGTTTCCATTATACTGCAATATTTTGTTTTGTTATAATACTTTTCTACAAAATCATAGTAAAAGTTCGAAAGCTTTCAGTAAACAAGTATATAGAATTACTAACGCAATGTTTATGCGAGAAAGCTTAAGTAATTGTTCATACAAATTACTTTAAGCCTAGTATTAGTTCAAAATCAATCAAATTTCAAACAAGACTATGTATGTATATCGATAAGTGAGCTTCGGTGAACCTAAAGCCCACCTTTCGACACCCCTTTACCACTCACCCATGTTGCCCTTGTCTTTTACAGCGTTTTTTCGGAACCATGCAGGGAGTGGTGGTTCACCGTCTGCTATTTTTTCCATGTTCCCCGAACATTTCGACGGGCAGACGCCATAGTCTCTACAATCCCGATCCCGACTCTACTAGCAGTTCACTCTTTGTTCTCATTTCCCACAATAGTCCTACACTGGCCGGGGCTTGTGTGGGAGCATTATTATATGTTGTAGACAGGGATACTCGCCGGTCACATTGTGGCACAATTATATTAAATTTGTCAAGAGGCCTCTATGTGTTGGCCTTCCCATGGCCCCACGCAATCCCTCCAAACGTCCGGGACAATTTTGGCCCATTGTCTACAATGAAATACAAATGAAGTAATTATGTATTGGTATGGGAGTTTGTTACACCTTGTTGTCTTTTACAGTAACTAAAATTACGTTGGGAGCGGTGGTAGACCCATGTCTTTCACTAAGTAATCTGTAAGATAACATTTTGTAATAAATGTGTTCATTTTCAATTTTATACGACTAACTTTTACCAGCAAATACGCTCGCTATGAATGAACATGCTTTGCTATGCCTTGACCTAGTTTTTTTATTAATATTTCAAGAGTTCAGCAGACAGGCAGATGGCCCACTTGATGGAAAGCGGTTACCATCGCCTATAGACATTTGCAACACTAATGGGGCTACAAATGCACTGCTGCTCTCTTATGGGGGCAGGAACCTGTTCACTAATGCCGGAAGACTCAAAGTTGTTATGACAACATACTTTAGAACAGGGGTGGTATCCATCCAGTCGGGAAAATGCCCTACCACCTGGCTGGGGGTCCATTAGTCGCCTCTTACGGCAGGCCGCCCTAACGCAGGAAATTGTATTCTCCGTTCCTGGACGGATAACAACTTTTCATATACGAAACGTAAATTGACTCCAAATCATTATGTTGAACGGATATAGAGTATATTAATATAACATAGACAATCGTCATAGATAATAATATGATCCTGGCAACACTATGATATAATTGGTATTTTTAGCAATATTGTAATATTATTATTTTGTAGGGTAGTTTCGTAGTATTTTCGTATAAAAAGGCGGTGAGGCGTGTAGACGGGGTTCATTGCTTACTGTGTGGTGTGAATAGTCACACCAAAGGCTGGACAATAAAGGGGAAACTCTGCCCAAATAGTTAATATTTGGTATCTTCGGTACTTTCTTACCCAAATATCTGCAAGGCTGTTTACACTTCTTTGAGCTCGGTAAAGCGTTGGCGACACCCCTGGTGTTGCAAACGTCTATCGGTGACGGTAACCACTTTCCATCAGGTGGGCCTTCACCCTGTTCGCCTACTTCAGGGAATAAATAAATCTATAGATTATCTAGATATTTACAAAACTACTTTGGATAAATTTACATATAGTATTTGATAATAGTTAACAATGTACACCATTACAGAAAACTTACGAACTAGCATTATTCTCATTGTGTACAAAGATCTTATCGCTAAAAAGCGATCTCTTCCAGACAACCCGTGGCAATAATATTGCCGATTAGGAGTGGCGATGGTGGTTTACATAATTATTGTACGATTTATTAATTTATTTCAAATATATAATATTATAACTATGCTGTATATACAAATATACTAGGGTGGTCGTTAAAAATTAAATTTCTTGCGACGCCCCCTAAAATGCTTCCTTTTAATGAAAAAACACTGAGCTTTTTTTTATAATTTTTTCAAGTCAAGACATCACGTGCCTCAAGACGATTCAAGTTAAAACTAAAAATATAAGAAAAATTGAAAGATAAGAATCACGAAGAATTTTAAAATTTTTCTGAAACTATAATTTGAAATTCATCACTGAGAATGATAATACGGAAGGTATTTCATTGTTAAAACTTTTCCAATCTTAAAATAATTATTACTTCTAAGTATGAAGAAGTTTCCTGAAAAAACATGATATTACCCAAAAATTAACTTGAATCGTCTTGAGGCACGTGTTGTCTTGACTTGAAAAAAATATAAAAAAATCCCAGTGTTTTTTCATTAAAAGAAAGCTTTTTAGGGGGCGTCGCAAGAAATTTATTTTTTAACGACCACCCTAATATATACACATGTTGTATATATACACAAGTGTATAGTACAGTGGAAACAAGCAGGCGCCCTCAAAGCTCGACTGAAAAAGCTAAAAGCATAGGCAACCCTAATAAAAAAAAGTAATTGTAATAAGCTATATTCAACCTTATTGCTATTAGATAAAATACGTTTTCCTTTCCTGTGACTCCATTGGTATTAAATTATGTTTTATTCAGCTAAAGATAGAGAGACTTGTCTTCATAGATTTAAAGTTTAAAATTGCTTGTTAGTGAGAAATTAAATTGCTAATAATACATTCAAGGAAAAGTGGATCTAATTCATCAATGCCTTAAGGTTTTTAATTCCTATACCATATTAAATATACAACAAGATATTCTTAGATACGCAGGGAAATAATATAAAAGGTTTTTCTTAGACCCTTATCTACCAAGGCCTTTTCTTGTAAGGAAAAATAATACGAAAATCTTGTTGGGAATTTTCGTCAAGGACATTGCGTTCGTACGTGACTTCGTTTGTGTTTTAGATGATAGAGATCAAATAGAAACATTCAGAATATTAAAATTCTCGAAGGTATGACATTTGACATATACGTATGTACTAGTTTGCCCCGCGGCTACGCCACGTGAAAAACCAAAAAAAGTAGTTCTATGTTACTTACATAACAATTAATTTTTGAAGTGATATCAGCAGCAGGCTAAATTATCACTTCTCTCGGGCGTCCCGAGACGAAAACTTTATTTTTTGATCTGCCTTTTCATTCTAAAACTTCGACATTGGCAAAATTAATGTCATTTGACCTGAAGCCATTAAAAAAAAGTCAAATTGAAAGCCAGTGACGTGCAATCTTATTCATTGTCAGTTACGTCAAATTAAATTTAAAGTTGGCGACTTTAAGCAATTGTATAATAATAAATAAAAAATAGTAATATACAAGTCAATGTCGAGGACATGATGATAGACTATATATGTCGAGGAGGCAACAATGTTAGTAATTTATCCAGCATATATATAATTATGTAACATTCATGAAAATTAATTCATCATCTTTTTAGTTCTTTAAAGGGCTGTGATAAGTAGGCATACATACACAAACACAATGGTTTATAAATGTTACTATCAGCATGAATACAAATATTTAACTAGCCATGCCACTTACAAAAGACTACCCTAGCGACAGTATCTTGACTAGGGATGATATACTTACCCGCGCGAAGCTTTCATAAATCTAAATATGTTTTTGGAGTGTACTCTTCAAGAATGATTTTCATACAAGGCCTCCGATATGCAAATTTAATGATTAGTGAAATAATTCTTGAATTAGTCAAAATCTTTTTTTTTTTGTAAGTCAGTCATAATTATAATAAACCAAACCAAAACTAGAAGGAAAATGTTCAAATCGGATTTTTTTAAAAGTAATTTTTAATTGTTAATTTGTATGTTGCACTGCATTAGCTTGCTTACCAAGATGTGTTTTAGTCAAATTATATTTCTGTCAGGCGCTCTGATATAACTTACAAGATTTTAATTTCTAATTTATGTTTGTGTGGTTTTTTTATGTACTGTTTACTCCGTGCAGGAACGGAGAAAGAATACAATTTCCTGCGGCCGGGCGGCCTGTCGTAAGAGGCGACAAAACAACCCACAGCCAGGTGGTAGGGCATTTGCCCGACTGGATGGCTACCACCCCTGGTCTAAAGTATGTCGCCATAATAACCTTGAGTTGTGTTCCGGCATTAGTGGACCAGGTTCCAGTCTCCTTTAATAGGGCAGCAGCGCATTTGTAGCATCTTTGGTGTTGCAAATGTCCATAGGCGATGGTAACCGCTCTCCATCAAGTGGGCCGTCTGCCTGTCTGCTGACCTCCTGCAATAAAAAAAAAAAAAAAAAAATGTATTTTCCACTGTTTGTTTTAAATACTCCCTCTTTTGATGCAATTCCTTGTCAGGACTTTTATCTTTACCATTCTTTATTTACAGCTTTATGACTAGTTTTTACTGTCTCTAAACATGCTACTACCATGGAAAAATGTATTCTTCTTCCATGCTACTATTTAGTTCTTTATCCGTGCAGGAACGGAGAGAGGATACAATTTCCTGGGTTGGGGCAGCCTGTCGTAAGAGGCGACAAACCAAACCACAGCCAGGTGGTAAGGTCTGGATATTGAAATTCAAATTAAAGTTTTTATTCAAAATAAGTTCCACTGGAGAACACTTTTTGAAGGTTATATAGGTTAAAATTTAATTCCACTTCCTATTCTATGTACACCGCGACACAACGTGTTATTGCTGTTAAGGAGAAGAAGCGGCAAGAAACTGGCAGCAACACGTCTACATAAAAATTGATTTTCTTTATATTTGTTATTCTATTTATATTTAAGTACTTTTTTAAAGTTTTATAAAATTATGTTACAGAATGACTTTTGAAGAATTAATGGAGTTGTAGCAAACAGTGCATATTCAATAAGACAGAGCGCAATAAAAGGATAGAAAATATGATTATAGTTATAAATTTAAAGACATACCTAACATACAATTTTTTTTGCAACATATCTCCATATATTCCTTACAAGTACGGCAAGATAAAAACGTTATACTCGTACAAAACACAGTATAGTATATGATAGCTTCCAAACCCGGTCTAGAGAGTGCCGGTATTAGAGGCCAGGTGCCAGTCTCCGTTTATAGAGCGGCAGCACATTGGTAGTACCTTTGGTGTCTCAAATATCAATAGACGATAGCAACCACTTTCCATCAGGTGCGCCGTCTGCCTGTCTGCTGAACTCATGCAATAAAAAAAGCCTTTCTGCCATTAGTACATATATTTTTATTTATGCTTTTCTAAATATTGTACTGCTTTTACTCAACTTATTTGCTATAACGTGTTTTACTATTTATTATATTATTCTAATATGTGTTATTTTGCTATTGCAAATGTAGAGACTAGTTTTCCTATTCTTTCTTCTGCTTTCTTTCTCACAATTGGGATTGTTCACTTTTTTCAATTTAGCTATTTGAAAAACCATTTCAAGGAATAGTGTCCCTAATCATTTTTGTCTAGTTAAAATTCCAAAAAACGTACAATCTTCTTGTATTTTGTAAGAAATGCGTTTGACCTTTATTTGACTTTACTAAATCCAATCAGGAGGGCCGTCTGCCTGTTTGCCTTTTTTTTTTTAGCCAGGGGAAATCCGTTTGAGGACTAAGCCGCGACAGGCGCAAAGCCTGGGGGGATGTTCGCGACCCGGTGAGAATGTGGGATTCGCCAGATCGGGGGTGGCACTAGCGTGCCCGGTCAGAACCGGTGCCACGCTATTGCCACTCCCCAGTTAGGGATACCCACTAAAACCCCTGGGTTTTCCGTCCTGCGCCTTATGCCAGGGCTACGGGTGTAGGCTATCCCGTCTCCGCGTGCCCTGGCAGGCGTGGGCCCCGCTCACTGGGCCTCTTCCAATGCCGGGGGAGCTACTCCCCCGGCCCTACTCGGTCTATTCCAGGCGTGGGGCGGTCTGTAACGCGCCCCACGGGAAGAGAGATGAGCGCGCGCGGAACACTCGCGCTCTCATCTCGACGGCATGTGCGGGTGAGTGAGAACCCCTATACCCCTAGGGGCCCCACCCGCGCCGCCCGCTTACGGTGGCCGAAGGTCTAGGTCTGACCTCCGGCGTCGGCGCGTCCTCCTTTGTCGGGAGCGGAGCAAAGACGTGCGCTCACGCTCCCGTTCCGCCTCCTCCTTCGCAAACATGACGTGCTCGCAGAAGGAGGAGACGGCGTCCCATCCGGTGCGGCTCCCGACCATGGTGCGTACCACGGCCGGGAGCGAAAGGTCTAGTCCGGTGAAGGCGACGAGGTCTCGGCGCTGCTCCGTCCACGCAGGACATTCCTGGAGTGTATGCAGCGCCGTATCCTCGTCGCCTGTGTCGCAATGATGGCACCCTGACGTAGCCTCGCGGCCAAGGCGACACAGGTACCTCCCGAAGCAGCCGTGCCCCGAGAGGACCTGCGTCAGCCGGAACGTCAGGGTGCCGTAGTCTCTGTCAATCCAATTTCGCAGGACGGGCCTCACCGCCTCAATGGTGGCGGGGCCCACGCTGGGGCGTCTAAGGCGATCTTCCCAAACTCCCACGGCGACCTGGCGGAGCTCCGACTTGCACGCCTCGATTTCGCGAGGCGCGGGTCTAGTGCCCCTGGCCAGGGCTTCTTTGCGCCATACATAAAGTGACGCCAGTACCCTGGCCTCCAGGTCCCATGGGAGCTGCCTGTTTGCCTGCTTCAAGTGTAAAAAACATTCTAGCTGTACATTATTTGATTTAAGTTCTGTAACATGGATTTTCCCTAAAGACCACTTTAAAAAATTTAACGAAAACTGTAGAAAATAATAATTGTTGAATACGAAAAATGATAAGCCTAGCGACAAAAAACAATAAAATGATCACGATACGAAATGAGTAATGACAGTGACATTTAAATAGTAGCACAGATTACTATGATTATATATAGATAAAACTTACTTTTATTATTTTTGATTTCTAAGCAAAGAAACCAATGTAAACGTGTACCTTATGACTTATAAAAAAACTAACGCTTAAAATGCAAAAATATTCAAATTAGTATCTTAAAATACCCTATTTTACGTAATAAAATTATAACATTAGAGGGTAATTTTTTGTGAACAATCCCCATTGGGGATCTCGAAGTCCTTGCGAACTTATCCTAGATTGTAAAACAAAAGTTACCTACTCAGATATATTATTTGTCAAAGAGAAAATAGAAAGAGTTTCTGTGTTACCAGAGCAAGCAGTAAATGTGTAAAGGAGGGCTGTAGTAGCTCTGCCCGACAAAGAATTACCATTTAAACAGCACCACCATTTTATTTTTAATAGGGCTGTTACGCGACATATTTATTTTTATCTAACTCTTATAAAACGTTTTATTTTCCTTACATTAAATAAACATTAAATTACGCCGATCATCCGCACCTTATTTTATCCAATACAAACTGTACCCGTTACTTAGACAGTAGCCAAGTTACTCCCTTGTAACTTCAGCTATCTAGATAGCCAGTGAAAAACCCGTCAAAATAGGTCCGGCCCTTTTAGAGATTAGCCGGAACATCTAGAGACACAGACAAACAAAAAATTGGGTTTTTTTTATTATAAGTGCCGTAAATACTTTAATGTGCTTAGTAACTTAGTACAAAGGTTATGTAACACGAATACCGTCGCCTAGAACTTTACCTACTTCATAACATAACATTCAGCTCGTTACAGGCACTTATGTAAAACCTACTTTTAGCTTTTTAGGACTCGTCAAATATCAGCAGACTCCCATATCTTCTTACCGACCGTTCATTTGCCTTATCCACTAACATTTAAAATTTAACATAAGCTCCATATAAGTAACTAGCTGTGCCCGCGACGTCGTCCGCGTGGAATTTGTTTTCAAAGTCCCCTACTTTGAAACATTCTTCATTGGTGCTCCGCTCCTATTGGTCTTAGCGTGATGATACATAGCCTATAGCCTTCCTCGATAAATGGGCTATCTCACACTGAAAGAGTTTTTTAAATCAGACCGGTAGTTCCTGAGATTAGCGCGTTCAATCAAACAAACTCTTCAGCTATATATTAGTATAACATTTCAAAATCGGCCACTACAGATGGATTTGTATTTTTAACTGACGTTAAACAAAGGAGGTTCTCAGTAGGTTGTGTAAATAATTTTTAATTTTTTATGTATGTTCAGCCACAACTTTTTGTTTTCTGAACCGAATTCGATAATTCTTTTTGCGTTAGATGAATCTACTGAAGTACAACTTCAAAATGGTTCCATGTTTTTTGAGTTCCAGAGATATAGCAGAAAATTCATTGAAATCAGAAGGAACATGTTTTTGCTGTATTTGAGATATAACTGTTTTGTTTCTCTATTTCGATTACTCTTTTTGCATTGAATTCAGTGCAGCTTTAGGATAGTTTATATAGTCTGTGCCAAGTAAAACATAAAAACCAAAACATAATTACAAAATGGACCCATTTCGAGGTGTTGCAAATATAATATTTTTTTAAGTTTTCGCGACTACCACCATTGAATGAAAGGTTTTCCGATAACTTCATGATGTCACGCGTCGGTGGTCAGTAGCGTTGACAAAAAAGGTTAAATAAATAGTTGTTACGATCAATTCATTATTGCATATATTATACAGAAGTATAATGATAATAGTAGGTAAGTGAGTAGTCATCGGCAAAACTTCTGCGCACGGTTTGTAATATACATAATAAAACTACGTTTTAACGGTTTTAAGCGAGGTAATGTCTTTGATTTTTAGTATTCCAACGGCCACTTTTCAGTAGCCATGATCACGGAAGACAAAGATGTAAAGTATCAATGAGTATTGTTAAAGTTTTATTTAGCCGACCGCCAACTTGTTCACCTATACATTAATACGTGAAGCAAAAACTTTGTACCCCTTTTTACGAAATTGCGCGGGCGGAGGAGTATGAAATTTCGCACACATATAGTTTATATAGAGAAGAAGCAACTATGCATAAGAAAACATTACAGACACTACCATGTATTTGACACAACACTCTTTTGTTTATTGTTGCCTTGGCGATATCTGGGATTATATGAGACAACAAACTATTATGGTCAAATTTCAACAACGGGCGACCGCTAATTTAAATTAAAATGTTGATGTTGTACAATTTTTTTTTCTTGAAGATGGTTTTGTTTTTGTTAAAAAAATATGTTTAGAATTATTTATAGCGTGTTCCATGTAGAGATATCCTTTCCTGTATAGTGGCTGTGGCGGCGGGGCGCGCGGCGAGGCGGAACCGGGGCTGCTTCCCGGGCCTCGGGCTCGGCCCGGGCGCGATCGATGCCGCCGGGGTACCTATATCTGGTTTTTTCGGACACTATACCACCGGGGGGTGAACGAACCGCGTTATGTAAGCGGTCGATAGTCGCGGCTGCGCGGCGAACGCACCCTCGCAGCCCCAATATCGCTCGCGCGCCCCTCCGTTACGGACGTGCCACTTTTCTTTTACCGCGTTTTTCGTTTCCCTTTCGTTCTTTCCGTTTATTATTTACCGGCACCATGTCCAAGGGCGACGGTGAACAGCAGAACGGCTCCGGCGAGGAGTCCAAGACCAACCTGATCATCAACTACCTGCCGCAGAGCATGACCCAGGAGGAGATACGCAGTCTGTTCTCCAGCATCGGTGAGGTGGAGTCGTGCAAGCTTATCAGGAACAAAGGCGCGGCCTTTCCCGACGCGCTCAACCACGCGCTGCACGGCGGCGGCCAGAGCCTGGGCTACGCGTTCGTCAACTACCACAGGCCCGAGGATGCGGAGAAGGCCATCGCCACTCTCAACGGGCTTCGCCTACAGAACAAGACGATCAAGGTATCGTACGCCCGCCCTAGCAGCGAGGCCATCAAGGGCGCCAACCTGTACGTGTCGGGCCTCCCCAAGACAATGACCCAGACAGAGCTGGAGAGGTTATTCAGCCCGTACGGACGAATTATTACGTCGAGGATTTTGTGCGAAAACTCTGGCGGAAGGCCGTTCACTGGTGGAGAACAGGGCCTATCTAAGGGCGTCGGATTTATCAGATTCGACCAGCGCGTGGAAGCCGAGCGTGCGATCACGGAGTTGAACGGGACGGTGCCAAAAGGAGCTACAGAGCCCATCACGGTAAAATTCGCAAATAATCCAAGCAATAACGGCAAGGCGCTGGCGCCTCTTGCAGCGTACTTGCCGGCAGCGCTGCGCTTCCCGGCGCCCCTCGGCCGATTCAGCTCGGGCAAGTCCCTGCTGGCCATCAATAAAGGATTGCAGCGATACAGCCCGCTGGCGGGCGAGCTCTTGGGTGGTGTGCTACCCGGAGCGGTGGGGTCCGAATGGTGTATCTTCGTATATAACCTAGCTCCAGAAACGGAGGAGAACGTGCTGTGGCAGCTGTTCGGGCCATTTGGCGCGGTGCAGAGCGTGAAAGTGATCCGCGACCTGCAGACGAACAAATGCAAGGGCTACGGGTTCATCACGATGACGAACTACGACGAGGCAGTCGTCGCGATCCAGTCCCTGAACGGGTACACGCTCGGGAACAGAGTGCTGCAAGTCAGCTTCAAGACGAACAAGATAAAGACCATCTAAGAGTCCGGTCTCGGCCTCGCTGAACGGTAGGACGGCACGGCAGGAGCGCACCCATACATACAGACGGCGTAGATGGACCCGACCACAAGTCTTCCCGACGACGACGTCGCTGGCCAATCACCAGCGGATTTTGTACGTTTATTGTAGACTATTTGACTCGCTCCATTGTTTGGGCTCTCCGCTCGGCGCTCCGGAATTGGGTTAAGTGCCGACGGGACAAGATGGCGGAGCTCGCAGTGCGCAGGTCCGGATGGAGGTCGATTCATCCGGGCATCGTGTCACGCACTGCCTTTGTACCTTCCATCATCATCGATTCCGACGCTGTGAACTCCGAATTCGAAGTTCCGACGATTGAGGTTTGTATTTAAACGCATTTGCCACATGAATGAACATTTAGTCGAATTCGTATGTGATTTAGAGAATGAAGGTCGTGAGAACTTCGAATTGTGAATGCATCGGTGGTTCGGTCGTGATGCGGAGGGCCTCCCAGCGGTGGACGGAGAGCCTCCACGAGCACGCAATAATAAGATTAAGACGGCATCAAATGCTAAACTGGCCATCCTAATCCATACATATTGATAAAAGTCAATAACTTGATAATGATTATTAAACTTCGCTTATGAACGGTTGTGGTAATCGAGAAAATAGTTAACGAATAAAATAATTATTAGCAATAATAGCCTAAATGCTATATGCTCCAATTTTATACGATCATATCGTGATAAGGAGAGTTCGTACGTAAGGCGAGTAGCGAGTGAACGGACGCATGCCAAACGTAGCAGCATCGCAGCCTCGGCCCGTCCGGGGAGGCACTGATCGAACTAAAATAGTGTTATATTATTAAAGAAATTGGATGAAAAAAATAATATATATTGTCTATACGTATATTTTAATCATATATTAAAATTAAGAATGAAAAAACTAATCAAAAACTGTGATAGGTTTTGATAAAATTTTAAAAAATATGGCTATTGTGGCGTTTATGTCGGGTCGGTTCCGCGCGGCGATTGGGCACGTTTTTGAGACATTTTACGGCGGGGCGGGGAGGTCTAAGTAGCCTACAATTTGATGTATGCTGCGCGGGCCGCGGGGGAGGGGGAGGGGGCAGCGCGAAATCGATGGAGCTGTTTCTGGGCGAAGTGGGTGTCGGGGGTTGGGGGGCGCCCACACGTAGAGAGAGATGGACATGTGCGCCGGGTTGAACGACGTCGGTGGCGGCGCGGCGTCGGCGGTGTGACAATTTCAGATTGTATTTAAATCTACTCCATTCAAAGATGCGAGCACTACCATTTTTCTTTTCAGACTATCATCCGTCTGTTCTATGTCATGCTATCAATTTACCAAACGCTTTTAGAAAGCTCAGTCCTTTCAAAATATTCATATTGCCTATAAACATAAAACTAGTGTGACAATTATAACCCTATATCTAAATACCGCAAGCGTCGCGCCGGCGCAGCGTACATGTCTAGACAGGGACAGAAAACGCCAAACTGATCCGGAGGTCACAAGGAGTAAGAGGTAGTCCGTACGCGGAACAATGGTGCATACTCTAGTCATAACGATATCGTTTCCAAAATTTAAAAAAAAACGATGTCTAAACATATGATCGGTACCTGCTAATAATAATGTATGGATGGATGCGAACCTGCGTCTATTCGTAGTGTTTAATTATCTTAGTTTAAATCAATTGTAAATAAAAAAAATAATTAATAAAAAAAATCAATAACATAATGGTACGCCGCGTCGAAGTCACTTCAGACACAAAAAAAATCAAAATATACATAAATACGACCCAAAAAGACCTATTAAAAGAACATCGAAATTGAATAGAAATAATTTCGTGCCGTCCTGTCGACCCTACGATTTTTGTAATATAAAAAAATATAATATACTTATAAATGTAAAAAGAAACAGTTTTGTAACATTTCAGATATTAATAGGTACTCATTACATACCAAAGAAGAATAAAAATAAAATAAGTATTTATATATTTATTAATTGTAAAACGTGCAATAACTAATAGCCAGTAATTTAATAAAATATATTAAAAATAATGTCTCGAAGAGCGTTGGTTGACGTTTTGTCGATGGTGCGTGTTAGTTGCTCCGTTTGTTTACTATTTATTGTAAAACGTTCGTTTATCCGAGCTCTATTCCAAAGAGCTTATTTTAAAAAAAACATTTTCTCTTTCAAATTAATAAAAAATTACGCGCTTTTTTTCTCGAAATAAAAACAGCTTGACGCTTAAACATTCCAATTTAGTAATAATATGTTTTAGGTATATTGTAATTTTATTTAGTAAACTTACCGTCTTTAGGATGTATTGTACTTTCTTTCAGTATATAGGTACTATTTCAGTTTCCTTCTTTCGGTGTGGCGATTACCGAATAAGCTAATCTTTATATTCATCGATAATCTGCCAAAGAACATGCGAAGAGAGATGGTTCACAAGATACAGTCCATATCTGTTTTAACTATAGGTTCTGCATCCGTGTTTATTGTTTTACAGTTTGTACTGACTTATTACGTAAGCAGTCATACATTAAATAATATATTTAAAAAAACATAAATTACTAGTAGCGCAACGAGCTATGATGCCCACGTGCCTACAAGTATATTAAAAAAGTCGTCTGTCTAGCAGTAAATTATTATCCAGAAAATTCTTAATTGAATTGATTCAAATTTTTTAATCAAATTTGGTATACGATCTTCAATAAACATGAAATTTTTGTGTGAATATCTTGTTGTTTTTAAAAAAAAAACATTATAATCATTTAAAACAAACACTCCAGCCTTTATAAAATTAGATTTCAACTTCAACTATCATGTTGAAATGAAACTTACAATCGTTCTAAGCCTATTCTTTGGCATTATGTGCATCGATAAATATAAAGATGTAATTAATTTAATTCATTATATTCGTGTGTATGGTTGGCATGAAATAAAGCTGTCGGAGTGAAGCACAAGTTTTGCTGACCCTAATTATTAATACTATAAAAGTTAATGTAGAATGACTCTTAGGTTTAAATAATTGTTGTATTATGTTATTTTGGCATTAACAAAATTCAACTATTCTACATTCCGTTTATGCGGAATAATTATTATATCTAAAAAAAATATATTCAATATTTTGAATAGTTGAAGTTACATAAATGTTAATGAGAATAATCTTATAGTTATAGTATTTAAAAAGAAATAATTTTTATGCATATTACGTTCTTAGGACTATAAACTTTTTCTCTCTCATTAATTTAGTGTATGTGCAATTAATTGTATTTTAATTACTATGTATTTAAATTTAGGTGCGTGTCTTATTTAAAATATTATTTATTTAATCAATCTATAGTTAAAGAAAGTCGATTACGATTGGAAAATATAACAACGTTTTGTTATTCTACATTTTTATATGTAATTGTCATCGAATGTAGATTTTCAGAATAACATCTCTACATTTGATGAAAATTGCATTGCAATGGATTATAATTAGTCGTAATTCTCATAAAATTAGAGACGGAATTCGACGTTTCCTGAAACATAGAATATGGATAGATAGAACTATTTTACAATCGATTCGACTTCTTGTTCTGTAGCTACGATAATTTGGTAAGATGAATTGATTTATTTATTAGGGAAATATATCGGGCGATTAATCTAAGTCGGAATGTGAATGTGCGAAATTAAGTTTGAAAATTTTGACAAAAATACCTTGTATAGTTTCGATTCGTTTAAATTCATTTTTCTTTGAATTCGTGTGCAAAAAGAGATGTGATAAT
The DNA here is from genome assembly GCA_012273795.1 of Dendrolimus punctatus. Taxonomy (NCBI): domain Eukaryota; kingdom Metazoa; phylum Arthropoda; class Insecta; order Lepidoptera; family Lasiocampidae; genus Dendrolimus; species Dendrolimus punctatus. The sequence goes on along the minus strand of CM022551.1, from coordinate 9,307,492 downwards.
CACGTCTTTTTGAATCGAAACAAAAAACACCAAAGTATTTACTGAAAACTCATCGACTATTTAGATAATAAATAATAATAAAAAAGTAATAATTCAAAAAGATATTTTGGAAAGCGGTTGTTAAGTACGGTTAGATAATGCCGGTAGAATGTTTTGCGAGTGAGCCTCTCCTTTTTGGTAATTATAAAAAAAATGGTAATTAATAATAAATTAATAATAATAGTGCTCAATAGTTTAGCGGGCTTAGTGACGTAAACGGGAAAAGCAATAAATATTAAATGTGAAAATTTTGAAACGCCAGTTTAAACACCTAATGACTATTGTAATATTTTTGTACGTGTTTTAAAAATATACTGTAATTCATATCTTCATAGTTGTAAGTGGAAGACTCGCGAAATATTCTACATGAATACTCTAAGGTTATAATTCTTTTTTGACCATTCATAAACCTAATTGCAACCCCAAGTATTAAGATCGACTGAACGGTACATATACAACCTTTTTAGTATTTTGAGTGTGAATCCTTGCTAATATAAAGTACAAATTCAACTCGACACTTATAGTAAACATTTTTTGAGTCAAAATTTAAACTTTATAATTTCAACTAAGAATTGAGGATCAACCTTCGATTGGGTTTTGGAAACAATATGGTAAGCTAGCTGGAAAATCGATGTTCAAATAGCTATATTAGTAAAATAGTTGGTGGTTGCAAAATGGTTATATATTGTCAAAAAAGATACAGCTCACGCTAAAGTTAAGGTTGCAGCCAAAATTTGTATTAAATAGTACACGCCAAATGCGATTTACAAAATAAAATGACCACTAAAACAGCTTAAAATACAATTAACCTAAATAGAAATTAACACCGATTTAAATATTACATTTGCAAATTAACTGTTTTAGTTTGTAAAAAACGAATTTCAGTTTTAATAATAAACCAAGATAATCAATTGCAAATATTAAAGTTAACTAACACCATGCGACACTGAGTACAGTAATTAATTAATAAGTACTTTTAAAACAGTTTTTGGTAGTAACCGATCTATAGCCAGCTGTGAATATCTACAAAGCTATTGGTTGTATACTAATCAGACATGAAAATTGAGGTTTACTTAATTTTAGATGACTTTTTAGTATAAAACACTAGATCCATAGGGTTGTGGATAACAGTCGGAGTAAGAAAGGTATCCATCCTACAAATCGGCGTAGAATCTGTAGACGCGAATGTCGGCGACATCAGAAGTAGTATTTACACGATACTGATGTCTGTGGCATTACTGACAACATTTACAAATAATAACTTGTGTGCGTTTTTTAATGTATAATCGCATGAAAAATCAAATTGTAATTCTACATCGATGTTGTCAGGGACTTATGAATGTTCTGTCCAATAACATTTGCTTAATGATACTAAAGGTAGAATGCGAAACAGATTCTACTTCGTTTGTAATGGATAATTTCCTCGTTACTAACCCCAATAAAGCAAGAAAAGGGTAAAGCACCCTATTATCAATAGCGTACTGCTACTTTTTGACGGTGTTTTAATGCATTTATAATAATGAAAGTAATAAAAAATTTATTAATAATATTTAAAATAAATAAAAATAATTGGCAAAACACAGAAACAATACTTAATATGCATAGGCTAATTGACAATATGGCTGTGAAATTAGCAAAAAAGATAATTAAATGAGAAAAGGTTACCCGTGGCGAACGATCTTTTATTAATTAATAAAGAAAGTAAAACTATTAATAGGATTTATTGTTAGGCACAGATAAAATGAAATACCAACTATAAAACACCAGACTTTAAGTCAATAAATTTCATTGAAAATAATATTCCATTAAATGGTCGAAGATAGATTGCGTAAACATGAAATGAAAATTCAGAATTGTTCTTATTAAATTTCATGGTTACACAGTTGTCTAAAAACATATAAAATTCATGTCGTAGACATATAAACATTTTAGACAGTCGTAACAGTTGATAATCTTTTATCTGTCCGACAATAAAAAAAAATGCAATCACGCGTACAAAAAATGGTCAAAAGCCCATTATAATAAGTAAATCAATTGAAAAATTAATATTCCACTGCGTGAACTGTCCAGTTAAAGGTGATAAAATAGCAGGCAAAATAGCGTTTTCTAAGCTTATTTTAATAGCTGGAATAGCTTAACGACCACTCGCACAAAGTAATACTTGTGTGGTCATGTATAGTTATTCATCTAGATTAGACACATAACGGGAATATCTTCCATAAAGTAAGTTTAAAATTCTACACGTGAAATGATTTCGATTGAGATGAATCGTTATGTTGCGATTATCGATTCGAGTTGCTCAATTCATTAATCGAATCAAGTGTTGCGATGAAATGACGACATGTGGTCCAGTAGTCTGAAGCAATAATAATCAAGCTTTATTCAAAATACGTCAAGTTTAATTAAACTGGGTTCAATACTTTTATACTAATAATATCGGTTATAATTATAGATAAATTAAAAGAAATGCAAGTGATGTTTGATTGAATATCATGTCACTATCACAAAGGTAAAATAAAATACAACTTAAAAAAGGAATACGATAGAGCACTGGACACGCTCTAATAAATCGATTGAAATGTTTCACGATGTGGTGTTGAAACATCGATAGTTTCATATCAATTGCACGCAATAATCGTCTAAAGTGTATTATTATAAAAATACTTATTAATAAAAATAAAACCACTTGCTCACCGTGTACTTCCTCGTGTATTTTGGATCCGTTTCTAGTCATAGGTTGTTAGAGAAAGAATAAAATTCTTATAATAATACAATTTGGTCGTACATTAGTTTCCCTTTAATGGTCATCGTCACAGCTCCTGATTTCCGATGTTGTTTTGAGTTTAATTTACTCGTCAATCAGCATTTTGTCATAAGTGTTCAGCTATTTCAGAAGTTATTAGATTTTTACAATATGAAACTTCTTTTGGCTAGCGTTAGGATACGTCCTAGTAGATCCATCTAATTTATAATAAAATTGCAAGATAATTTTTATGATACTACTCCTCTATACTTAAAGTAAATGAAATAAACAAGTAGTATACATCTTTTTTTTTAAAACTCTGGAATAAATGTCTAGACGGAACGGTATTTAATTATTATATTTTTGTCGTAAGCGGATACCGATCGATACGATATAGCGGTTAAAAGCTTAACAAACTTACTTGCATAATCATACAACATTCATCTTATTCACAATTTCAGTAAATAAACTCAAAGCAACCATTTAATATATGAATATATTTTTCCTTCAAATCATTATAGACAGTGAAAAGTGTAAGGATCGTGAGCTTTCTTGACCCCGACAGAACATTGGAAGCTTTACAACCGTCGGTTAAACAAGATTACAATAAATATGTAAATAAACACCACAATATATCGGTGCGCGAATTAAAAACGATAGAGGAAATAATCAATAGTTTCGAATTTAATAAAAAATATCATATAATATCAATTTCACTGTCTATTTATTAGTAATCGTTTTCGGTGTTGATTCCTTAATGTGGTCACTGAATTGTATCGAGGTTTTATAACGTGTTGTGTATTAATAAAATAAATAAATATTAATAAACGCAATATCATTGATAATGAAATCAGAATCCTTTAGTTGCCATGTGATAGAAAAGTTAATTATTTCTATTTAATTTGCTGAAATATTATCGTTACAACCTTTCGATACAATATCAGTTGTCACTTGTACTGCATAGAAGAAAGTTGGTTCCCATTACGTGGTAAACTCTATATTTCAATTTCAATTGGCTTAAACCACATAGAGACTGAAAATTCCAGTGCCAAGACATTTCCGTAAGTTTGGACAAGAAAGGACGCTTGTTTCTTGTTATGTAATATATGAATGCCTTCCTACTCAATCTACTCCACTTTATACAGCGTTATTCAACGTTCTATATTGTAAGTCCAATAAATCGCATACCTTACTTCATCACACACTATTCAAAGCGGCATCTTCTAGAGAGGCGGTGTAAGAGCCATTGCGCACTGTCGACTGGTTGAGGGCTTGGAGACAAAGCCAAGCGAAAAAAATTATGTAGTGCTCATTTTATATTCAAAGAAAATGGGAAGTCGAAGTAATTGTAACAGTAGCGTTATTGATTTCATATATGGACCATATTTCTGCCATTCAGTTAGTGACATCCAGACATCTCGAGGAGTTTTTCGTTGTGTGGCTTCTCCAATACACCCTTGGTGGTTCTTCCTGCTGTTGGAGGTGATCCGTGAATACGTGCCTATTCAAATACATACAGCATCAGTTATATAAAAATCAGTTGCGGTTGTTGGCAAACGTGCCGACGCCGCGCGGCGACAGTGTGCAATGGTTACTCCACCTCAAAGGACGGTTCCGTTATTCTTCTATGTTTTGTAATTACGGTATGCCTGCGTTGAATGTGAAAGGATGCTTGTATTTGAACACAATGTTTATGCTAAAAGCTCTAGGTGGCTTAAGCCAAACAATGTAGGGTATCCATATCGAAATGTATGTTAGTAATTTAGTCAAATTATACTCCAATTAATGGTATTAAAAATTATATTAATAAATTTTAGTAATTAATTCTTCACGACATTTAAAATTTATTCTTTATTCTTTGAATGTAGTTCTATTAACTGTTTAGCTCTATGATATTGTAACAAGGCCAATATATCAGCGAGTACTGTTGGTCAATTCATAGCAATTGTCATAAGCTGTACGAGAGTGGTGAAAGTCTAGTCATTGTGTTTATTATACTCTTGGAATCTCCCTATAAAATATATCACTATATGAACGGCAATAATTATGGCTAAGTGTAACTTTAATGCGTGAAATTGTGTCAACCGGCCAAAACGCAGTGGGAACTGACAATTTGCAGAGTAGCATGTGATATACATAGTTCATACTGTTAGTACCTATTGTACATTCATAATCCATCTACCAAAAAGTATTCGTGGCATTTTTCCACTCTAAAGTATTACGATACTCTATACTCAACTTATCGTTGCCGAAAACTATGTATCGAATACTTTTTACAATAATAGAAAGCACTGATACTTTTTGGTATTGCAGTGTAAAAATCCCAACCCAACTTCCGACAGACTCGATTGTAATGATAGATAATTTAGTAAAAAAAATGCAATGTAAGATAAATAAGTTTCAAAAATATTAAAAGTATTGAATAAGTATTTTATCAACTTCAAAGTTAAGACGTACTAGACAATGAAAGCAATGATATTTATAATTAAATGTATGAGAAACAGTCAGCCACTTTCCTTGTTCGTGCTAGCTGACTCCACTTTGATACAAAATACGTATTTTATAAAAATTTCGAAAAAAATGTTTAAAAAACACTTAAGATCTTCCGGTTTAAGATTTCAATGTTAACGAAAGTTAATTTTCAACTTTTATTATTAAAAAATATATGCGTAAGCGGTAGATGTCAATGTGTTGGTCTCCTATAACCGATTTAGTTGGTATTTACCTATAGGTATTTCTATATACTTATTGTGTCGGTTTTAAAAGTCATTACCTCTAGCTTTTGTGAGCAAATTTGGTTGCACAACAAATAGTAGAGTTATAAGTCCGGAACTTATAGAACTGGCCGATGCTGTCAGTTACATTTTGACCAAATTCATGCGACGGCTAGTGTCATCGAAGAAAAGATACCGTATACAATACGAGTAATAACAGTGAATTCATACAATTATTAATTTACCAAAATGCATGGAAATGGTCAAAATGTAATCGAATAGCGTGAAAGTTGTAAATTAAAATGTATTTAGACACATTTACAAAAGTTGTCTGTGACACAAAATGTCGGATTACAAAATTTTAAAATTGGAATTCTACAATTCGACATTTATGTCAGTTTCATTAATAGTATACAAGAAGACAAAATATAATTATTGTCTCTGTTTCTCAAATTAAAACGAGTAATTTGAGATTTGTGTCTGTCTGAATGCCTTTTAATTTACGAATAGTATAAAAAAATAAACAGTTTTGTGTCGTCTTTAGTGTTTAAATGTTGTTTCCGATTATTTGTAAGAAAGTTTTGTGGATTTTCAACATGGAACTTTCCAGAACCATTTTAAGTGATGGAATAATCTGGAAAGTTCCACGTTTCACCATATTTCTTGATAGAGCGTTAATTACTCACGGTTTTATTCATATTGAGCACCTAGGTTTGTTTGTGTGTTCTTTATAAAACCTTAAAGAGTCCTACAAACTTACTTTAATTCAATATGAATAAGAGCGTCGTTCCTAAAATAAGCATGAATAACCAAAATATTTACATGAGTAGTGGTTAATTGGCTGTTTTATGTAATTTAATTAATATTATTTTCACGTAATTTATGTGTCTATAATTAATTAATTTATTGGAATTATAATTATAATAAAAAAATATGGAAAAAATCTCATTCTCTTCACTTTATACAATAGTTTTACAATATGATATTTAATATCCTCAATGGTTGTAACTATACATTTCTTGTTCTAAATATATAAAAAAACCCGAAATTGAGTTTGTTTTATTTGCACATGTCTACCTTCATTTTGTTTGGATGTTTGTTTGTTCTTTTTCACGTCCTTAGGAATACTTCAGCAAGTAATATTGGTGAATTCTTAACGTTATCTATACGCTACTATAAAGAGATAGTGAGTTTTGCTGATGACTACTTACTATTATTGTATTGTATTACATACTATTATTGTATATACTTATATAAAGTACTAGCTGTCCCGACAGACGTCGTCCTGCCCGGTAAAAAATAGGGGTTTATCGTAGAAGGGTGAAAATTGAGGATTGTATGTATTTTTGTATGTTGTATCATAAAAAAATAGAAATTAAAAATTTTGTCTAAAAAATAAAATAAAAAAATTTAGGGGTGGACTACCCCTAACATTTAGGGGGATGAAAAATAGATGTTGGCCGATTCTCAGACCTACCCAATATGCATACAAAATTTCATGAGAATCGGTCAAGCCGTTTCGGAGGAGTATGGTAACAAAAACTGTGACACGAGAATTTTATATATTAGATAATACAATAATAAATTTATTTCAACAACTATTTATGTAACCTATTTTGTCAACCCTACTGACAATCGACGCTTGACGTCATGAGGCTATCGGCAAACCTTCCGCGCACGATTAGTAGGAAGTAATCTCTTGAATAACTTGAACCGATTTTGAAAATTCTTTTACTGGTAGAGAGGTTACATTATTCCTGAGTGACGTTGGCTATATTTTGTTGAGATTCATACATTTTTTGGACGCCCAGGAAGCGGCCGTGGATCAGCTACTAAACCATATCATAGCATATTATCTTTTCAATGTGTTTATTATTAAATTTTGTGTCTATGTGTAGGTACGTTATCATAAAGGAATAAGGATTAATTATTGCTACTGAAAACGAAGCTATCTAAGAGGTACACAAGCTGTGCAATTTAAAAACCAAGCAACTGGCTTTATTTTTACATTAATGGTTATTGCCTTACTAGACATTTGTTGATGTATTGTGCTTTGCAAAACGTGTGTGCGTTTCTGGTTGTTATTATAAATATACTTACATACACACAATTACACACGTGAATATAGCTTAAATTATTCTTGCTAAAATTGGATATACTTGCATATATTCTTAATACCAACAGTAGACATAGGATACTTTACATCCCGGAAAATACGTTAGTTCACGGTATAAATTTAACATTTTTTGCCGAAAAGAACGCAATGTTACCTATGCTGTATCAATGCTTGCTCTCAAAATACACATGAATCAAAACTAGTATCACCATGAAGAAACATAAATGAGAGAGATATAAAGAACTGAAATATTTAAGTACGTATATATAATAACGCATATAATACAGGCTGCCGGAGGGTGAACAAGGGATTACGTGCAAAACAATCGCGATGCGATGGTGTCACGACACCGCCAAGGTTAAAAACAACACCGGGTGAGTGGGTGAATGACTACTAAGTAAAACAGTTATAAATGTCATAAGTACATACATAATGCCGCTTTGCTTTTGTCAATGGGATTTTAGAAGAATTTCATCCGTGCAGGAACAAGACCTATTTTAAGTCGCTGATACATACATACATACATTACTTCACGCCAGGTCCCTTGCGGGGTAGGCACGAACAACAGAGTGCCATTTAGGCTTATTCTTACACACCTCACTTGCTTCTTTGACATTCATAGTTCTTGTCATGCACGCTCGTCTGTTCTTAAGGCTCCTGACATAAGGAGGAGCTCCACTCCTCCTCCTCTCCACACATCCATCCTCCTCGTCCTCTTCGCTGATACAACGGAGTTAATTTATTTTGCACAGCAGCCAGGCTAACAAGCTATCTGATAGAAAGTGGTTACCGTCCCCTTTATACATTTACAACCCCAAAAGCTCTACCAACATGCTGCCAACCTTCCAGACGTGACATAATCCTGGACAATGAAGGCAGCACCACTCGAGGTTGTAATGGTGGCATTTTCTAGACCAGGGCTGATGGCCATCCAGACGTGCAAATGTCTTACCATCCCTAGAGAAGACGGAACCTTAGGAGGTTCTGTCTACTCATATAAGACAAAACCCACTTCAAACTAAAAAGAAAAATATTGTTACAACCTAGGCCCCGACAAGTACAAATTCCACGTACAACTCTGTAAAAGCACATTTTATTACCTGTCGGCATTTGAACTAATTGTAATCCTTGTATCATCGTCGTCTGTTATTCACTTATTTATTGGCATACGTTTCTAGTTATGGGGAAGAACAGCCTATTGTTCTATGGTACTCGTTTACGGCCGCTTGCGGGTGCATCATTAGCCAGGTGTTACAAGCTGATTGTGTCGACGTTGGGCGGGCATATTTGTATTTGTGAAGTATAAAACAACAGCTTGATGGAGAGAAGGGGCAGTTGAGCTATGACTACGATACGGGCACGACGTATGTACATTCGGGAATCTAATAGTGGCGGCTTTTGGGCGTTTTATTGAATTACGACTTTCTGCATTACGTCTGGATTTGTTGTTTTCGTTTATATTTGTACCTTTGTTATACGTGATTGTATAGTTCTAATAAACTCTATAATCATTCTAATGCGAGTACCGTTAACTCGTAACAATATGTATTTTCTATAACATCTTGAAGTTGGTGCCAAATAAAACATAAAAACACCTTTAAACAACAAAGCAAAATATAGTAATTGTTATGTCTTAAATATGTTGTAGAAAATAATTATTTTTTGGTTTTTAAACAGTTTTAAGTAACTTGTTAGTTGGTTCTTTTTGGCTATATTTTTATTATTATTATAACTCTGTTACCCGTGACTTCGTTCGCGTGAGTTTTATTGCGGTACTCTACTTTATCCGCAAGCGGAAATGGCAGTGTTGCTACGCATTCTTAGCTCATTCCCACTTACACGATTCGTACACTGTCGCCGACTACTAAAATTAGTCTACCGCGAAACTGTACCCGTTAAGCCTTCACAGCTTATCTTTGGTTTTTACGAGTTTACTACTGTACCCGCGACTTTGATCGCGAGGATATATTTTTGTGGAAAACGTATTTTAAAAGTAGCCTAAGTTACTCCATATAACATGAGCTATCTGCCCGTGGAAGTCCTGTCAAAATCGGTTCAGCCGTTTCCGAGATTAGTCGGAACAAACAGACAGACAGACAAAAAAATTAAAATCTATTTTTTATAATAATACTGAATATACTTTTGCAGGCATTTAAAAAAGCTGTTATTTTGATATTATAAACAGACACTTCAATTTTATTTTTTTGTATAAATTCATACAAACTCAAACAACTGAGAAAAAATACTGTAATATACGAAGATAGTAAAACTACGTTTTAACGGTTTTAAGCGCGGTAATTTATTTTATTAAGGTTTATTTATTATTTAACGTAGTTTTATTATGTGTACAAGTCGCGAAAACTTAAGAAAATATTATACGAAGATAGAATGACATGGCAAAAATATAAAAGCTCTGATTTTGACAGAATGACGTTTGGGGGTTCTGTAACCCCAAATATGAGAATTTTCAGAAATGAATATCGCGAAACATGCTCTACACGCCAAAACAAAGCATTAGACGAGACGGGGTCACGCGTTGATTTCGGCACCCCCTGGAATCGAACCCCAAAAACCATTAGATATAACATTACGGACGGCCATTGAACCCACCCCTGTCAGATGGGGGTGAATGACCCTGTTTGGGGTGCTTTTGCTAACATCACAAACTATCTCTTGCGAAGTCATGATGTTATAGAATGTAAGAAAAATTACTTACATGTAAATGTCCTCCAGTGGTACTATTAATAGAATGTAGTGAATACCTTCTATATACCATTGAGAGATTTTGAATTATAATCTATAACTCATAATTACCATATTGTATATATACATATATAATAAAATTGTAGAGCTCAAAATTCTGTACAATCAAAAAAATGATAAAAACCGAGTCAGGGGGCTGTAAGACGTGAAATAGAACTAATTTATTTTTGTGTCTCTGTTTGTACCGGCTAATCTCCGAAAGGACTGGACCGATTTAAATGAAATTTTGTACAGTGGTAGCTTATATCCCTGGTCAACATATAGGATACATTCCCGAAAAATTAAATAGTTCCCGTGGGATAGTTAAAAAACCGCATCACTTGACCGACGTCGCGGACAGAAGCTACAGAATTACAGAAAACTTCGAACTAATAACTTATTCCAACTGTGTACAAAGGACGCTCTTGTCGCTCAAAAGCGATCTCTTCCAGACAACCCGTGTCAAGACTTTTGATTAGGAGTGGTGATGGTGGTCTACCTAATTATTGTACGGTTACTTACATTTTAATAACAAATATATAAATATACTATATACAAATATACACAAGTTATACACATATACAAGATATGCAACTATATAAACAATAATAAATATGTAACTATATGTATGCAATATAATATCTACTAATTATTTAAAATTATATATCATTATATTGCAGATACTATTTCCTGACCAGGTTCTTAAATGTTATTAGGGATTTTGCTTGTCTGACAGCAACAGGCAATGAATTCCAAAGTTGGACAGCCTTAACCGTGCAAGAATTATTGGAGAACGTTGTATTATTAATAACTGCTATTACTAAGTTAATGTTGACTGGAAGGGCGTAAATTGTGAGAGCAAGAAATCAATCCAAAGCGTTCTTTAAGGTACTCGGTATAACATTGTTCAATTGAAGTAATGACCTATTGTATAGCCTAGAAAGAAGAGGGTACATAAAATTCATGATTAATTTTACGAGCTACAGTATTCGAATTAAGATGCCGTTGGAATTACTATAGAATTTATTAGAACTATACAAACACGTACAACACAGGTACAAATATAACTGGACACAACCAATACAAATCGTATCGTATCGTAATCCTCGCTCGACTGCCTCACCCCTCCGTTCGGGCATTCCTTTTATTCTGCACAAATACAATATATCTCGACGCATGGCAATAATTTCCACTAATTAGTTCGACGCACCTATCTAATGACTGTCATAAAAGATTACAATACACAATACTTTTTTTTCTTAATTGCAAATTTTAAACACAAAGTAAACAAAAGAAGTCCAAAGCGGGAAGGTATTAAACTGTTCTTTATGGCAGGCATGTGTCGGCATGTAACATTCATAACCTTTAAAAGTAACGTGACAACAACTATGCAAGTAAATAAATGTAGCAATAGTATTAAGGTTAAATGAATCAAGCAGTAATTACATTTAGAGTAAAACCCTGGTCGTCTTATTTTGTCTCTGTCCCTCTGAATCGGTCATGCCTAGTCCTCGCCAGTGGTGGGTCACCCTCATCCCTCATCCAACGGGGTAACATCATCGCACCATACAACTAAAGAAACAACCCCCCACGTGACAAGTTCTTAAATTTTACGTCACACTTTTAAATCTTTCTTTTTATATATAAAAACTAGCTGTCCCGGCAGACGTCGTCCTGCCCGGTAAAAAATAGGGGTTGATCGTAGAGGGTTGAAAATCTAGGGTTGCATGTATTTTGTATGTTGTATCATAAAAAAATAGAAATTAAAAATTTTGTCTAAAAAATAAATAAATAAATTTAGGGGTGGACTACCCCTAACATTTAGGGGGATGAAAAATAGATGTTGGCCGATTCTTATAGATACCGGATAAGCACAAAAAATTTCATCAAAATCGGTCAAGCCGTTTCAGAGGAGTACGGCAACGAAAACTGTGACACGAGAATTTTATATATTAGATGAATGTTTGTATGTCCTTTATAGAATCGTAAATTATACATTTGATCATGTGATGATCTTTAGCAAAGTTGTTGTGCATGAGCCAGAAAAGGTTTCTGAGTTGGTTCACAATTGGACCCGGCAGGTGGCGCTGCTGTCGGAATATCGTATGAAACTTTTCCGGGCAGGACGACGTCTGCCGGGACAGCTAGTCTAATATATATATATATATATATATATATATATATATATATATATTTAAGCTAATTACGGAACTGCTGTTTTAATATAACTAGTGGTCAAAATTCGACCATAATTAATTTAAATTTTGGATCGGATCGCCGGATCAGTATGGCGATCCAGCGAGGAAACGTAGCCAGCCTTCTGGGCACCTTACCCATAGAAGACGGTCTACTTATAGTCTTGAGGAACTATGGGTAGAATACAATACAAACAAGTTTTCTTACATTATATTCAATAGTATGTAATTTTATAATTATTTAAATTTTAAATTTGAACATTATTAAAGTTCTGTGGTCAAAGACACTTTTATGTTCACAGATTTCGCCAAGGCATTTGACTTGAACACTAAACAAAAGAGTATATATGCGTGAGTGTATCAAATACATGGTAATGTGCGTACTGTTTTTTTTATTGACTTAATGTATTTCTATGTTTTTTTAAATATTAGCATTTTGCACTCCTTCTCCATATAAACTATAAATATGCGAAATCTCATACTTCTCCGTCCGCGCAATTTTTGTAAAAAGGGGTATTTATGGATTCACCGTTGTAGGCAATTGTAACAATAGCAATAAAAATAAAAATGCAGGAGTACTTTCATTAAAACGAATATTTATATTTATAATATATTCCACATAGCGTTAGGTACCAGTGCTTGGCTTATTAAAATATATTTGCGATGTTTCAAAATATAATCAGCAGCATGAGTTATTTCGTCCAGTGATTTCCAACCTCACACTTAAAATGTTCTGAGCCTGGAAACACAAACAACCTTTAATATGTAATTTCAAGTTATACACACACACACACACACACACACACACACACACACACACACACACACACACACACTCACACACACACACACACTCACGCGCGCGATCATAGTTCATAGTCAAAAGTAAAAAATGTCAAATATGAAACGTCAAGTGAATTTATTTTTTCTGTGGCATTCTACCAGCCAGTCTTTTTTGTGACTGATGACAGTAAATATTAAAAATATTTTACAAGTATAAAATGACGTTACAAAATTATTTAACAGTGGATGTAAAAAAGGTTGTAACATAAAGTCGCATGTACACCTGACATTTTACCACCTACTGTGACATTGGCGAAATCAATGCAAACTGCAGCCATAATCACTTAAAAAAGAAAAAGAAGAAGTCGCATGTATTGTCTATGGTTGGTAGATTTTACATTTTGTGAGAAGTTTTTAGTAGGAACTGAAAGGAGATGTTGTGCTGTGCAGTTTTGTTTTTCTAAAAATGTGTAAAATTAAAATGAACAATAGTTGTAGGATGTTGAAAGTTTTTGAGTAGTAATTATGTGTTTTTGTGACAAATGTGAACTGAATAGTCAAATGTGGCCTTTTGAGTTGTCACAAGAACTCCGTTGAATGGCACTAGCTGATTACCTACAGTTCAGCTGTGCTACATATAGGCTTAAGAAAACAAAGAAACTATATTGTAAACTAAGATCTGGCTTAAAGGCCTAGCTGCCAAGCCATAAACCTTTCCAGAATATGAGACATGAATAGCATACCCCGATGCGTGGCGACGTGTTCGCGCGTGTCCTTGATGCTGGTGCACTTCTCCCTGCACATGCGGCACTTGTAGTGGTAGCCGACGATCTGAAACAAACATACATACATACATGCCTTCACGCCAGGTCCCTCTCACACACCTTACACACCTCACTTGCTTCTTTGACATTCATAGCTCTCGTCAACAAACATATTTCACAAATCCCTTTATACGAATAAATGTAAAAGTAAACAAGTAGCTCTGACTGTTTGTTGCCCGTTCACGGAAAAGCTATACGACCGATTTGGCTGAAACTCATATATATTTTCGATGCCAAGAACAAACATAGGATACTTTTTATCTCGAAAAATGGGGTAGTTTTCAGGATAAAAATTATATTTGTCCGTTTGTTTGTTATGCTTTTACGGAAAAGCTAATGGACCGATTTGGATGAAATTCGGTATATATGTTAATTTAATACCTAGGGTGGATGAGGGATACTTTTCATCCCGGATTGTGGGATAGATTTATGCAATGGTTATTCCAAAAAAATAGGATAGGTGTTTTATCTGTGGTTTGCCTTTTCGTTGTTTGTTTACTTTGGTCATTTTAGTGGTTGTGGTCGTTTTTAGTTTTGGTCATTTATGTACTTTACAGATAGATAAACGTGAAGCGAAAACTTTGAACTCGTTTTTACGAAAATTGCGCGAACGGAAGAGTATGAAATTTCGCACTTATAGTTTATATAGAGGAGTGCAGAATGTTTTTTTTTTATTATGCGTAAAAATACATGAAATCAATAAATAAAACATTACGCAATACCATGTTTTGACACACACGCGCATATATACTTCTTTGTTTATCGTTCAAGTCAAATGAACATTGTAGCCTTGGCGAAATCTATGATTATAGAAGTATAGTCTTCGACAACAGAACCTTGATAATGTTCAAACTTATAATTTAAATTAATTATGGTCGAATTTCGACCACTAGCATAGACAAAGATAGGATAGAATCTTATTATAATGAAATTGATAATATGACTTACCTCAGACAAAGTCAAGGATATAACTCTTTTGAATCTCTGGACATCGGTGGAGGAATGCGCTTTGATGTGAGTCAACAAACTGTACACAGTCACAAAGGAGCGGCCACATATTGGACACACTATGGGACCTGAAAATGCAAATAAAAACCATGTTTATTTCTCACAAGAAAAAAAGTATAGGGGAAAGGCTTGTTTCTAAAATGTTTGTCCTTTAGGCGAATAGAGGTGTTTTTGAAATATTTTAGTTTAAAAGGGGTTTTGAACCCTTTCATTTATGTCAGCCCTACTATGACTTTTCTTAAATTATTATAACTTACATAAAATTAATATGTTATCTAATGCGTGAGAATGTTTGTGATCAGTTCCCCGCAGACAAGGAACTCATCAGAAACTTGTACATAGTTCTAGCTTCTTGAGAAGCAGGACAAGCCAAAATATTAAATCTTTTACACAAGTCCAAACCCGCCAGACTTAACTCCATGTATAACTTAATTGTGGATGCCTCGTTCCGAACATATTCCATGAGAATGTGGATTACATCTTCAACCATATTGCAAGCTAAACATTGTACAGAATCAGGCTTAATTCAATAAGAACCCAAACTTTCTCAACAGAATTTGATTTGGTGCCTGCTTACTGCGTAATGCATGTATCATGGAACCAGAGGAGGCTGATATACAGTTACCTTTTATTTATGCAGGAACGGAGAAAGAATACAATTTCCTGCGGCCGGGCGGCCTGTCGTAAGAGGCGACAAAACAACCCACAGCCAGGTGGTAGGTTATTAGACGGACTGGATGGCTACCACCCCTGGTCTAAAGTATGTCGCCATAACAACCTTAAGTTGTGTTCCGGTATTAGTGACCAGGTTCCAGTCTCCCTTAAGAGAGCAGCAACGCATTTGTAGCACCTTTGGTGTTGCAAATGTCCATAGGCGACGGTAACCGCTTTCCAACAAGTGGGCCATCTGCCTGTCTGCTGAACTCCCGCAATAAAAAATTAAAAAAAAACCTTGTACCATTACATGGTAGGATAAAATTACCCATTATCCAAACTCCCAGAAAATTTCCCAGGTAACCCCTTTGTTTGAACCATGACTGTTCTAAGAAGTATATTATAAAATTATGTTTCCAAGTATTAATGGAGTTGTAGTAAACAGTACACAATAAGAGAAAAAAATATTAGTGTCATAATAATGACAACACTATTGAAACATCACAGTGTAACATATCTCCATATATTCTTAACATGTTTGACAAAATGAGCAGTTATAAAGAAGATAAAATATATAGGTGATGATAACCACTTTCCATCACATGAGTCATTAGCTTGTCTGCTGTACTCCAGCACAAAACACCAACTTAATTATCATTATACTTTAATATTCACCTTGAATTTTCTTGAGGCCTCGCCATGATTCTTGGAAACAGTGCACACACATGCGGCAACAGGTCACCTCTTTTAAATACATCTTCACCTCTTCATATTTGTCCACTGACCTCTCCTCTTGGCCTTTTGCTTTTGTTTCATCATCATCTGGATCCCGTTTGCTTTAAGAAATAAAGATAATATTAAGTACATGCAGAAACATGTGGCTCCTGGGAGAGAAGATGTCTATTTTCAGGAGACGGAAATTCTAAAAAGGCTTTTTTTTTATTATGAACTGGCAAAGAGGCAGACGGATGAGCTCATGGAAAGTGGTTACTGTTGCCTATAGATGTTTGTAATACCAGCAGCGAAATCAATGTGTTGTTACCCTGTAGGGTGATGAGAAAGAGTGATCAGACAGGAGAAAGTCTGTCTTACCGTTTGTCAACTAAGGTGAACACAGAAGATATTCCTGATTGTGGTTTATATACCACCAAAGTCTCGCCATCTTTATGGTCTTCCTTTCTCAATACCACTTCATCAATTGTAGTATTTGTTGATTTTGTTTTTTTAGGTACAATATTACTTATGTTCAATGTTTTCTTCTCCTTGTAATTTGGTAAAACACATTGGAATATTTCAGATTTTTTATCACCATCCTCGTTTACTACACATGTCTTGCTCCATACCGTAGTTTCTTTTCTACCTGAAACATGGTTTTAATTGCATAAATACACACAAAATTAAACAAGTATATGTCCATACATACACAACATTAACTTTTCAAGGCAATACCCAACCCAACAATTATAATTATAATAATACAAGCTGTGCCCACTACATCGTCCACTTGGAATTTGTTTTCAAAACCACCCCATTTTGAAACATGCTTCATTGGTGCTCCGCTGCTATATGTCTTAGTGTGATGATATATAGCCTATAGGCTTCCTCAATAAATGAGCTATCTAACACTGAAAGAATTTTTCAACTCAGACCAGTAGTTCCTGAGATTAGCGCATTCAATCAAATAAAAAACAATCAAGCAGACTCTTCAGCTTTATATATTAGTATAAGATATGTAATTATTTTTCCATGTTCCCTGAACATTACGACAGGCATATACCATAGTCCCTATATTCCCAGACCTCTAGTACCACTAGCAGTTCACACATAGTCCGGTACTTTCTGGCTCTCATTTCCCACAATAATCCTAAGCTGACCAGGGCTTGTACTTGGATGCAATTTTTGTGAGTGGTAAGTCACCATATGCCATTTTTTTCCTTGTTCCTGGAACATTGTGATGGACAGATGCCAAAGTCCCGTTAGCCCCAGATCCCTAGTACCACTAGCAGTTCATCTCAATAGCCAAGTATCTTTGACATATCACAATCTCAGTGCTTGGGTGCATTTTGATATGGTGTAGACAGGGATTACCGCCGGTCAGTGTTATACCACATTGACATTAAATTTAGCCTCTACGTGTCAGCCTTCCGATGGGCCTATACAAGTCCTCCAAAATTCTATACTAAAAGGAGTCTATAGCAGTACTCTATAATATGACAAATTCAATAATCTGATACCACCTTGCAAGACATTTGTCAGATTACCGAGGGTCCACTGTGTTGTATTTATGTATGCACATATTATGACAAAGTCTGTCTGTCTGCTGTCTGTTACCTAGCTTTGCATTAAAAAGAACTTGAAGCCGTATTTACCTGCTCTTTTATTATAAACATTCCTCAACACTACAGTCCTTACAGAACTTCTTGTATCCCCTTTTTCAGGTTTAAGAATTGTGTCACAATGTTTGAAATGTTCCAAACAAACATTGTTCCAAGTCTCGAGCCTATTATTATCACCAATTTCAGAATCCACGGCTTTTACAGGCAAACACAATGGGTCATCAAAGTCAGGGATTCTGATATTTAACTTTTTGAGGATAGCGTATTGCTCTTTCCCACTTAAAACTCTATTTTCCCTCATAACTTTTTTAAAATTTAACTTTTTCATTCGCGGAATTTCTGGAACCGTTGGACTTTTTTCGGGTTTGTAAGGTTTTTTTGGTACGATCTGCTTCTTTTTCTTCAATTTAGGGCTTGGAGGGCTCGGGGGACTCGCAACCATGTCCTCCATAGGATCGTAGTCATCGTCAGACTCTTCAACCTTCTTTGAGATACGCTTTCTCTTTTGTGGTCGTTCAACTAACAGAGGCTTTTCTATTTCTTCTTCAACCGGATCTGGAGCTGGGGTGGGTTCCGATGGCTGGAGAGGCTGGCTTTGGACAAGTTGTTGAACGATGTCTGCGTCTTCGTCCAAGTACTCTATTTCACACTCAGATTCTGTCATCTTATAAAAGATTAACTAATATATTTTAAAATAAACCAGTATAACACAGAGAGCTTGTCGCTTGTTTCTTGATAACTCAGATAATATTTATTATTGAATATTTAAATTTTAAGGTAACTTTTTTGTTATTTATTTTGAGGTTAAACGAGGTTATGTTGTTATGATTTACCATAGAGTGAAGACAAAAAGTACTGTTTTTTTAGTATAATTCGCCACAAAGGCAGGCAAAGGAATCTTAGTTCATACAGCCAAGTCTGATGTATAAATCTTCGTATAGTAGCGCAGTTGTATTGTAGGCCACATTTGATTATACAGTTGACATTTCTCACAAAAACACATAATTCTTACTCAAAAACTATCAATATTCTACAACTATTGATCATTATAGAGTATTTTTACACATTTTTAGAAAATAAAACTGAACAACAAAACATCTCCTTTCAGTTACCGCCAAAAATTCCAAAAGAGTATTGTAATTTGTAATAATAAAATGCTGAATGGCGCGTTCCAAAACGCAATTACAACAACTCCTTTAGAGTCACGATTTCCTGCTCGACTTGCGTTACTCAATGAAATATTTAATACTGAAATATCCTTATGATTGTGACGTGTTATACTGTTGGTTTGTCAGCCTAACTAGGATTTATGTACCAAAATGTACAAGAAGTTTTGGACGGGAACTGAAAAAGGATGTTGTGCGCTGCAGTTTCATTTTTTAAAAATGTTTAAAATCAGTCTAACGTTAACAATAGTTATATGATATTAATAGTTTTTGAGTATTAATTTTTGTATTTTTGTAAGAAACGTTAACTATGAATATAGTTCAATGTGGCCCTTGCAGTTTTCACAAGAACTCCGTTGTTAGTTAGAACGTTAGTTGTAGCCTTCAATATAACTGCGCTATTATACGAGGACTTGTATCTCAGAAATTCTTTCAAGTGCTTTTGGTCGTTTGTTTGAGGTACGGCGGGCGCCGCCGGCTCAATATGCGCGTCCTTTTCCATCGATGACAGAATTAATACCACAGAGTACTTTATATATAGGGTAATTAATACTGAATTACTGTTGCGATAAATATCGACCAGAGACTAGACGCTAGATATTTATCAACTATCAATGAAACTTGATACAAATCGTGGATTTTTCGATTTCTAGAAATCCTGCGATCCGTATCACGACAGGTGATGCGCTATACTACAGACTCGATATATATCGTGATCCTGGATTACGATCCAAATACCACGATAAATATCGAGCGTGTAGCATTCGCCGGTATTCGGTTTTATTCAAAATGATTAGCCAAATAAACAAATAGTTGATAACTTAATTGTAGGTATTATGTGGAAAACAATTACTAGTTGACCAGAGTGGGGGTAAAAATGCCTCTTGTGTTGTCGGACAGAGTTATTTCTGGACCACAGTCGATGCCACGCTCGATAGTGTTATCAAACGTGTAATTTATAGATTTTTCTCTATTCTATTCTATTTTTGGCGTCTCACAAATATTGATAGATAAACAAGTCATTGACGTTGGCAATGTCCTAACTATCCATCTTCAGAAATTGTTTGCTTGATGTGTTCGGTACTATGTGTGTTAATATGTGTGTCTGCCTTTAAGAAACTTTCATCTTATTTTTGAACGCAGAATAATAATGGTGAAATAGTCATAACCTTAGTAGAGAAGAAAGAGCTGCATAATCATAGACAAAAGTATTGCAATAATTTTTGTCAACATGTCGGACAAGTTGGTATTTCTCGCTATTTTTAATTATAACATAGTTTTTAGTGTTTGTTTTCTTTATCGTTATCATAATCTTAAGTAAAATTATTTCTAACAAATTTTTCATTCGTGTCAAGTGTATTTCACTTTACAATATCGTTTTGCTTACGGCGCAATTCTCAGCACCTCATGTGTTACAAAAATCGATAAAAATAAGTTATTTGTAAAGATTTCTGTAAACATTTAGTATGAATTGGTGTACTTTTTGGTTTTTATTAGTGATTGTGTGTTTTTTCCTTGAATAATGTGAAATAATAATTCATTAATACCGATTCACGTCAACTATTAGACAGACGCTTCACACATTCTTACAGAAAAATTTGGCTTTTTCAGTGAAGACTTGCTAGGCGATGATTTAGGAGACCAAAGTCTAGCTGACTACAATTTGGGTAATGAAGAAGAGGAACAATTACTTGCAGATGATTATGACGGTGGTGGGCCCCAAAATGTCCCCACTTCCCTTGGTCCTGGATACCGGGAGCCTGATATGCTACCTCCGGAGTACCCACCGCATCCTATTGATTATGGACGTGTAAGTAATCTATAATATAACTAAACTATATAGAAACATCTTGACAAATTTAATGTAAATGTAGAGTGATACTGACTGAGGAATATCCCTATCTAGCACTAATATTAACTCCAGAGGTTTTCTATGCTATTGTTACGTGCGAGCGGCGTTACGCACTTATGGATTGGAAGAAAACACCAGTTTTTGATTTAAAAACTTTTATTGACTTACACAGCCGCATGTAGTACGTCTCAGCCGGGTCGCCCCTATACGCACGACCAACGATGCACAGTCCCTACGATAAGTTAACACACCCTCAATACCGTCGCCGATATTGCATAGACCACCTCCGATATTATCGCATGTAGCTCGCCTCTGGTTCCTCTCTCGAACTACGCTACACACCTACTTCACATATCCATTCACCAAACTTGTCACTAAATTCACCACTTAATTTGTTTCTGTCTTCTATTAACCTTCTCTTCCAACTCTTTAGTATCGCACTTGTCGCTTCACCGTCTTGGACTGAGCTCAACTTTAAACTGCCCGGTAGGCGCACCTTATGCTGTTTATATACCCAGAAGAATTTTCTAGAACCCACCTATCTATCTCTGTCTTTTCTTTCCCGAACCTTCTGTTTGGGAACTTTCATTTATACATCTACACCTTTCTAACATCTACTATCTCTTTCTTTCTTTTGTCGTCTATCTCTTTCTAACATCTATCCCTTTCTTTCGTTTATCATCTATCCTTTTCTAAATATATCCATCCTTGTCTTTTCATTCCACATTGTTCTAGATTTTTCCAAAAGTTCTAAAACTAACTAGATGGTTCCACCATCATTCGCCACACTATGTATAATTCAACAAGTAGTAATCATTTTCTTGTCTTGTTAAATAAATAAAAAATCTGTGTACATATAAAAATCTACCCAAGGATAAGTCTAAGTTAGTGTAGGACTATTGTGGGAAACGAGACCCCCAGAGACAGGTATAAGGTTTTGCTACAAAGCTCCTACTCTGCCCTACCCCTGTGGGTAAATATTATTTCTGTTGTAAAACTAAGAGATGACCTGTCTATTGGAAGATGGTTATTGTCACCTATAGACACTTAAAATGCCACTGGTGGAAGTTGATGTGTTGACAGACTTTATGATAGGAATAGAGGAGATGAGATGAAGGAGGTAAGATATGGGAAGGAAAAATGGGAAGTCAGAACTTCCTTGTTGTATAAAACATTATTAGTTTAATAATTAATACACTGATCGAAGCAGCCTGAAGGGCTGTAATCAAGGTAATGATTCCAGCATTGCTCTACCACATTTGAAATATTGAAAGAACAACCAAGGCTATGTTCCATTAGGGACTCGCAACAACATCATTCACAACAGTCATTTTATGTACGGCATAACAATTAGCGATGCGCAAACTAAATCACCAATGAGATCAGTGATTTATAAATCTTTTTCCTTAAAAGATGTAAATCACTCTTTTAAATCTTTGGTTTCGAATGATATAATTTATTCAGTTGACGGTTTTAAGCTTTACAATAATGCCAGAGAGTTTAATTTACTGTGTATCATTATTGTATTTCTTGGAGTGTGCATGTTATCTCTTTTCAATTCACAATATGCTGTACGTAAACCGAGAATAGGTTTCTGTGTCTATGATCCTGTATTGATTGTCTCGTACTACATCTAAGTATCTGATTTGTTCGTTTTCATCATTCCTTGTGACTAAAATCAATCTTAACGTAGTGAGTTAAAGATGTATTTTCCAAATGATTTTGAAAGATATATATCTTTTAAATCAATCACTCCTGAGTTACACATCTCTAATAACAATTGTAAACCCAAGTGGAACGGCTATTCGACCCATCCTTTGACATGGGTCCCCGGGAAAGTTGTGTGATTGAAAATGATGCAAACTGATAGCAGAATAAAGTCATTTTCACATTGCTCACATGTTTGACATTGTCTAAAGCTGAATCCTGCTTTAGAATAGAACTCTCATAGAAGCTGTGTGTTCCTCTTTCAGCCCCTGTCGTACCAACCTGTGGTGGAGCCAGAATGTGTTGTACCCAACATAACAGTGGAAATACCCAACACTCCTTTACCGGAGCATCCAACATATGCCCCATATGAACCACCAGTGTATGAAGAACGGGCCGTGCCACCTGCTATGGTAAGTTTTTTAAGTATTGCTTTTAACCAACTTCAAAAGAAGTGGTACCCTATTTGTTGTGTAATTTTTTTTATGTATGTATACAGTTATTTGTTCTCAACCAGTGGTTTGCAGAGCTATGGCATACTTAGGTTGATTAGTTAGGTTACACTGTACCAACTTTGTCCAAATGGTTTTTTTTGTGGAACCTTATATATAAAGTATCCTAAGTTACTATTTATAACCTCAGCTATCTGCCAGTGAAAATCCCATCAAAATCGGTCCAGCCGTTTCCAAGATTACCTGGAATATCTAGACAGATTCTGACAAACAAAACATAAAAACTTTTTTGATATAATAGACACTTAAATTTTATTTATTTATTTTTATAGATGTACATTTGAGGTCTGTTTCAAGCCATATCTTTTGTGTTTGTACCGATTTTAATAATACTGATCATTTTGGATTCAGTGGAGTTTCAAAATTGTCCCACATAAATTTTATCACCAAAGTTATTTATTCAAAAATTATTTAGCAACTTTTAAAATAAAACTTTATTGTTTTTCTAGCCAGCAGCACCAATAGAGTCACCACAGATTGTGCCCACAGATATGCTTGGCCCAATACCAAGTAAGTAATGACTGATATCTGAAAAGTTTATGTTATTATGTTTAATGTTACAATAAATGGTTCTTATTGTATTTAAAAACATGTGAAAAGGTTTCGGTTGATGCAGGAAAGGATCTATAATATTATATGATTCTAAATGTGCTGTATCTGTACATTGAAGCTATTTAAAAAATAACTACTGGAATAGTTTATATAAATGATGGAGAACACAATGCAATTTCATAAAGTTTGTCTGTTTGTTCAGGATTCACGTAAAAACTACTGTGCCAATATCGCTGCGGTTTCGCTGATCGACAGCCAGTTCTTAGACTTCAAAGTTGTGGTACTTTTTATCCTGGGAACCCCTGCAGGAATTTTCCCGGGCGCAATTTGAAGTTTGGATGCATAAAAATTAGCTTTTTCAGACACAGTTTCCATTAAAACGATAGTAGCATTGCACTTTGTGTCCCAAGAATCTCTCTATTTAACAATAATTATTATGCTGTTACAATATTTTATAAATTTCAGTTGGTTTTTTTTAAATGGCTTCAATGTGCATACAAGGCATACTAGAATTTAATTATAGATTTAAGTTTTATTTTTTTTACATATACACATATTTAGATTTGGAGTTAAGAATACATTGAATACTATTTAAGTGTTTATATCAAGTTGTCTGTGTTTTAGACGGAGACATGGGGGGCCCTCGGGAGAGGTTCGTGTCGGAAAGGCCTCCCGGAGTACAGAGGATGCCCCAAGTACGAGACATACCGGACTCATTGGGTAAGTTTGTTTTTAATTGCTGAAGCATAGCAGACAGGCTTACGGCCCGATGTGATGGAAAGTGGTTACTGTTGCCTACGAACATTAGCAACACCCGAAGTGCTGCCTGCCTTGAAGGAGATACTGGAACCTGGTCACTAATGCTGGAACACAACTCCAAAACATATTATTCCAGCATTTGTGGTCTTTTGTTTGATATATAAGAATTATATTATTTTCGGATTGCAGACAAGGTGGTGATCCCCCGCGGCGGGTGGGGTGGGGGAGGGCGAGGGCGCATGCCCTGGGGGAGGGGGCAGTACGCCAGGTTCAACCACCCCTATAGAAGGAACAACATGCACAGGGTGAGGGCATTACATTCATCCACATTCCTCGGTCATCGCTCCTCAACCTGGGAGGTAGCGACCCCCCAGGTTGAGGAACGATGACAAACAAAACGGTGATGTTGACTCAGAGTAAAAATGATTGTATTTCATTTGTAGGGTAATTTCCATCAGCGCGTTTCGTTCATTCCGCCACAAATGCGTCCCCCACAACTGCAGATCAGAGCTGAGCTAAGACCGGACATCCGGCCGCAGATAAGGCCTCACTTACGGCCTGAAATTCACCCGTTTACACGACCTGAGCTAGAAATTCGCCCAGAAATCAGACCGGAAATGCATCTGGATATGCGGCCGGAGATCCGTCCGGATATAAGACCGGAAATTCGTCCGGAAATCAGACCGGAAATTCATCCAGATATTAGACCGGATATAAGGCCGGAAATTCATTTGGATATGAGACCGGAGATTCGTCCGGAATTGAGACCGGATATTCGTCCGGAATTAAGACCGGATATCCGACCAGACTTGAGGTCGGAAATCCAACCGCATATCACACCAGAAATGATTCCTGACATTAGATCGGAAATGCGTCCTCCTGATATGAGACCTGAAATGCGCCCGGATGTCAGACCGGCAATTCGTCCCGACATGAGGCTGGATATATGTCGTGACATGCGTCCTGAAATGAGACCGGAAATACGGCCCAATATGAGGCCTGATATCCGGCCGGACATTCGTCCCGAGATTCACTCGGATATGAGACCGGACATTCGTCCTGACCTTCATCCGGATATTCACCCGGAACTACTAGCGGATGTGCTACCACCAGGACTAGAACCGGATATGCGTCTACCTCCGGACGTAACTCAACCTCCGCCACTTCGACCGGACATATCGCCCGAACGAGACATGCAGTTCAGAGAACGGGCCTTCCAAGGCAACTTTCCAAAGTTCCAATATCGGCCAACGTTGGACGAACGTCCACCTTTTGTTCCGCCCGGTGTTGGTCCAAATCGTCCTTACGAGCCGAGACCAATGTTCCAATACCCGAGACAGTTCAGGCCTTTTGCTCCACCGATAAGGGAAATTGCGCCCAATAACATAAGTCATATGCCACAGGTGACGATTAGGCAGATGTTGCCAGATAAAGGCCGTGAGCCGGAAGTGAGAATGTTGCCAATGCCCATACCCCCTAATTTACCAGTCACTGGCAAGAAAGTGCTCATCAATCCACATTTCAAAGGAACCTTCCAACCTCCAAGTGAAGGTGAGTTTTCTTTACATTTTTATTAATGCTTTTCACACTGTTTCCCTCACTTAATTGTATAGTGGGGAATAATCATGTTTTCTAGGATATTAAAATAAATGATAATTCATTGATTCTCAAGATTGTGAAAAAGGTACATCTGTTAATAAGCATATAAAGTCATTTGAGAATATTTATCCTATCAATAATATTATAAATTAAAAAATATGAGCATGAATGTATGTTTGTTAGTATTTCATGATGAAACTACAGTTATATAGCTTATACATCAAAGTAACACATATGCCATTGTTTATAGGATATTGTTTAAATTTAATATAATTTTGGTCCATAATCGCCCAACTGCCATCAGAATTGCGCCAAAACCAAGAGAATTATATCGTCTCTTTTACTCTAATACAAATTCTATGTAGTTAGAGGAAGAAAGCGTCAGTTCAACGTTTGTTTCAATTATCTGTATTTGACCACAAATTTGTGGTGGTTCCGTCTTAAAAGGTTAAATTGCCAAAATATGACAAAAGTCAAGTATTATCCGACCAAGCCAGGTAGACGAATTCCGGACATACGGTAGACCGGCTCGGGTACCGATTGCAATAGTATCTAAACCAGTGCTTTTCAGTCTATTTGAATACGCGACCCCTTCACAGGTTGAAAAATTTTTGCGACCCCCTTGCGTCATAGACAGACAAAAAGTTAGAAATTTAAAATACTATGTGTATATTACTACTGATATAGACAGCTGCTGATGTTAGAAAGTACCTAAGTACGAGGTAGAAATTTAAATTGCCTTTTCCCTTTTGCCGACGACCCCCGAGCAAGACTCTGCGACCCCCCTAGAGGTCGCGACCCACAGGTTGAAAAACACTGATCTAAACCAACATGATTATATTTGTTCATATTTATCTTTACATAGTATAAAACAAAGTCGCTTTTCGCGTCTGTCTGTCTGTATATGCGCCAACTCCCCCTAGAGCTCATAACGAATTTTTACAATCAGTTAGACAATCTTTTAAGGTTTATGTACATACTAGAGTTTACCTCTACAGCGTGTATCTTGTTTATAGAGCAAGCGCTACAGGTTATATTATATTACATTTTTATGTATTTGCCCACAGAAGATTCACTTCATTTTATATCGCTAATTATACCATCCCCCGTCTATCTGTCAACAAAATAAATGACAAAACTTGACCAAAAAGGCCAAAATGGTCTAAATGACCAAAAGACCACAGTGACCGACATGGCCAATATGACGGAATAGGCAAAAACCACCAAAAAGGCCAAAATAATCAAAATGGTCAAAATGACCAGAGGTCAAACTGACCGACATTGCCAAAATGACCGAAAAAGCCACAGTGACCAAATAGGCCAAAATGACCAAAAAGGCCAAAATGACCAATAAGGCTAAAATTACCAAATAGGCCAAAATGACCAAAAAGGCCAAAATGACCATAAAGGCCAAAATGACCGAATAGGCAAAACGACCAAAAAGGCCAAAATGACCAAATAGGCCAAAATGAGTAAAAAGGCTAAAATAGCCAAAATGACCATAAAGGCCAAAATGACCGAATAGGCAAAAACGACCAAATAGGCTAAAATGACCAAAAAGGCCAAAATGACCAAAAAGGCCAAAATGACCAAAAAAGACAAAATGGCCAAAAAGGCCAAAATTACCAAAAAGCCCAAAATGACCACAAAGGACAAAATTACCAAATAGGCCAAAATGAGTAAAAAGGCTAAAATTGCCGAAATTACCAAAGAGGCCAAAATGAAAATGATCCCTTGTCCACCCTCAGTATTTAATATACATACGTGCCGAATTTCAGCCAAATCGGCCCATTAGTTCTTCCGTAAAAGCAAACAGAAAGACAAATATATTTTTATCCCGGAAACTATCCCGCTTTTCGGGATAAAAAGTATCCTATGTTCATTCTCGGTATCGAAAAATATATATACTGAGTTTCAGCCAAATCGGTCCAGTCGTTTTTACGTGAAAACGGATCAGACAGACAGAGTTACTTTCGCATTTATAATATTAATAGGGATTAGATTTTGCCCTCGTCTTAGCTCGCGATATGTAAAGAAAATTAAGTGTTTATATAAAAAAAATAGAGCTATTTGGCAGAATTTGGGAAAACTAGTCTAGTTTACTAATTTATGTATTGGTAACTGGTTTTTGTTTCTTTTTGAATAGAATAAAGGAGCAAAAAAAATCAATGTAGAAAATCAATTATTATTTTATTCATCTATCAACATCATTATTTGATGCCTGAAAATTTATCAGAATCAGTATTGTCATCAACAATTGTAATTAATTGTCTTATCATCACCAAAAAGATTATAACTAAGTACAGAAGGGAGGAGCGTAACACGTGCGAGCTTATTGAAGCTGCGCACTGTACCACACCATTAAATGAAATAATAAATAATTAAAAAACAAAAATTATGAAAAGAAAATTATTAGAGTAAATAATTTGTAAAGTTGGTGCCTATTCTATCATACTGAATAATAAAACTAATGTTTTGTTTAATTTGTCTTTACCTATTGTGCCGACCCTACCAGAATAGGTAACAATTTTGCACATTCTTAAGAAACTTTGTCTCTGTTCCGTTTATATACTCCTGTGCAGGGAGGCCGCGTACCACGCGTTCGTCTAGTTAATTTGGTCGAATAGTATATTTAAATGCCAAATGTATTAACATAGCATATAAATACAATAATACTAATTATAACTTTTTTAATGTATATATGAATGACTCGATAATAACAAGTTCTGTAGAAGTATGAATGACTTGTAGGTGTGCCCGCGTACATACCGACGAGGATTCAAAAGTCACCACCACTCAGTCCCACTCTCAAGGAGAAATTCGGTAAAATAGCATTCTAGTTCACAGTGGCTAACTGTTATAAGGGACAAAGTACATTTCCCCATAATAATATCCCTCTTATTCATATTGAGTTACGAGTGAGTTTCGCGGCTATTTCAAGAAAATTAATAAATTATTATTAAGAACTTAAATAGACTTATTATGATTTTTTTAAAATAATTCCTTCGTTTAAGTGTCTTGTTGAATCAGTAATGAGTTTCAGTCGATATTGTAATCAAATGTGGATTATCTAAAAAGTGTTTTAAAAATGATGCTTATAGTGCTTTTGGAAAATTCATCCATTAGCCAAACAATAATTTGGTTTTTTAATAAAGTTTCGAATTTTTGTAATTAAACTATTTTTAATATAACTGGAGATAAAGATATTGTCCCTTTTATCATGACGCCACATAGTTAGGCATATAGCAAGTAGTATAATTCGGTAGTTGATAATATGAAACATATTGATTTTAATATATATCGTAGATTACGATCTAAATATAACAAAAATAAATTGTTTTAACCAAAATATTAAATATTAATTGATATTTTTGAGAAATAAAATTGTTATATTGCAGCCATTAACCACGTGACAATGAACGCCGATCAGAGCGCGTGACGTCATAGTGTGCAAAACACAACAAGGTATCAATGACTTCAACGAAACAGATGTTTGTTTTGCACACTGTGACGCCATGCGAGACGCCATGACAGCTTGAAGCGTTTTTGTGACGAAATGTCAAAATATTTATAAAATTGCTAAATTAAATATGTTAATGTTGTTTTTTTTGCTGAAATATTAATATTTTGGCTAAAATAGACCATAAGGCTCAAAATAAACCTGTTTCTCAAAAATTGACATCTACCGAATTGCTTTGTATGGTTTTATATATACATATACATGGATATTTATTTCTATTTATTGTTGTTCATGTGTTTGGTTTGTTTTTCTTCTATTAATGATGTTCCACACAAAGCTTTGAGTGTAATTTACAGTTACGTTTGTTAAGTAATTAGTTCACTTACGAATAAAGCCTTATCATTGTTTGAACGGAAATCTACTTAGTCGACAACTTACTACTTAACTGGAAGACATGTCCAAATGACGATAACAAGCTCACTTGGCGAGTTTCGCAAGCCAACTAATGATTTAACTAATGTAAACCAGGCTTTACGTACAGCTGTGGTATCTTACTTAACCTCTCCCATTTTGATATAATGTAGATTCGATTCCTGACCGAGTAGCATAAAACATAATTCAAGAAATCTCAGACCTAATGCGCATATTGTTACAATTATCATGTGCTATTGGTGTAAGAAAACATCTTGTTGAAAGTTGTATAGCGAGATAACCGATGTGCCGAACATGTCAAGCCGCCTTGCTCAGGTGCTATTTTTAACAAAACGTCTGTCTATAAAGGTGAATAAAATTGAACTGTCTGTTTGTAATGTCAAAATAATAACTTTACTAAAAGTAAAAAGTTGTTGTGAGACGGGGAGTTTCGGGTCAAAAAAATGTAATAAATGGAGATAAGGCTTATAAAAGCGTTATATTTTTTTGTTTGAGAATAAATTTAAAAATTAAAGTCACAAACAAATTATCGATTGTCATAATCACATTCACATTGTGTGAATGAATTTTATGAAAACTTACACCACACTATTAATTAGTTCAAAATAACTGAACCCACTATAATCATAAGAATATCAACATAATAACACGAAATTTTAAAACCACTATAATTGTACAGGCTACCAACAGCGGTACATTACCGTGTCAGCGGTTTACGCCGACACGTGCATTTCAACATATTCGCACCAGTAGTCGGTCAGTCGGCAAAACAGCCATTGATCTTAGCACAATCATTTCATTACCATAATTTAAACGTCAAACAAACATCATCCTATGTAGCAAAACTACCTCCATAATTTGGTCCTTCGAGCCAGATCTTTTTACAACCTGGACCCAAGAATGTATAAAACCTTACCCGTTTTCCTATCAATAAAATTGGTATCATAGCTTCTTTGTGCAAGTGTAACAGACAGACAGAGTAACTTTCACATGTATAGTAATGTTACGAGCGCGCGGGGTACGCACTTAGGATTGGAAGAAAACACCAGTTTTTAACTAAAAGCTATTATTGTCATACACAGCCGCACGTAATACCTCTTCTCAGGGTTGCCCCTATACGCACGACTAACGACGCACTGTCCCGACGATAAGTTGTCACACTCTCAATACCGTCGCCGATATTGAGCAGACTACCTCCTGCTATTGCAGGGCTCGCTTCCGATATTATCGCGTGTAGCTCGCTTCTGGTTCTTCTCTCGAACTACCCTACGCACCTTCACGTAACTGTCCACTAAACTTGTTACTGTCTTCTATTTAACCTCTTCCAACTTTTTCGTATCGCACTTGTCGCTTCACTCTCTTGAACTGAACTCTTCTAAACTGGTCGGTAGGCGCGCCTTACGCTGCTTAGTATATACCCGGAAGAATTTTCTGAAACCTATAATTTCGTTATTCTTTTATTTACTATCTGTCCCTGTCTAAACATCTATCTATCTCTGTCTTTTCCTTCCCGAATTTTCTAGCTTTTTCTAAAAGTTCTTAAACTAACTAGATGGTTCCCCATCATTCAAAATAATATAAATAGATTGTATTTTGTTTAGTTCTTTTTTTTCGCATTTGTAATATTAGTATGTATTATTCATTTATTTTATGTCGATGTGGTGAATCCGATTTTGGAGTCAGTTTGGTCCAATCATACACTCATAATTTTGTGGATGTATGGACTAAAGTGACCTCTGTACTGTAATGTTATAATACATAAAATGGCTTGTTATTTAGTAAAAATGAAATATGTAGTAAGCTGTTAAGTGTTGGCTCCTTGGAGCAGGTCCCGTGAAAGACTTGGACGACGCCACCGAGAGGTTCATCGCGGAGCAGAGGAACGCGTTGGCGAGGGCGGCGGGGAGGAAGTTCCCAAGGCGATCCCCGCAGAGGTAAGCCATAAATGAAGATGTTTTATTCCAGAAGTTCAGCAGACCTGATGGAAAGCGGTCACCATCGCCTATGGACATTTGCGACACCAAAGGTGCTACAGCTAAGCCTGGAATTTATAGTAGAATTATAAATCAAACTCGGCCGCAGCGCGGCTGGGGCGGTGAACATGTTGCGCGGGCGCAACGCCATTATCGATAAAAACTCATTAGTATCTTTTTTTCTGTTAATTTTAAACTTAGTTATAAGTATTTATATTTATTTTTAATATCACTTGTTACATTCTAAACTTTTGTACTTATAGTTTTTTAATACATAGATACCTAATTAACATTTTATTTTAAATCATTATAATTTGTATATACGTTTAACATATAAATACGTTGTTTTATCTATTTTTTTCCTTTTATTTATATCACTAACCCACAAAATGACAAAACTAAATATACTATCGATAACGCTTATCGACAACAATAATGCGTATCACTAAGCCTGCCCATAAGGCCCGTGAGTGGAAGAGAGAGCGAAATACTCGCTTCACAGCTCCGATTATTCATGACCCAAACTGCACGGAGAAAATAATTCTACTATAGGCACTAATGCCGCAACGTGGATTCTTTTGGTTCCCTTTTTGGGAATAAAGCCTATATTCTTGAGAAAGATATTAAAGAGTCTGCTCGATAAAGGCTGATGATATTTGTTTACCTATAATATATACAAAATTCTTATTTTTAATATTAATTAATAACCAATTTATCTATATATGTATTTGTGTATTCTATCATGAATAAATAATATTATATTGTTTAGCTTTTTAAAGTATTATTATATTATACATTAAATTAATGACTAGTTTAATTGAAGGAGCACATTGATTAAAAATTAAAATTAAGGTTATCCATATTTATACATTTGTTATTTATATCCTTTGTTGGAGATTCTAATAAAATAAAATAAAACCAAAACTCAAGGTTGTTATGGCAACATACTTCAGACCAGGGGTGGTAGTCATCCCAGTGGGCAAATGCTGTCGCTCTGAATATACTTACTACAGTTTCCGGTCAAGACCCAACTGTCCTTTACTCTGAGAGCTATCGCCTATTTATCCTATATCTGAATAAAAACAATTATAGTTTTGCAAACTCTAAAAAATAGCAAAGAGAATTGATCAGCATACACGAGAATATAGTGGAATAACGTTTTTTGGTTTATTTATTTCTAGATATATAGAGAACACGACGATAGAGATTGAGAATGAGTTGGCTCACACGAGCGGGAGAAGGAGGAGCGACGACGACGACCTCTCCCGGCGGCAAGAGGAGTTCATCAACGCGAACAGAGCTGGACTTAGGAGAAGGTCGGTGGTCTGCAATTTCTATTTATTTGTTTGCGATAACGACAGTCATAGCAACTTTTTATTATATAAGTAAAAATATGTGACAGGCATGTGAACTAACTAAAATAAATACAAAGACAATTTCTAAAAGTCGCATTTTTGGAACCTGCTGGTCCGAATTAGCCCTCCTGATTTTTCACTCTTTAAGACCTCAGGGAAAAGACGAATTTGTCAAGCAACATTGATTTTGAGACTTGCATTTTTAAGTTTGGAGCCTTGTACTTCGGAAACGCAAAAATATATGTGTAGTGGAACACTTACAAACCAACAGATAGCGCTGTACAATAATTGAGGTCGCAAACGATTTCTGAAAAGTCCAAAAAATATATACAAATTTCCAACAATAATAGATGGGCTTAGACCTGCGAGGACAACACTAGTGAGACGTAGGAGCATCTCTCATAAGTTGAATCACTTAAAAACTAAGAAAGTATGAAGAATAAAAAATGAAAACTATCTTCAGATTTAAAAAGTAAAAACTTCGTTTAAAAAAACCGACTTCAAAAACAAAAAAACTAAAAAGTATAAAATAACTTATTTCTAAAGCTATTATTATTAATATATATTATGTAAAACATCTTAAAGTTGGTGCTTATTAATTTTCAAAATATACGAATTTTTATGTTTTACTTTGCACCGACTTCAAGATGTTTTAGTTAATATATATTAATAATAATAATAGCTTTAGAAATAAGTTATTTTGTACATTTTAGTTTTTTAGTTTTTGAAGTCGGTTTTTTTAAACGAAGTTTTTACTTTTATTTGTTACTTTTTAGTGTCTAGCTATGTATGGGTGGACCTACGAATGATCTACGCTTCTTAAAAAATATAGGTCCCAAGAAACCGGAACAAAAGAATGTTCATAAAATAAAAACTACTGGGCCAAACTATGTAAAATTTTTAGAGGACCAATTGGAAGCTATTTCGAGTCGAACAAAAAAGAATCATAAATCACGGAGTAATCGGCGAACATACATAAAAAAAACAATAAAAAAAAGATCCCGACGAATTGAGAACCTCCTCCTTTTTTCGAAGTCGGTTAACAAAGTGACATAATATTATGTCATCGATAACCTTTTTTTCCGGATTTTTAGGTTCAAAAAGAAAAAGTAGCATTTTACAATGCTACTTTTTCTTTTTGATTCGTGTTTTACCCTGTTCGGTGTACTGTTGCAAAGTGCCGGGAGTTGCCTACGAGATCGCATCGACAGATTAGTTTAGTCTTTCTTTTTATTTTATAGAGTACTAGAGTTTACCTACCCCTTGGCTGCGCCGCGGGTTAACCTCTAGTGCGTGTCTCTTGTTTATAGAGCAAGTGCTACAGGTATATTACAATGTTTTTATGTATTTGCCCACGGAAGATTCACTTCATTTTATATCGCTAATTATATATACCATCCCCCGTCTATCTGTCAACAAAATAAATTACAAAACTTGACCAAAAAGGCCAAAATGGTCTAAATTACCAAAATACCACAGTGACCGACATGGCTAAAATGACGGAATAGGCAAAAACGATCAAAAAGGCCAAAATAATCAAAATGGTCAAAATGACCAGAGGCCAAAATGGCCAAAATGACCAAATAGGCCAAAATGACCAAAAAGGCCAAAATGACAAAAATAGGCCAAAATGACCAAATAGGCCAAAATGACCAAAAAGGTCAAAATGATCAACAAGGCCAAAATTACCAAATAGGCCAAAATTACCAAATAGGCCAAAATGACCAAAAAGGTCAAAATGATCAAAATGACCAAATAGGCCAAAATGACCAAATAGGCCAAAATGACCAAAAAGGCCAAAATGACCAAAAAGGCCAAAATTACCAGAAAGGTCAAAATTACCGAAACAGCCAAAATTACCGAATAGGCCAAAATGACGGAATGGGCAAAAACGACCCAAAAAGGCCATAATGACCAAAATGACCAAAAAGGCCAAAATGACCGACATGGCCAAAATGACCAAAAAGGCCAAAATGACCAAATAGGCCAAAATGACCAAAAAGGTCAAAATGATCAATAAGGCCAACATTACCAAATAGGCCAAAATGACGAAATAGGCCAAAATGACCAAAAAGGTCAAAATGATCAATAAGGCCAAAATGACAAAATAGACCAAAATGACCAAAAATGAAAAATTACCAAATAGGCCAAAATGATCAAAAAGGCCAAAACTACCAAAAAGGCCAAAATGAAAATCATCCCTTGTCCATCCTCAGTATTTAATTTACATATGTGCCGAATTTCAGCCAAATCGGTCCAGTAGTTTTTCCGTAAAAGCATAACAAACAAACAGACAAATATCATTTTATCCCGGAAACTATCCCATTTTTCGGGATAAAAAGTATCCTATGTTCATCCTCGGTATCGAAAATATATATATACTGAGTTTCAGCCAAATCGGTCCAGTAGTTTTTACGTGAAAACGGAACAGACAGACAGACAGAGTTACTTTCGCATTTATAATATTAATAGTGTATATGCCCGAATTTCAAAAGAATACTTTATGAACGTATCCGGGCATCCGCATAAAACCGCTGGTTAGCAAATAGCTCAACTTTGTGCTTCCGTTGCTGTGTATTTAAAAAGTAATAAATATGAATACATATAACTTACATAGCACGTAGTTTACATCCGCTAGCACGCTGCACTTTGCACAATCACAGAAAACAAGTCGAAAGTTCACTGGGCCGGCCTTTGATATTGTATTTGTTTTATATTAGAAGTTTAGAAGTTAAGTGTCCCAGGGTTCGAAGAGAAGTGGTGCAGCCGCGCCGTCGCCGCTGCATTTCGCGCGTATTCGGTGTTTTGGGGGGAAGGAGATACATATATATATACATTACCATAGTAGAAGGAGAAGAGTTATACTAATGAATGAAAGTGTATGTTTGGCAACCATGCTCAAAATTCCCGCTTAAATAATAAACAAATAGGAATGCGTGCAGGTTATAAATATTTAAGAAAGAGAATAATTTGTGGTGCAGGATGCGCACGCCGACGCCCCCGCGGCGCTCGGCGTCGCCCCGCCGCAGCCCCGAGCGGCGCGCGCGCCCCGAGCCCCCGCGCCCGCAGCCCCACAACGACGAGGTACCTTATTCAAAATTACCAAAGTGAATGTCAGCTGTACAATTTCGAGCTTAAGGCACACAGATTAGTAAGTAAGCAATGCGTTTTTACTCTACAGGAAAGCGAATACCGTCGTCGTTTAAGAGAACAGGAGAACTTAAGAGAAAGAGTTTTGAGGGCGAAAGAGGTGAGAAGGAGGAAGAACGCGGTCGCGTTACAGAAACAAATACAGGAAAGGTAATGTTATCCTTTCATAATGTAACTTCATGTGCAATATGAACAATTTGAGACAAAATCTATTCCTTTGTGAATTAAATGTAATTATTTGTTAATGTATGTGTGTGAGTGTAATATTCACGAGTGGAGTGTAGTTAACTAGTGGAGGGTAATCTTTCACGAGTGGAGTGTAAGTATTCACGAGTTGGAGTGTAAGTATTCTCGAGTGGAGTGTAAATTTTCATGAGTGGAGTGTAAGTATTCACGAGTTGGAGTGTAAGTATTCTCGAGTGGAGTGTAAGTATTCATGAGTGGAGTGTAAGTATTCACGAGTTGGAGTGTAAGTATTCTCGAGTGGAGTGTAAGTATTCACGAGTTGGAGTGTAAGTATTCTCGAGTGGAGTGTAAGTATTCACGAGTTGGAGTGTAAGTATTCTCGAGTGGAGTGTAAATTTTCATGAGTGGAGTGTAAGTATTCACGAGTTGGAGTGTAAGTATTCTCGAGTGGAGTGTAAGTATTCATGAGTGGAGTGTAAGTATTCACGAGTTGGAGTGTAAGTATTCTCGAGTGGAGTGTAAGTATTCATGGGTGGAGTATAAGTATTCACGAGTTGGAGTGTAATTATTCTCGAGTGGAGTGTAAGTATTCATGAGTGGAGTGTAAGTATTCACGAGTTGGAGTGTAATTATTCTCGAGTGGAGTGTAAGTGTTCAGGAGTGTGAGTGTGCGCGAGGGCGAGTGTGTCTGAGAGCAAGTGTGAACGTGAATGGATATGTAATTGAGCATTAGTAAATGTCTCATTTCGGGATATTTAAATCCCAGGGCCGTGATGCAGTGACTCGCATACAAGCGACTACGACGCGCACTTTCGTATTTGTAGCTTAACGTCGATTTTGCAGAGAGCGCGACAACCAAGAGCGGGACACGAAGACGAGCCAAAGGCCGGAGGAGTCGAAGCCGGAGATGGTGGACAAGCCGACCAGCACCGAGGACAGCAGGCCGGACACCACCCGGAAGTCGCCGGAGAAGCCGGAGGCCGAGGCCACGAGGGAGAGGGAGAAACCGGAGCCCGTCAAGAGGGACAGATCCCCCATCGAGGTCGTCAAAGAGGAAGCTCAAGTCAATTCGACTTGTGGTGAGTTGATACGTTTTCAGCAGGAACTGAGATGAAATTCAAAATGGCCAGTTTAGTTCCAAAAAAATGGGCCAGCTTAAAATCCATTTTATATATTTATAGTTATCTGGAAATGAGTTTGGACCGTTGTTTATGTCTATGATAGCACGATCAGACAAGTTGAATCTACGATGTTCCTTGGTTTTCAGGAGATTTATTTTTCCCCAAAAAAGGTTGACTTTCAAGTGATAGATAGACAAAATCATTTTTAATTTTAATTTTGGATTTCAGTTATAAAATTCTTTGGTTTTATTTTTATTCTTGTGCATTTACCACATTGTAGTATTTTTAGATTCCCATAGTAATCTTCGCAAAAAACCCGAATGTAAAATTTTTGTTTTGTGTCTGTTTGTATGTATAATCTTTGCCTTTGCCGGCCTACCTCACTACAACGCAGAGGCTCCGGGTTCGATTCCTGGTATAGTAAATTTCGGAAACGTATTTGCTCCGATATTTATTATGGCCTGAATGTCTGGGAGGGGCCGCAGAGTAGTCCGCTGTATATTACCCATAACACAAGCGTTACTTGCTTAGTTTGGGAATATACAGTATGTGTGTTTGTCTGCCGATTATCTTTATTATGATACTGTATGTCTTTCAAGACCACGGACCACAGAAATGGACTCGGAGTTTTGGAGGGTTTGTGTTGGGCCTTGGGAAGGCCAAAACGTTAGAGGCCCCTTGACAAATTTACTGTAAATGTGGTTTGACACTGACCGGCGATTATTTCTTGTTACTATATAATAATGCACCCAAGGACAAGCCCCGGCCAGTGTAGGACTATAGTAGAGAATGAGAATTAGGGATCTGGGAATATGGGTACTATGGCGTCTGTCTGTCACAATGTTTGCGGGGAACATGGAAAAATGGGCAGACAGTGATTCGCCACTCTCCCTGCATAGGCCTCAAAAATGCCATAAAAGATAGGGGCATCATGGGTGTGAATGGTTCACCAAGGTTACTTCCGACGTTAGGCCATTTGTCACCTCCACTCCTGGAGCTCGAGCCTTAGCTCTAGCGATCTCCACTCCATGCCGGCTGGTAGAAATGGGGGCCTTGCCTTGACCCCCGGAATCAAGTCCGAGGTGTTGCTACTAAGCCCCCTTGGGGACCCTGAAACTGTTATTTAGGAAGATTTAGTCTGTATAACGATAAAGTCATGTCTATCAACGGTTACTATTGAGACCATGCTATCTCTTAAACTCACTCTCTCTTTAGATACACATATCGATTGTTTTGATGAAGAATTGTCCATTTGTGTTGAAAATGTTGGTTTTCATATGACATTTCCCCTGACAGAAGGACTGACTCCCCCCCGCGCGCCGCCGAAGCCCCCCTCCCCGGAGAGGGCGCTGACCCCCCCGCTCCCTCCGAAGGTGGAGAAGGAGAAGGAGAGGAAGCGGGACTGGCTGGATAGCGACGACGACCTGGACCTCATCCTGGGGGACATCGACGGGATCCTGTCCGACGACGAGGACACCGGGCGCTTCAAGCAGAAGACCGAGAAGTGAGTTTTCTTTAAATTTCGATAGCTGAAAGGATAAAAAATTCTAGCAAATGAAGAAACAAGAGTTCAGAAATAATTAGCATGTAATAAATACACTGGTCGGCAACCAAATCCCCCTTTAAATAAAAATTCGATAAATATCACATACATATATATTTTTTCATATTTTGCTCCTGAATATTTTTTGTGCAAAATTTTTTTTATCATGTATTTTCATTATCATTTATCATTTAATTTTCTTTTCTACAAATCTTTATGCGATATAATATTGTTACGACCTGATTGCTGACCAAATACAAATTTATACCTGCTTCTGTAGAAACACATTTGTTGCCGCCTATAAAACTTATATCTAAAATTATTGTTTAAAACCATACTTATTGCTCTATGCATTGTGTCAGGGGCAGTTAAAATTGTACTTTCATTCTCTCTTCGCTGTCCGCCATTACACAAGTCAAAACGAATTCAAGCATTTTTATTTAATTAATAACTTTATGTTATCTGCTAACTGTGGCGGTAACATTACTATTATTATTATTACCCTTTTGGCATATTTTATGTAGAGAAACGATACAAATGGTAAATGCTCAGAATTATTGTGTTACTTTATTTGCTACAAAATTACAATAGAGTACATAAAAATGGAGAAAACTACTAAATGGAATGAGTTTATTAATTAATTAGACATATGATTTTGATGATTATAAAAGTTTTCGAAGGAATTGAATGAGCTATTGTTATAATAATTCAATGTACGTTTTGTATGTTAAGCAAAAAAAGCGCTTAATTAAAAACATCAATTACAAAAAAAAAATATTACGTCATACAAAGCTTTTAATACTATATTTATAATGATAGGAGTCGAAATTATAAAAAAAATACAATAGTCACAAGGAGTGAATTTTCATATTTTTTTGCTGACTAATGATATTTTCCACAACAGTTGGTGCGAAGTAGAACAATAATGATCATATTTTGCATGTGATATTAATGTGACATTGATATGGATAAGATGAAGGCGAGCGAAGTCGCGGGCAGGAGCTACCGTTTCACACGTTTTGTTGTTGTTCATGTGCTGAAGAACGGAGCCACCGAAAGCCAAGCCTCCGGCCGACCTCCGCTCGAAGCTGCCCCCCAAGAGCACGACCACCACCGGCGACTCCAGGAAGCCGCAGAGGCAGAAGATCGTCTACGAGAACAAGGAGAGGGAAGACAGAAAGAGAAAGGGTGAGTCACGAACGAATACAATTTACAAGCGAATATTTCAATATTTTTAGGTCTTGATAACCATTTTGGGAAAAAGGAACCAATTCGTAATGTTCGTGTCCGTCTGTCTGTCTGACATCTATAAATTTCTTAGAGGGTCCTAAATTTGGTAAGGTCACATTTCAAAATCTAATATATATTGTTAAGACCCAATGCCTGTGCACATATTTACCTTTTTTTCATTTGGATTTCTTTTGTTTACTTGGTATTTAACATTTGCAATTATACAATAGCCAATATACAATACAATTGTTAATGTTTTCGACTTTGTTGGCCGTTCGCAGGAATAATTAACCAGGTGTGCAAATTACTGTTTCTCGGTAACAGTATCCAATCCACACGGTTCATTTTTTTGTACCGAATAGTTGGCATAAAACAATGCCCGAACGGAGGGGTGGGCAGTCAAGCGACGACTAAGATACGATTAAGACGTGTAGTACTTTAGATTAGCGATATAGTGACGGATTTCGCGCGTGTTAAATTGCATTGAATTGTGCAGTGTGAACTGATTGCATCCAGTTTTGTTGTACTTGTTTAATACGTATTTGTACAGTTATAATAAACTCTATAGTAATTCCTAACGGAATTTATTTTAATTCAAGTCCTGTAGCTCGTAAGCTCGCGTTCCCAATATGTCGTCAAGACAGATATTCGTGTAGTTTTAAATGTCGTGGCTTATATGTTCAAATGGAGGTGTTCACATAGAACGACACGACTTACTGTCGTCTACGACATTTTTTTGCAGTGACGACAGATTGTAATGACAGTGGGAACGGCTAACACGACAGTCGTGAAACGATAAAAGATCGTTAAACATTTTTGACTACAAACGGTTGTTATAAGGGGAACAGCTAGAGACGACAGTCGTCCAACGATGAATTTATCGTTACGAAATAGTGGGAACGCGCCCTAACAGTGTGTAGATGATGCGGAACTTGCATTCCCGACAGGAACGTGTGACTAACGTAATAAGATGGCATTCTTTGTATATCGTGTTTTAAGCAAATGAATGAGTTGAATGTATTTCTCAGCGAATGAGAAATCGCCCCCCTCGCGGCCGACGGTCACCAGTTCCACTAAAGCCGAAGTGGACGTCGCCGAAAGGAAAACAAACAAGGTATGCTTCATATACAACTGGCGTAACTATAAACACCTTGAGAGAAAGTCTTCTCTTAAAATTTATATTAAAACTGAATCACTTTTAATGATCAGGGGAATTAATTCAGACCAGCAGATGTCGCAAATGCAACTTTTAGAATATTTGTCTGTCTGTCTGTCTGTAAGAGCGTCACGTGGAAACTACATGAGACTGGACACAAGACTAACTTAAATCCGGTTCAGAATTGATGGTGAATTGAATTGGTGGTGAAAAAGGTGGTGCGTTCACGAACACATACGTCGCTGTCATGGCAACGCTGACGAAGTTTCACTCTCGCATGCTAGTTTCATAACTAAAATATAAGACGTAACAAAACTACGTTTCAACGGCTCGCCATAATCTATTTGACTTTTTATTATTCCAACGTTTCGACCATTT
Source organism: Dendrolimus punctatus (assembly GCA_012273795.1). Classification (NCBI taxonomy): domain Eukaryota; kingdom Metazoa; phylum Arthropoda; class Insecta; order Lepidoptera; family Lasiocampidae; genus Dendrolimus; species Dendrolimus punctatus. The sequence goes on along the minus strand of CM022551.1, from coordinate 9,265,207 downwards.
TATAATAATAAAAATCAATTAAATTGCCGCGCTTAGAACCGTTGTGTATACTAGTCGCGAAAACTTGAAAAAATATTAAAATAAGACTACTAAACATAAACACTTAGTGCCACTCAAAATAAGTATGATAGAAAAAGAGAGACGAATGACCGCTGACTGTTGTGAGCGAAATGAAATGAACCCTCCAAAGCCGCGCCTTATATTGCGACGTGCGCCCGACGCTTCGCTGCTAGCTGCGCGAGCGAACGGCGTTCCACTAACATGCGACGGGAAGATAATTTCAAAATGTATTTTCAGACTAAATCCAAGACTGAATCAACGTCAAACAGACCGAGACAGAGGATCACTTTTGATAATAAACAGGTAATGATGAATATGATTTACTACAGCTAATAATGTAATTATGATAGTAAGTCTCTCTTTCGCTTGTCTTGTATTCCGATACTCTTTCATTTCAAAATATTTATATGAAACCAAAATATTTTTAATAGCCCTTATCACACTGTAGTGTCTCAACTATGCAATTTCAAAACCTAACGAAATAAAACTGCCATGAACGTCAAAAAAATGCCAATTCAAAACTATTTATTAATATTAGATATTAATCTGGCAACCATGCCATAAATTAAAAAGTAAAAGACAGTGTCAATGGTTGTTCTATGTTTTCTCTTTGTTGTGAATTTACCGCTGTCTCGCTATGTTCAGCCAGCCCACAAGCCCACCTTAAAATTGAGCATATTGTAAGCGATACTAGAATATTTTGATGTAGTATTTATATTTTGACAAGCACAATACGCAGTGTTTTCTTAAGTTTTTATTCTAATTCCGACGTTTCAGCCACATTTCAGTAGCTTTGATTATGGAATACAAGTGTTATCGAATAATATTACAGTTATTATTTGTCCTGCCCGCAACTTGTTCATTTCAATGTAATTTAGAATTGTTACAACATGCAGGAAAAAAAAAAAATTTCCTGAAACAAACCACAGCCAGGTGGTAGGCATTTGCCCGTCTGGATGGCTACCGCTCCTGGTCTAGAGTATGTCACCATAAAAACCTTGAGATGTGTTCCGGCATTTGTGGCCAGGTTCCAGTCTCTCTCAAGAGAGACTATAATTCTATAATCACAGGTTTCGCCAAGGCAACCATAAACAAGAGAGTAAATATGCGTGCGTTTCAAAACATGGCAGTGTGTGTTATGTTTTTTTTTATGCGTAACGTTCTGCACTCCTCTATAAGAACTATAAGTGTGCGAAATTTCGTAAAAAGGGGTGCAAAGTTGCTTCACATATTAATATAATGATACTTGTCACCCACAAACAGCAAGAGAGAGACGCGAAAGACGACACAAAAAGATCTAGTAGCCAATCGAATCGTCGCGTGATCCTCCAGAGAAAGATCCAAGTGTCGCCCAAAGAGAAATCGATATTCGCTCGTATCGAGTCCGATCCGAGTCAGCCGAACGCCGGCATATTCAGTAGGGCGGTGCGCACCGCGATCGGCGCCGAGAGCACCCGAATCGTCATCAAGCGGCACGACGACACGCAGATCGAATACGAGAGCGAGTCGGATATCGATGACGATACGCTGCTCGACGCCGAGATCGGGTACGTTGCGCACATCGCGAATCTGCCGCACGGCATGACCGACACCAGGCTGAAGACCCTCGCCGGGAGCGACGTGCAGGTAATTAGTCTAAGCCCGTTTGCGACGGTAGAATCTCTCTATTTCGTTACTCGTCTAGTGTTGTGCCGCTCGCGAGTGAGCCACCTCTTTGACGTGCCGTGAGTGACTCATTTCACTCTTTGTCATTTTCAATATCGTTTCGTTTATTACGACGCGTTAGAACAATGAGCTATAGGAGAAACGTGTGTGCATATGGTATGAATGAGTATGACTCTTTCATAGATATAGTGAGGTTGACTGAAGAATAAGGGAAGTGATGTGTCTCACTTATTGTGCCTATCGTGAGTACTTCGTTAGGTTAATAAAGGCCATAAACTAATTTTATATTTATTTATTGTATGTTCACACAAACGAATTACAAATCACTTGGGTGTTTTTACGTATAGGTCTATTTTAGTGACATATCGAACGCTTAAAGGCCTCGCCGAGTTGATGTGGGAGTGTTATTCAATATACATTAAAGCACCTTAAAATTTATGGTTTTTACGATTTTGAATTTATAATTTTAAAATTATTTAGTATATTTTGTCGCGTCAAATTGTAAATGAGAAGGAAGTATGTGTGTGAATAAGACCCTAACGAGTATGCCTCTCCCATAATAAGGTTGGTTGAAGAATGAATGAGGTGATGCCTTGTGGATAGTGGCATTGTCCGATTTAAAATTATTTTTAAAAGCGCTTCGTTGAAGCGGTTGAATCCAAATGTCTCTCGTGAGTACCTCGCGAGCGAAACGAGGTCCTCCCTCATCCTCAGATCTAAGAACTGAGTTAGACATCGTTATCTTAAATGTTACAAAAAACTAATAAGCTAAAATTTCAAATATTGACTGTGAATTCTACTGAGCTGTTTATGAATCCATTTGAACGAGGCTGAAAAACATAAATCATAAAAAAAAATAAGTTTAGGCATCATAGAAATAGCCTTTATCACTTATATTTAACTATTGGTTTTGAAATCACAAAAAGACACTTCCATTTTTTTATTAGTGCAGAAGTGTATTAAAATTTTCGTAGACCATATTTTACATTTTACCATATTTTTGCCAAAATTAAAAAAAGCAATTATGTTTCGAATTAAAGAAATTCTACCAAGATTACTATGAAAGATTGAATGTTTAATACGAGATGAATGTGAGAAATGAATGAAAGGACAATAATATTAAGAAAAAAATATTGAAACGCAAATTTATATGATGATGACACAATTTGTACTTGTTTCGATAGATTTAAACCCGTATGTATTTTGACAGTTTTGTTCTGTCGTTTTGAACACTGCGATAATTGTGTATGCTGTGGTCAGAACGTCCGAGTAAAGAAATATAGGAAATCTTATTATATACGCTTTTAAATCTGTTTAAATCAGGTTTGGATAATGATTCACAAGGAGTTTAAGAGATAGTTAGCCTGTGAAATAACTTTATTTAATTTTAAACTTTTAACTAATAGGTTTGCTTAAAAACTTGTTAAGAATAAAAATGATAGATATTAACTTTGTTTGCGTTTCAATGTTGCATTATATTTTGATGCCTCAAATGTTATAATCATTATTTTAAAAATAAATTCAATATTATATAAAAACTAAAACTAAATAAAAAAGGGACAACTACCTAAAGATAAGTTATTGGTCCCAAACCACTGTCACTTACCGGGAACGTTCCCAAACCACTGGCGGCGTTGCCTCGTTGTATAACAACGCTTAGAAACATTTGGGGACATTACATTATCATTATTAAACATAGCTTTACTTCTAGCCTTACCATTGTTCTGGGAAAACTAATTGCTATAGTTAAATTTTAAAAGTACCCTCAAAAATGTTAAAAAACTACTAGATAATACAATAACTCCCTTTTTTTAAAACAACATTTAAAGGTTCTTTTGGATCTTGCCTCTAACTTAGTAAATTTAAATCTTTAGTTAATATATTATATTTATTGTTGGAAGATCGGTTTATGACATATAATTGCACAGAAGGACAAACGACAAATGAAAATACCAACTAAGAAGGGTTTAAAAGAAATAGTAGTTTCATGAATGTCAATAAGTAATCAACAAAAAGATTCTACTTTATAGTAAAGGAAATTCAAGAAAAATGCATTTAACTAAAATAAGTTAACATTATCTTTGAAATAAGTCGATTTTGGTAACTTTGAATTGCTATTATAACATTTGAGGCATTCAAGTAGTAGTCGTGAGCGTAGAAGAATCACCAAACACCGTCACAAAAAGCTACAAGTTTTTCATGTTTTTCATGCACTGTCACATTTAGAATGATAACTTTGACAGCTTGCAGTAGGAATGACCTATTCGAATATCGATTATTAACTTAGAATCGATAGTGGAATGGTAATGCTATAGCATTACCATATATGGTCAGGTTATAATACGGTTTTTTTTCATAATTACAAAATAAATATAGTTAACCAAATATGTTTATATTGTCCATTTAACTAATTGTGTACATTAATTACGTTCGTGACATTCTTTTAACTAATTTTATAAAAACTAAATTAAATTAATACAATAAACGATACAGTTAATTAGTTATACAATTTAACCTATAAAATCTAGTATCAGACCGCTGTCAGCCCAAAAGACTGGTGACATTACCTCGTTGAATGGCAATACTAATGCGTTGTCTGAGGTTTAGACCTTCCACCAGACGTTATCCTCATGATGATTCGATAGTCTTGGGTTGTTCCTCATGCATGGCAGTTCACTAACCGATTTCTATTTGTTGCCATTCATTCGCTCACCTTACTATCGGTTGGGTTTTGACAATATTTGTATGGGGCTCATGTCAAATTTTAACCATTTCAAGGCAAATGGACAGTTAGTGAGATGTTTAAATCGACCATGAATGGACGCTACGTTCCATTAGAGACTCACAACAACTGCGATTTTTCCCGTTCCACTTGCTTGCCGGCGTTTCGACCGTGAACCCAAGTGGAACGCTTGTTCGACCCACTTCTTGATGACATCATTGAGCGATGTTTCAGCCACGACTACAACGATAGCGGTCGCCTTGTGGAACGGCTAACGGAGCATTTTGAGCGTTGTGAGCTACTAATGGAATGCGCTGATAAGTTCTGGAGTATATTTAAATAAAACAAACGAAATGCCATAGGCGCGACCTGCCAAAATTATCATTCTAAATTAGACAACGTATAATTTTTGGGAGTAAATGTGTAAAGTGTGATTAATGTGTCTATGCTCTCGTGATTTTTTAAACTTACAATTCAATTACACACCTGTGATATATAATCTGTGATATTATATCTATTTATATACATAGTATCTGTGTATTGTATTCATTGAAGTGAGGGGCATTTTTCTTAGTGTTAGTTGTTGTTGATAAAAAATAGTTTATATTTTTTATATGATACAACATAATATATTTATAACAGAAAAATAATTCGCATAAAATAATAAAATTAATAGTTGGATTCAAACAAACCAAATAAAGTTTATTATCATTAATTAATAGCATTAAAAATGATATGATGAGTGACTTAATTATTATTATTGTTTTATTTTCAAATATCTTATATTTGTGAAAATAATTAATAGTACTTGATCAAAGTGACTAGAGATTTATTTCTATTCTAAAAGCAAATTAAGATCAATGCCCGTAATTATACACAAAATCAAATTACAACAATTTTTATTCGTGTGTACTTCTTTCTGTATTTTCTGTGCTTTGTGCAGTGAAATTATAACGTCTGTGTTATCTATGATCGAATTGTAATAATTAAAATGTGACTTGTAGAAATGCTTGTAATTAACATTTTTAAACTACAAGTATATAGTGCTATTCAAAGTTTGCATGAATATGATTTTGAAAATAGTGTCATACACTATTTTTAAAATACAAATATTTAGGTTTTATAATATAATCATGTCATCAATCATCAGTTTTGATCTGTTTGAATGGTGGTAAAACGTCAGAGAAATAATACTTCAACGATACATGTTAAACGAACTTCAAAGTACCTACTTGATAATAATGTGGAAGAACAATTCTACTAATGACAGTCGTCAAGTAACAAACGCATTTTTGAAAATCTCTTCAATTTGCATGGCTGTTTGGGATTACCTTTCTTTTCTATTTTATATTACATATACATTGTAAACTCCATATAACGACACTAAAGTGACTCTGCATTTCGTTGCGTTATAGAGAGTTGTCGTTAAATGGAGTCTATTATTTTTGTCGGACGTCTTTTGCTGCAAAGTAATTTTATTGTATTTTGTTACTTGTTTTATTTATAGCTATCGATGTTGCGGCATCTTAGTTATAAAGCCAGTACTTGGAAATTTCAGTCGATTTTATTACGGGCTAGGACAGTAAAGCGACAAAAGAATATAAACAACTGAGCAGTTTTTACTAATCTTGGTAACTTAAAAGTATTTTTATTACTTAATTGTTGTCGTTATTAAGAGCTGGTGTAATGCTATATGGAGTGTATCGTTGTATGGGAACATTACGGTGATACGATACTAATGTCATCTAGCGAATATTCTGTCTTCACACGTTGAGGAATTCAAATTAGGGCAAAATTTATGTCACAAATATTCAAATGTATTCATTATTGTTTTCTGTTTTGTGATATAAATAACAATAATGACACATTGAAATATTGCGATTGTCTTTAACAGTGTTGATCTTCCATGATAACAGTATTTTATGACATTCGTGTAGCCGCTGTCAAAATATTATATTTAGCATTTGTGTGTGCATTTCACCATATCAGATGTCGAATAATAAAAATATTATCTCAGTACAACTTTATTTATAATTGTTAAATTAAATTTAAATTTTCTTTTGAAATATTATCTGTGGTGAAAAAATTTGAAACAGAATATCTTCTCATACTGAGATATTAGCCAACGTATTTTAAAAAATGTCAAGCGAGTCCAGTAGGTAAAGTTTATATGGTAATGATATATGTTACTTACCTATAAATATGTTTGTTTTATATAGTATTACTTTTTGTAAAAGCCAAAACGATCTATTTTATTAAAATCTTACTGCTGTCTTTTTTTGTAGCATAAGTATTTTAAATTGTAATTATTATTAAGGTATTGATGTGAGTTTTTGTAAGGGCGAGTTGTAATGTAATAAGGCAGATATTGAACACCAGCACGGATTAATTTTGCAGAGTTTAAATTTGGACAAGGAAGAGCGTAAAGCGAAAATAACGTTCAAAACGACGATGGCCGCCGAGGGTTTTAAAAAGAAGTTCAACAATAAAATGGTCGCCGCCAGTCGTCTCTCGGTCACCTTGGAATGAGCGACAATACATACATACATACATACACAGGCGATGTATGAATGCAATAATAACTGTTATTTTAAGATGCATACATTAGTGAATGTATGATAGGGTATATTTCTAGCTATACACGATTTAATGTAGATACAGTTCGCGCAAAACTTTTATGCGCTTCGAGTGAAGTTAGTTCTCATAAGTTAGTCAAATTTTGACGTTTATTATGCCTTACATTGTGTTGAGAGAATGAGACCATTTGCGATTCTGAATAGAAAGCGAACGAGAGAGCCATCTTCCATCTCAGTTCTGTCTGTGAACCTTATAACTGTGTTCAGCGCGATGACGTGTAAGAACTTCATGGACGCATTCTAGTTTTGTTCGTAATATATAATCATCAACAATATTGTTTTATAAAACGTTGTAAAATAATGTAATTTTTAAAAATTTCACTGCAAGTAATGTTTACAAAATTACAAAGATATTCTTTTGTAAAAGATGTAACATATCCATTAGCAAAAATTTTCAGTATTGTAAAGTTTTGTTAATGAATATGTTATCTTTGTGGATGTTAAAATTGTCATTTAAGAAACTAACTGGAGCAGTAATTAACATAAAAATATTTGTAATTACATTAGTAATTTATAACAAATATATGTTTGGCTTAAATTCCTGCTTAAAGCTGCGACGATTAAATAGAATTATAATTGAATTTGTCAGTTGGCTCATAAATTTGAACAAAAACCTTTAATTTTTTAATAGTTGTATTTAAAAGTTAAATTTAACTTTTGTTTTAAATTAGCTACCTTACTGTTATTTAGGTAAGTAACTTTATAATAATTAATTATAATATAATATTTAGGCGTTATGTTCGATCTTGTTTGCGGATTATATATCTCACAATTTGTCGTTCAGTTAAACCCGCAATAGGTTCAGTCCGAAGAGTTTTAACCGAACAGTTAAAACACAAGTTCAGTTGGTTTTTAAAGATTAGCGAATATTTTAATTGCCACTTGAGCTAAAGTTTATCAAGGCCTACACAATATCAGACTTAATTTGAAAAAGCGTCTATTGCGCCGCCATCTCTGTTTCTAACTACGAGTAGCTATAGAGTTTGGCCAACTAGCTTTTATTTATAATCTCAATGTAAAACAAAAATGCTAGGAATGAGATTTGACTAAATGGTTAATGGACTAATGGTTTTTTTACCAAATCAGTCAAAACTTGAAACTCTTAAAATTTAAATGAGTTATGCAAATTTATATAGGGTAAACTATGCAATTGTTGGCACCCTGTTAATTTATGAAAAAAAACATTAATTAAATCTTTATACTTTATTTTTATTTTGTAACGACGATAGACATTTTTGTATGACTACAAATTAAAATAAAAATATTTTTTGATATGTTGAATAAATTGAGGGCGCTAATCACTGGCGATTTGTCAATAGTATAGTTTCCCCTAGTTTTCTTAATTGCGTATTACGTAAATTCTTCTCTCTATTGCGACAACTGGCGAGAGAGGTGAAAATGACCGTTGCGGTTGGTACTGCCGTTTTTATTCCTAGGATTTTTCAAAATCTATTACGGCTTTTATAACTTTAATAGTTAAGTTAGTTTACAATGCTTCGTTTTGTGTAAACTATTTCTGTTTTGTACTAAAGCATGTAATTTTGTAATACATGGCTACTGCCAATGAATATATACTGTCTTTATCACGGTAAAGAAAAACACCAAGAGCGTATCCGAATTAGTGATCTATGAAAACTTTTTAACATTTTAAATGGTTGCGAAAATGTAGTAAGATTTTAAATAGACGTAAATATGTTTAGGATAAATAGGGGAAAGGTTAAACTTTAGACACTCTTGTCTAAAGTTTAACCTTTTCCCTACTTATTGTACTTTTATTTCGGTAAATTATTTTACATTAATAAAATATTTTATTAATACATTTGTCAAAATGTAAAGTATTTGTCTCGATACCTTCTTTGGAAAATAGGTTCACTTATTGAAATCATTTGGAATTTAGAAAAGTTTGCTGTATGTCTAAGGAATTGTAATACATAATTAAAACTACTTTTATCTTATTTTGTTTAGCGTGGTTAGTTTTTCAATATGAAGGCTTCTATGGTCTAGTGGTCTGTTTGTACCCCTAGTTCTAACTGGAAAGCGAAAGCGACTTTAAAAATAAAAAAGTAGTTTTGATTTGTGTGTTATTTTTTGACTCTTTGCTTAGATTAAAAGTTAGTCGTTTTATACTAGTAAATAAGAAATTAGTCGGTAAATTTTAATTCATATTCTTGTAAAATAAAATTGACACAAAAAATTCAATCGTTGTAGCGATTCAAGTGTTCACTCGCTTGTTTTAAATAACTATTAGAAGCACTACAGTTTTCAAAATTATAATAAAAAATTAAGTAAGAACAAAATGTTACGGCGTATGTTTCAGCAAATAGGGTAGATAACATTATTGGCACCCCCAATAAAGTATTCAATAGTAAATTTATTCAAAACATAAAGAAATCTTAATACTTTTTATTTTGTATCCGTACAATGATATAGTTATATGTATGCTTACAAAATAAACAACACTGAATAAATTGACAGGGTGCCAACAATGGTATAGTTACCTCTAATAAAATCTAAATATTATAAGCGTGAATGTATGAAAACGCTTTCACTTCGAAGCAATAATAGCAATAAACTGATTTTTGTTTTGTCAAAGATGGCAATATCTTTTATAAGTAATAATACTATTAAATATGAATGCATGACAATTTGCCTTATAAAAAGCCGAACTTTGTAAGCCCCTTACTCTTTCATTTATAGAGGGCGCTACGTTCGCTTGCATTTCAATATACAAAAATCAATATTATATTATTTAAAACATTTTAGATTACCTCATACGAAAGTTTAGTTTTAACAATTACTTTTACATTGCTTTGTTCCGAAAGTCTTTGTATTTATTAAAATTACAGAAAACCTAATACCTATATACATTGAGTAAGAAAATCAAAAAATAATAGAAATATAGTTTTTATTTCAATTTGGGTAGGGTGCCAAACTATAGTCCCTCGGCGATTGGCACCCTGTAATTTTATTCTAAATTTTAAGAAATCTACATTTTTTTATTTTGTACCCATACAATAATATTATTATAACTTCATCACATTAAAATATAAAAACAAATGTTAAGATTTATTAATGTTTTGTTTAAATTGATAGTGCCAATAATTGAGGAAGGTTGACAACAATGACATTGTTTGCCCATGTATTCACAGATAAATAAAGATTCCAGATCGCTGTTTAAATTGACCAAAAATATTTTAAATAATAAAATAATATTGTTAAAGTATCTAGTATTGTTTTTTTATATCAAAAGGAGAAAGAACGACTCGTGCGCCATCTAGAAATGTTAGATTTAGGGACTTCCAGGGCTACATTTTTAACTGGACCGTTGTATTGTTATATATAATCTATGTATGATGTGAGTGTATTTACATTTTCACAAACGCAAATTTATCTCATTTTGGAATAGAACACATTTTTTTTAAATCTTTTTAGATAGAACTATACCACTGTTGGCACCCTAATATGTTATACAAAAGGTAAGAATCTAAATATTTATTTTTTTTGTCATAAAATTATGATATTGTATGGGTACAAAATAAAAAACCTTAATCTTTGTACAGTGTGTCAACGATGGTGTGGTTTACCCTAATTAAAACTTAATAAAATATGACCATAGTTCACGACAAATTTTTGGTCTCCTCATTAGCAGCAAAAGGCTGCGCTATACATGAATTTGTATGAAAAAGACTATTGTACAGTCATTGTTCTCAATACTCGCCATGAATGTAGTTTTGGTTGGATTGTACTTTTTTAATCTCCACGTTATGCAACAAATGTTGGCGGCTCTGCTGTATTTTTTTTAAACCGATACTCCTTGATTATGAAATGTCGTGTTTTACATAAAATAAAACCGGGAATGTGTTTGATTATTTGAATAATGTCATTTTAAATTATCTGGAATATTTTCAAAATGAAGATTTTTGTGAGTTCGATAAAAATTCATTTGACCTTGTCTGCATCTTGCCCTTTTTCGTTAATAAGAGAATCCAAGAATTGTCGTTAAAATATTTTTTGTTTAAATTTATGTAGCTAATATCAGTTATGTTAATGCTGATTCCTACATTACTTATATCGCATAACCAAAGTATAGTAAGATTTACTAATATATTTTAAAAGATAAATCATTGAACCAGGTTTTCATGAAACTTGCCAACAGGGATGATAAATGGAATGATTTTTATCAATAAATAATAGTTTGTTTATGTTACTATTTTAAAGATGCAAATTTAACACTAACTAAATTTCTAGTCATTTCTATAAACATTTTATACCACCTGATATTACTTACAGTAGTGCGGTCAATATTTTTTGCATAAACTGTAGTTATTTGGTATCATTATTTATGTACCTTGACGAAAACATATTTGTTATGACGCCAACTGTAATATTATACCATTCGCAAAAATATTGGACACCGTTAAAAACTATCCTGTCATAATAATTGCATTTATTTTTAAATATATATAATATATATTTTTATTTAGTACTTTTATACGTTTAGGATAGCCTTTAAGTTTTTTATAATACAATAACTCTAAAGATCTTACGCCCCATGATTCCAGAGGGCGCCACAAAGTCCATAGATTGCGTTCCGATACATCAAAACAATATATACGAGTATACCTATTACTAGTTTTATCTATTATCTTAGTCAAGAAAATTAAATTTTAATAAGTTTTTATCAATTTAATGTATTAGCTGATTTTTTCTGTATTAAGAAGCAATGGAAGAACCTGAAACGCCCCTCTAGCAATGTAGGATTTGGGTTCTTTTGGGCGATTGATAATTGTAGTACTTTTCTTACATGCCTTTAGTTATGATCTTGGTAAAGCCGTTAATACTAACAAGAACATCATAAAGCAAATTCCTGTGACAGCGGTCATGGAAACGAGAGCAGTAATCGATTGTTAAATTGAATCGATTGTAAACAATTTTTTGCTATTATTTGTATGTTTAATAAATACATGCAATACTTTTGTCCACACTTGTATATTAGGTTGGTTTTTGTATAAGGGAAAAGGGGAATATTATTTATATATTAAAAGGAAAAGTAACGCGATTAAATAGTATATAAAAAAAATCCGCGTTCCTGTTGTGCCAATTACGAAGATCATAGACATGATATAGTCGGTAGCTGTCGCAGGAATTCATTTTGTTCCTAACGAGTGTTGAAAACTCTGTTAACATTTAAAAGTTAGCAACATGTTTGTAACATTAAAGACTCTTTCACCTGATTTTCTACTCTACCTGGGTATCTATAATCAGGGATGGTAACGTGGTTTACTAAACAGGGACGGGGATTTGGGCGAGGCTTTGACAATCCGAATTTTTCCTACAAATAGTTAAATAGTTTGTCACTCTTTAACAAGAAGACGTAGATAAAAGAAGTTAATCGATATCTGTAATCTCAATTATAAGGGACATCATTTTTTGAATAGTAAATAATATTAGTATTTTATTATAGCAGTTGTAACTTGTAAAACCTAAATGTTTTTGTAATTCGTATAAAAAAAGGAAAGTAACAGTTAAAAAGGTAGGTATAAAAATTCGGTTTGTGCCCTAGGACAATTATGGTTTTAAGTTTATGTCCTGATATGCTTCAAATTAAAAACATATTCGACTGTGGCACCTTAAGAGTAAATTTATTATTATATAAAAAATGCCACATACTTTACAAACTTTTGTAATATTTGTGAATGACACTTTTCTACTTGCAATGAGTTTAAAGTAGTAAAATTATCCAGGGGCTCCAGTCTCAAAGCCTCTAAATTCGGGCCTGCTCGAGACCACATTGCAACCCATGGTTACAATTAGGTGTCAATTTTAATATTCTAGGAATATTTTATATTTTTAATACAGAACTTTACCCTAAGATGTTTTTTGTTTAGTGTAAGTTCGTTTGTTATTATGCTGTTACACGCAATGGATCTAATAAATAGTTAGTTTTCGGTAAAAAGTAAAGCATTAGCATTGATTAAAATGGAAAGTCGCGCAATGTTGTAACATCTACGACCTGACCAAAATGTTCAATACTGAACGAATTTCTTTTACTTCTTCTATCTTATAAACAAAGGTTAATTTATCCATATTATTTTAATTTTAACGTTGATTCGAGTGGAAAATACACACAAAGTAACAAAATAGTTTTAACAATACAGTCTCACGTGAGCAGTGATGACTTTTAAAGTTTCTTTATTTAGGATAGTTAGTGGAATTTGAAGCAAAAATCTTATTATAATTCGACGATATTTACCTAAAAAAACAGCCGAGATGAAAGCTGTTTTATTAAAATATTTTTTTAAATAATAAATTACAAAACGATACTCATAATATATTTTTTGTTTTTGACTGATTCGGTACAAAAATATATTATAAATACACCTGTCAAGGTGCGAGGAAAAAGGAACCTTATAGACTTTTAGATTTTTCGAAGTTTTTGTTTAATAGAAATCTCCTGTAAATCGAAAATTATAAATACTGGATACTAATAAAGTATTTTCTTTGAGTATTATGTTTTCTTGGGTGTATGATACAAAATTCATGTTTCCAAGTTAGTTCTTGGCCAGTATTTTTTCTATGGTCTATTAGACTCCGCTGTCTGATCATATGTAGCTATTATAACTGTTTTGCATTTAAATCTTTATTAGATCCATTTTGTGTAAATCAGTTTAGGGTAATACCATTGTTGGGACCCTATTATATAATAACACCCCAGAAACGTCCCACTGCTGGGCTCGAGCCTTCCACTATAGGGGAACGACACCATATTGATTTATATAAAACATTGAGAAATCGTAATAATTTATATTTTGTAGCCATACAATGAGAATATTATTATACGGCTACAAAATAAAAAACATGAGGGTTTCTTAATATCTTGAATAAATTTACAGGGTGCTAACAACGGTATAGTCTTCCTAATATTATATTAACTTGTATCATCTGTATATTCAGAAAATTGACAAGTTATTTTTTGTTAACGTAAGCTTTTATTTGAAACTTATTGATTCCCTTTATATACTAACCTTCAAAAAAGCGAACTAATATTATTTAATCATTAAAATTATTAAAACTTGGTTACGATGATCAATATAGATTACACCATCATATTAAAGTTTAGCCACAAACCATTATATCTGGAAACTATGCTATTGTACAATGGACAAAGTTTCGGAAACCAATATAACCCAAAATACACAATTTTAAGATGCTCGCTTATTTTATCGTTAGTGTATATATTCTCAGAACACCAAATAAAGCGATGGAAATCGCATTAAAGTTGCTCACAACAAAATACGTCTATATAAAGTCGTAAAATCTTAATTTAAAAGGTTATTGCTAGTTTAGAGCAAAGGCTTGGGAGATAACCATATTATGTTGGTATTATTTTACAACCGAATATCATGGGAATGTTTATTTTTAATTTAGTAGAATAATCAAAACAAAATTTTATTAGAATTTGTTCATTTACACTAGTGACTCATTCGAAATAATAAATATAATACTGTATGTGTAGTGTATTACTTTGTAAGAGATCTGTTATTTTTTTAAAGATTTCTATAGCTTTATTTATTGTTCTGAGGTATGTTTGTGTGTATGTGATTCTCTGTCTACTTCTAAATATGACAGAGGGTTTTTATTATTATTATTACGTTAATTGTATGCTGTTTTATAACAGCAATTATTTACGCTAAGTGTGTCGTAAGTGCTATTAGAAAAGATTTTTTTTCGTGTTAAATAAAAATAAAGTGTAAAATTAAACACAAAAATATGACTTTGTTGATGATAGTAGAAGAAATAAAAATATTGTAGCTATGAACAATTGTTTAATTATTACGTGAACCTGATTTTAATATATTAAAAATATATGCATTTATAATAAAGATCTCGGAATAAAATTAAGTGAGGTGTTATCAAATGTTGTTTTAATTTTTTTTCAGTCTAAAAGCAATGTTTTGTTTGCCTTGCTTTTGGACTATATTCCATTATTAGCTTATAAAAAAAAACCCTGTAAATATTGTACATATCATTTATTATAATATTCAAGAATTTGAGAAATATATATAACTATATCATTTTGGCAATCCGTCGATGGTTGGCATCTTATTAATTTATTCAAAATATCAATAAGTCTTGATATTTATATTTTTATTTTGTAGCCATAAAATATTATTGTATGGCTACAAAATATAAAATATTTTTATATGACTACAAAATATAAAATATTTTTATTAAATTGGGTCAAGTGCTAGTCACTGGGTGGAGTGCCAACAATCATACAGTTTTCCTTAGTTCAGTGTTGCATTGAGTAATAAGTGTAGAATTTGAAAATTAATAAATATACTCAAAAAGTGAATTATTGAGCATGTTTTTGAATAATTACATTTTGAAAATTTGAACTTTTAGCTCATACGATTGGTTTTGTTTTCAAAATGAAATTTACGGTCCATAAAACATGTCGTTATTTAATAGCCTGATTATGATGCAATATATTTATTGAAGGGTGCTTTTTGATCTAAATATTCTTTTAAAAGACTGAATTTATCGCATTTATATGTTAATATCGATGTGGTTGTTTAAAATGTATTTTCATGCGAGAAATATATTTTATTCTTGACGTATTAAAACGAAATAAAAGTTTTTTTTTAATATTGACTGTATTTTATTTCAATAATCCTGAAACAGCACACTGTGTAGGGACCCGATATTGTGTGGGTATCATCTAACTAGAGCTTAAGACTTCGTCACAATCTTGATTTGGAGTAAGGGTCCCAAAATCAGGGCTGTCTCATCTTAAGTCTATGTTTTTCAATTTTATTGTAATTCGATCAATTTCCTAGTTAAACTTAACTAACACTCTCCACCCTCCATAGTTTTAACACTTAACTATACGAAAGAGACGCATATAATTTCATACATTCTTGGGCCCAGATTGTAAAAAGATTAGTGATTTTAATGTTTTTTATAAGTATATAGTGAGTCATTTTGAATGAATTAATCGCATGGTGTAAGTGTTTTTGTATAATTAATTGTTGAAATTCATTGATATAAATCGATTATAGTAATGGATGACTTATTTCAGACCTTTTTAAGACTTCTCGTCTTCTGGATAAAATTTTGAGCTGATGTTTCACATTCTATAATATAATAAAATTCTAAATTACGTGTCATTAAAGATATTTAACTAATAGAGACTACATATACGACGGAGAACTCGACGCAATTTGTTTAAAGTTCGTGATTCACATATAAACTACTAGGCCGATTTCGATACGCTTTTCCCTGATCAACAGCAATTTCGACTTAAAATCTGCGCTACTTTTTATCGTGAGATACCGCGGGAATTTAAGTTAAGCTTAGTATAAAAATATAAAGTATTTTTTAATCATATAATTTCTTTGGCCCAAAAGTCCCTTCTTGATTTTTTTATCTTTGTATTGTCGCTTTTCAGTCAAAAATGTTTTATTCTTATTTTCCTACAATTATTACAAATATTATCCCAAAGCTAAAATACGTAATTATACCTAAAAGAAAGGAAAGTGGCAACATTAAAGTATTTCGGCATCGCGTCCAGTATTATCCTGTATTCGTCGGTGAAGTCCTCCGGGTGGTGGATCTTGTGGGCGTGGTGGCTCAGGTCCAGCACTGGGCCCCCCTGGAGGGCCACCGGGACCTGGAAGGGGGTAACAATGGAATATCATCCTGGAACCTAAAAGCACGGTTATCAATTTACATATTTCTTGACGGTAATGTCCACACGATACAAATGACAAAATTCGGTAGTTGTCAAATTTTGAGCTTTATGGTCTATTTTAGCCAAAATATTAATATTTCAGCAAAAAAACAACATTAACATATTTAATTTAGCGATTTTATAAATATTCTGACATTTCGTCATAAAAACGCGTCAAGCTGTGATGGCGTCTCGCATGACGTCACAGCGTGCAAAACAAACATCTGTTTCGTTGAAGTCATTGATAACTTGTTGTGTTTTGCACATTATGACGTCACGCGCTCTGATGGCGTTCATTGTCAATATAACAATTTTATTTCTTTAAAATATCAATTAATATTTAATATTTTAGTTAAAACAATTTATTTTTGTCACATTTAGATCGTAATCTAAGATATATATTAAAATCAGCCTATATTTTTCCTACTGTCATGTACCGTATTGTTGTATTTTATTGTTCTGGGTGACTATAGTGATGGCTATGAGTCATGTAATGCACAGACTATTAAACCATCGGCACTATACATAAATAAATCGTAAACTTTCTACTTTAAAGAAAATAATCGATTAAAACTTATTTATAAATGAAGTTGATTTTTATAGCAAATCGAGTCGGTAGCGTATTCAATCATCACTAATTGATCGAGCTGCCAAAAGAAAAATAAGTGCTTGGAAAGGGTATAAAATACATATTACTATGGCTTCGTTCCATCAGGGAATCACAACGACCACGTTCACGACCGCGACTTTTCCCGTTCCACTTGCAGGCGTTACAATCTTAAACTCAAGTGGAACGGTTATTCAACCCACCTCTTGATGACGTCGTTAGTGACATTTTCACCACGAGCACAACGACCGCAGTCGCCTAGTGGAACGGCTGACCATTTTGGGCGTTGTGAGCCAGTAGTGGAACGCGCTGTATGTTTATTTTATCAAAAGCAGCACGTCATTTTTCGTCATATTTCAAATTCAAATGTAGTTTTACAGAGCTATTCACTAAAGCTTAAGGAGAGCGATACCTTTAGAATTTAAAAATAAAATTGCTTTTTTTCTAAATTAATATTTTAAAAATATACTGTTAAAAGGAAAATACGATATATTGAATATAAATGGAGTAATAGTAATGAAGATGTATCAAAAATTTATAAATGATTGAATTATTTTATCACCTTGAAAATAATTAATTAAAATCGTCTGGTTTCTTGCAACCAAGGAGTATACTCACCTCCAAGGTGAGGGTAAAATTGAAGGATGGCGCCATCTGGCTGTGGGTGGCCCTCGAGTGGACCACCAGGTACACCGGGCGACCCCCCTGTACGAACGACCTACTCAAGGCGGAGAAGCTCCACCAGCTCACTTCCACATCCTTGCGGGGCCACAGCGTGATCGTGTTGTGGGGGGCGCCTAAAGATGACGCAAATGTAACAACAGCTTACATAGGGGAAGAAATACATTTAATATTAGAATTCTTTTCTCCGTGCAGTTTGGGTTATAAATAATCGGAGCGGTCAAGCGAGTATTCCGCTCTCTCTTCCACTCACGGGCCTTATGGGCGGGCATAGTGATGCGCATTATTGTTGTCGATAAGCGTTATCGATATTGTATTTAGTTTTGTCATTTTGTGGGTTAGTGATATAAATGAAAGATTTTTTTTAGATAAAACAACATATTTATTAAAATAAGAATAATAAATCTATGTATTAAAAAAACTATAAGTACAAAAATTTTGAATGTAACAAGTTATATTAAAATAAATAGAAATACTTATCTTATATTAATTAATTTATATCTAAGTTTTAAATTAACAGCAAAAAAGATAATAATGATTTTTATAAGAATGAGTTTTTATCGATAATGGCTTTGCGCCCGCGCAACATGCTCACCGTCCTAGCCGGGCTGAGGCCGAGTTTGATTTATGACCCAAACTGCACGGATAAAATAATTCTACTATAATTAAAAAGACAGAGTCAAATCATTTTTAACTTTTTTATCATGTTGCAAAACTTCGCAGTCCTTCGGAGAAAGAAAACAAGAAAAGTTTTTTTGCAAAATAAGACTAAAATAAATCGTAAAACAGGCAAGGTGGAATGGCAAAGAGCGGGAAAGAGGTTCCGATGATGTAGGAGAATAATAATCCTTAGGCTTAATAATGAGCCTAAAGCAAAATACTCCTTCGTGCTATTATTATAAAGGTGAAAATTGTTCGTAATGTTTTGTTTTGCTGCAATAGGTAAACGGTTGGTCGTTATAGGCGATGAATATCGATAAAGTTTCGTCGTTTTAAGCGATAAGTCGCTGTATCCGATGTCGTTATAGGTGGTATGTGTGATATTAGTTTATATAGAAATTCGGCCGGGACCTTGCCATTCGGTTGTTATAACCAATTTGTCGTTATATTCGGTTTCGAGTATATTAGTTAATTATCTTAATAGCTTTCTCTCAAACTTCTTTTTGTCTTTTCCTTTTAAAGCGTTATTTGCATTTTTTTTAGTTTTCCGTTTTTTTATTATATACTACTGCAATTTTAAAGAAACCTTTGTTCTTTCTTTCTCCTATCTATTTTGACTCTTTCGAGCTGATCGTACAAAAACGAACGACGGAAAGCGTTCGAGGGTAAACCCTCTGGTCCGCCTCAAACACACGCAACAGGGAATTACACAGGAGAAACAAAAAAAGCGACTCACCAATGACAGAAAAGTTGTAATTGCACAGTTGGTTAACACAAGACTTGGAGGTGAGCCGAACGGAGGGGACCGGAGTGAACGGCGCGGGTGGACCCGTGTACAAAAACAATGCCTTCGACCTGAAATGAAAAAGTCAACATTTTGAAAAACTATATCACAGCTGCTCTACGGCTTAGATCTAATCCCGATGACCCCCTATTCCAATTCCATACCCCTTTAATCATTTTTTTAAATTATTTTTTCGCCTTCTCCATCATGTGCTAAGATAAACGTTTTTCATTTAATTTTCTTTTCCTTTTTTCATTTTTGTAATACAACAAAGGGAAAGGTGTTGTTTTTTTTATTATTTTTATTATATGTCTTATATTCTTTTCTTTTCCATAAAAAAATATGTGTTGCCTAATCTAATTTTACACTTTTTTTATTTTAATATTTTCTTAATTAATATATAAAATTCTCGTGTCACAGTTTTCGTTGCCATACTCCTCCGAAACGGCTTGACCGATTTTGATGAAATTGTTTGTGCTTATCCGGTATCTAGGAGAATCGGCCAACATCTATTTTTCATGCCCCTAAATGTTAGGGGTAGTCCACCCCTAAATTTTTATTTTTTTATTTTTACCGGGCAGGACGACGTCTGCCGGGACAGCTAGTATACCTATATATTTGTTTTATTATCTAGTATTGTATATTTATATTGCCTTACTTCTATTTATTTAAACATTTTGGTTTTTATTTATGCTTATTTAATAAATTTACATGTAGTCCAAAAAATTATAAAAAACAAAAAAAAGCCCAAAACAAAATTGGTATATAAGTCGTAGAGTAATCAGAAAAAGGAGAAGTAACAGTAATAAAATAGTATTATATACAAAATTAGTAACATAGTATACAGATAGAATAAATATTGTTACGAGTTGCGCAACTCGAATTAAAATGCCGTTGGAATTATTATAAGAGTTTATTAGAACTATACAAACACGTATAACACAGGTGCAAATATAGCCGAACACAACAAATACAAACCTAATATAGAAGGTCGTATTTCAATAAGACGCTCAAAATCCGTCACTTATTAGATTTCCGTTTGTAGTACACACGCTTCGTTCGTGGTTCTCGCTCGACTGCCTCCTCCCTCAATCGGGACATTGTCTTATACTGCACAAATGCAATATGTCCGCCTGGCAACGTAGACCGAATTTTCTAGAATCAGTTTTTACTTTAAAATCCGTAACACCTGGCTAATTACTGCAATACAACAATAGCCCGTATGCCAATAGATAAACAAAAGAAGATGACCATAAAAGAATTCCAATGTTATTAGTTCACATGCCGACGGGTAATGACTGTGTTTTGTTGCAGATATGCAGGTGGTTTTTGTTTTTGTCGGGACCTGAGTTGAAACAATATAATAAGTTTACGTTAGCATAGCACAAGGAAAGACATGGTGGGCACGGATATAAGTTTAACAAACAAACAAACAAACACTCACAGATGTCTAGCGAACGACGACCTGTACAAAGGCAGATTGCAATATACATATTGTTCACAATCTTCGGTGAAATCCGTTCTCACGTCGTAATTGATCCCCTTCTCCCGCAAAGCTGGCAACACCCGTTCGGTGGAATACGGGTCCAGCTTCGACACTAGCAACCCCGAAGTACTCGATATCGTCTGGTTGTTGAAGTCTTGCGTTATTATCTGTGTATGCTGAAAAAAAAAATATTACAAAATTCTAAAAATGCCGTGTCTATTAGTATTTAAATCTATTAGAGCTATTTAACAAATATAACTTTAATTCACGTAAAACTACTGGACCGATTTCGATGCGATTTTCGCTAATCGTAAGCAAATTTTTAGACTTAACATCTGCGCTAATTTTTATCCTAGGAATCCCGCGGGAATTTTCCTGGGAGCAATTCGAAGTTGTTCGGGGTCATAGAAATTAGACTGTTCCAACAGTTTTCACTAATACAATATCATTATTTTTAAATGCTGCGGTATTTTGTTTCCCGGGAATCACGCGGGAATTTCAAGTCAAGCGTGGACAGAGTCGCGAGCATATCATATAACAAATATTATATGTATATAACTTTTTTGTGTAATTGAGACAAGGGTATCATATCATAATAATCACCATCACCAGCACCATCTAGTTTTGAAAATATTACTTAGTTAATTCATTATTTATTTACTTTGGCTATTTCCTGCTAGACTAACTGTTACCCGCGAATAAGTCCGCGTGGAATTTAATTTAATTTGTCTTCCGGTGTGACTACGACTGCGGCATGCGTTTCGGCAAAATCCAGCAAGGCAAATGAACGATTGATAAAATATAGGAACCGACAGAATAAATCGGCTTAAACACTCACAAACCAATAATGGCGCTGCGTGGAGGGCCCCTCGTCCTGGTAGGGGCTGAAGGGGATGAACATCAGCACCAGGCAGGCCACCCCCGCCGGCACGGCCCCCAACCAGGCACGCTTGCGCGAGAACAACACTTCGATTCCGGACTGGGAACAAACATACATCGTCTATTAGTTATTTTTGTGTTTTTAACCCACTTCCAAAAGGAGGAGGTTCTTATTTATCAATATTTTAAAGATAAATCACTTTATCCTATTATGATATTTTTTTACGATGCTGGCTGTCAAACTTTTACAGTCAGAGAGAATTTGGCCTTTACTCTCCTTACTAACCCAACATTTAGAAATTTGCTCAGAAAACACTATTTGTCTACAAATTGCTGTTTGATTAGCAGAATATAAAATTTATTATAATAATTTATGTATATATATATATATATATATATATATATATGTGTGTGTGTGTGTGTGTGTATATATATATCTAGGAGAAGGCCTCGTTCTCGTGATATGTTCTTTATAGATTGCAGGTTTAGTGGACGTCATCAGGGTAAAATGCGAGCATAAAACACATGTCCAACGGTTTATACACTTTTAATTTAGATTTAAAACACATTTTAACATAGTTTAGACCGAGCAGCGGGTTCAGGGCACCGCTCATACTTCCAACTTCAATAATTTCTTTACAATTCTCAAAGGTCCAACTCGACCTGTTGCCATCAACCAAATGTGCCACAAAAACTCCTCCGTCTACCGAAGTAGATACTACTCAAAGTATAGAGGGCGTCTGACCCCGCTTCGCCATATGCTCTGCTGATTGGTCGTTTATTAAATTACAATATTCATAACTTTTATTAGGTTAGAACGATCTTCAAGTTGTAGCAACATTTAACAAATCAAATTAAATTAAATTAAGAATTTTAGAAGTAATTAAAATGTAAACAAATGATATTGTGCGTTATACATCCAAACAATCAATCCGATTCATAGCTTCCCTCCGACACACACACACATATATATATATATATATATATATATATATATATATATATATATATATATATATATATATATATATATATATATATATATATATATATATATATATATATATATATATATATATATATATATATATATATAAAAGTAAATTTAAATAATTTTTAATACGGCCAAGTTAGCTCTGCTATTTCCATCGACTTAGTCAAGGACTATATGAACAGTTTTTTATACATACACATATAGTCATGTTTCATCCACTATATAAAACTTTATTGTCAGCCTGAATTCACCTCGTTTTATTTCTAATAGCTGTTGATAGCATCATTGGTTATTTTCAAACCTGTTCATGCCTTAACATTAGACAGTCTGCCGATATTTCCATTTTTGTGGCTGTTTCTAGATCACTCCTGGGCAGTAATACTTCGGTCATTCGAAGGGGAGGTGCTGCATGGTCTCACCCGCACCCTTATCACATGAACATGGAGGGGAGGTTTTACATTGAAATGTGACCAGGTGGGCAGAGAGCCCGCCGTGTCCTGTCAACACTTGAACCCTCGTTGGGGTCAGTTTGATCTTCTTGACTGTTCCGTACGCTGCACTAACGTTATTCCGCCAGTGTTCCTAGACTCCCACTTCCGAATCTCTTTCTTACAGAAAGAGACTGGACAAACTGACATTATATATAGTGTTACTCTAATCAGCACCATCTATTGGCTCATAAGTGTTCCACTACATATACAAGCTGTGTCTTTATCTGTATTTTTTTTCTTTTACAAAAGTATTCAACACCTGATGCTAGTCCAAAAGGAAAAAATAGCCAAGAGGTTTATTATAAAAATTAGAAGTACTGACCGCAGCACAAGCAGTGAAAGCGACCAGGCCGGCGTTAATCCCGGCCACCGTGTAGTCCGGGGTGGGCGACGAGGCCCTGCCCATGATGGGCAGCATCATGGCGTCCAGCCGCAGGGAGACGCTCATGGCGAACATGCCCGAGGGCAGGGACAGCAGCACCTCGAGCAGCAGGTGCTGCCAACCTACAGACAACAAATCCTAAACATGCCGTGTCTCTACATTGAAGTTATAAAGAAACATGTGTGCGTGTACTAGTGTACACACATACGAAGTGAAACTTCTTTATGACGTTCATTTTCGAAAAATGATCTACTATATTAAAGTTAAATTATGATTTTGTTGATCACTTTATGTAGGATACTAAATAAATGATTTATCAAATTAAATGATTATCAAACTCGTATATTAATTAAAACACAAAGTGAAGAAATATTACAATGCTAGTCTCACAGTCCATCTATCAATAACCCGTCGTTGATAGATGGATGAAAAATGTGACGTGACGCGTAACCGAAAAATGTGACGGTAATTTTTTTTCCAACGCCGATAAAGAAGTTTCACTTCAAAAAAACTGGAATAGACTATATATGACGTTGTTCTACCCTGAAAAAATAAAAATGTAAAACCCAATTACAGCGCCACCTACCGGGTATAATTGCGAATCTAAGCCACCCTCGGACCCATTCAAACATGTTAAAAAAATTAAACTGTTATTATTTTATTTAGAATCGCCTTTTTTTATTAAGTGAAGCAGGTAAATAGGTAGCCCACCTGATGGAAAGCGGTTACCATCGCCTACGGACGTTCGCAACATGAGGGGCGTTGCCAATGTGCTGCCGACCTTGAAAGCGAACCTGGTACCTGGCCACCGACACCGGAAGACAACTCAGAGTTATTATGGCAGCATACTCTAGACCAGGGGTGGTAGCCATCCAGACGGGTGAATACCCTGCCACCTGGCTGGCCTCTTACAACAGGCTGCTCTAAAACAAGAAATTGTATTCCTCCTCCGTCCCTGCACGGATAAGACGTCGTAACCGCTTTCCATCAGGTGCGTCGTCAGCTTCTCTGCTGTTCTCCTAGAATTAAAAAAGACGTGACTCACCTTGCAACCTGACGTACCTGACGGCCGTCAACGAGAGTACTGACGTCAGCGACGTGAGGAACAGGACCGCCGAGAAGGGGTACCTCGCCGTCGCCAAGCTAGGTATACAGAGCAGGAGCAGGAGGACGCTCGCCAGGGTCAGCCTGGTGGCTGCTAGACCTTGGAGAGCACTGATGGAGCGGTTTAAGCCACTCTGTAATGTAGTCATAATACACGTGTGTACCTCTTGTTTAAAAAGGAGGCCTTAATACCTACACATTACATTGTTTTAAATTTTTATGTTAGCACTATTTACCCCCCTGAAAATTCACTTCATTTAATAATCACAAACTATCTTCCCTCGGGATGAAAAGTATCTATGCCCATTTCCAGTATTAAAACTACGTAGGTACAAAATTACACCAAATCGACCAAAATGACCCAATTGACTAAAATTACAAAATCGACCAAAATGACCAATAATCAAAATGACAAATCACAAAAAAATCGAAACCTATCCTATTTTCTGGTGTAACTGTTACATAAATCTTTCCCATTATCCGGAATGAAAAACATCCCTTGGTATTAAAATTACATGCATAGCAAATTTCACCCTAATCGGTCCAACAGTTTACCTTAAAAGCATAACAAACAAAGAGACAAATACACTTTATCCTGAAAACTATTCCATTTTTCGGGATAAATGTATGCTTCGTTTATCCTCGACATTGAAAAATATATTTCTAAATCGGTCCTACCAGTTTTTCTGCGAAAACGGAATAGACAGACAAAGCGACTTTCGCATTTATAATGTTAATAGTGATATATAGATATAGGAGATGCATACGTGTGGCCGTCGCAGCGGACAACGGAAACCGACTATAGTAGAATTATTTTGTCCGTGCAGTTTGGGTCATAAGTCAAGCTCGGCCTCAGCCCGGCTAAGGTGGTGAGCGTGTTGCGCGGACGCAACGCCATTATCGATAAAAACTCATTTTTATCAAAGAAAGATTATCAATCTTATAAAAATTAATAAAAATCATTATTATCTTTTTTGCTGTTAACTTAGATATAAGTATTTATATTTATTTTTAATATAACTTGTTACATTCTAAACTTTTGTACTTATAGTTTTTTAATATATAGATACCTAATTAATAATTTATTTTAAATCATCATAATTCTTATTTTAATAAATACGTTTTATCTATTTTTTCCTTTTATTTATATCACTAACCCACAAAATAACAAAACTAAATACACTATCGATAACACTTATCGACAACAATAATGCGTATCACTAATGCCTGTCCATAAAGCCCGTGAGTGGAAGAGAGAGCGAAATACTCGCTTCACTGCTCCGATTATTTATGACCCAAACTGCACGGAGAAAATAATTCTACTATAGTGACTAGCGCAACGCGCGCCCACTGTCATCAAAATTGCCGCGCCGAAACTAAGACAATTATATCGTCTCTTTTACTCTAATACAAATTCTGTGTAGTTAGAGGGAGAAAGCATCAGTTCAACGTTCGTTTCAATTATCTGCATTTGACCACAAATGTGTGGTGCTTCACAATTAGCCGTGTGTGACAGTTCGGCAACAAATTTGTGGTGGTTCAATTTTAATATCTATACCAATATTATAAAGCTGAAGAGTTTGTTTGTTTATTTGAACGCGTTAATCTCAAGAACCACTGGTCTGATTCAAAAAATTCTTTCAGTGTTAGGTAGCCCTTTTATCGAGGAAGGCTATAGGCTATATATCATCACGCTAAGACCAATGGGAGCGGAGCACCAATGAAGAATGTTCAAAATCTGGGTTACGTAATTAAACTTACTTTTTCTTACTATTAAACGCGAACGAAGTCGCGGGCAGAAGCTAGTTGAATATATTACCTTTCGTGTCCTCCAATCGTCGTATGACTGTGACACTATGACAGCCGTCATCAGATATGGCATCCAGTATAGAGGGACCACCAACCACGGGTGGGCTAAATATCTGCAAACAACGATTTTTTTGGGTTTATGGCTTGGCAACTAGGCCTTTTAATCAGAATTAATCATTATACACAGTAAACAGATCTATTAACTTCATTTTTTTTGGTTTCGTTATATAGTTTACTAAAAGTTGTTTTGATATTTTTAAATAATCTTTATAAATATCAATAGATATGAAAGTATGTAAGAATCTATGGATGCATGTTTGTTACTCTTTCACGCAAAAACTACTAAATGGATTTTGATGAAACTTTACAATAATATAGCTTACATATCAGAATAACACATTTAACAAACATATTGTAAATTACAGCTATTCTCGTGATTTTAACGTATGGATATATTTTCATAAATTCGATTTTTATTGTAAATTGACTAATTGGACTTACTTATGCAAAATGGAATCAACCCATATACTGACAGTTTGGAGAAAAGCCGTTTTTATTAAAATTTCGCACACAAATAATGTGTCTATATTTTGGAAAAGAAAATATTTTGAATATTTTTTTCAATAAAAACGGCTTTTTCTCAAAACTGTCAGTACGTGGGGTTGGTTCCATTTTGCATAAGTGGGTCCAATTATCGACCTGTCAAAAGTAAAAAAAAACTTACCTCATCTGAACGGTGGTCGCCACCATAACGGGAACAAAGATGGCGACCGCGACCAACCCCGAAACCAAGCACAGCAGTCGGCCAACGACCGCCAACAACAACTCCCTTACTGTCGACCATCCTGAAATTATTATTAGTTAAATCAGTACCACGTCCATACTAATAATTTAAACGTAAAATAACTTTACATATGGCCGGTTCCCACATCTCACCGACCGTTCAGTTGCCTTACTATAGGTCAAAATCTGATGTATGTCGCAATTCAACCGATAGTAAAACAAGTGAATGATTAGTAAGATAAGGAACTGGTCATTAATGGACAAACGGTTCTTGAAGAAATTTAGCAGAGATAGATTGTATCCTGGACAAGAAGAAAGTCCATTTTTATCTCAAAAACAACATTAGGGAGTGAAATCCACAATCAAGTTAGATATATGAAGCAAGCTTTAAAAAGAACTTGAGCACTCATTATGATATAAAGGGCAATTGTATAAAATTAGGGGCAATTGTATAATATAAGGGGGTAATTGTATAATATAAGGGGAAATTGTATAATATAAGGGACAATTGTATAAAATACGGGGCAATTGTATAATATAAGGGGGTAATTGTATAATATAACGGGCAATTGTATAATATAAGGGGCAATTGTATAATTTACTGCCCAATTGTATAATTTAATAGCAACTGTAGAATTTGAGGCTTTTAAGTGATATTTTTAGTGAATTGTCATTACTAGTATTTTTCTCCTATAATTCGAACAAAAATATTTTTTTTACAATATTAGGCCTAAAACAGAGAAATATTCTGAAACTTACTAGGTCCAACCAGCCATACATAATACAACACGGTGCATATCCCAAAGAGCGCAATCGCGAAATCCACAGCATACGAGGCAGGCAGAGAGTAAGTTATCAACACTATGTTCAAATAATCATAATAGACCGCTGTGGTGGGGGTCACCTGAAATAAATCAAGTGGCTTTTGACTTTCACTTTATTCTTCTGTCTCCAAGTGCTTTTAGAAATTCAATTACTGTAGTACGTGTAATATGTTGCTTGTATATAATTTGTCGGGATAAAAATTATCCCAAGTTACGCCTCGGGATATGAGCTAGCTCTGTGTCGTGTTTCATTTAAATCCTTTTAGTAGTTTTGACGTGATGCTCTAACAGACACATAGACAGAAATTCTAATCCCTCAGATTTTTTTACATTTTTAAGCGCAATGATAAACTTCGAAGCATTTTACAGATTAATTATAGTATAGATAGAATATTATACATGAGGTGAGAAATTAGTACATGATGGGTACAGATGTAAAAGTAGACCAAAAAAAGATGAATGGATTGTGTGAAGGATGATTTGTGGTGTGACAGAGGATGAAAGTCAGAATAGAGGAGTGTGGAAGGAAAAGACATATTGTGCCGACCCCAATTAATTTAGATATGGTGATAGAAAAGAGAGAGAGAGAGATAGAAGATTAGCAGCCTTACCCTTTGGGCCAGTTCCCCCATATCAGCCAGCTCGGTGGCCAAAGCCAGGAGCATGTCCCCCGAGCACTGGACGACGCCCTCCCTTATCAGGTCGGGGTGGTCGTAGCGCGTGTGGTACACGTGACCCCATTTCGCGAACGCAACGTCTATGCCTAAACAAAATTTAATATGACTGAAGACCTTGTTTTTCATGTAAGTTACATTTTTGAATAAAATTTTAGTTAAATTGCGTGTTTTAAAGTCAAAGTTTATGTATTTCTTAAATAAGAGTATTTACATGTTAGAATATGCATGATAGTATGGAAGAAAATTATAAGCATCATAAAAACCCAAAAAAAAATGTCATAAAAAAAATTATAATAATAATTAGTCTACTAACTAATGTCTACAATAATTATTTTATTAATGTATAAATATCACATTAATATATAAAAAAAAAAAAATGTATTTCTAACAGTCCAGTAATTCATAATCAGCAACATAAAATTAAGGACATTTTTTATCAAATAATAAATGCTTTATTTAATAAAAATGTCCTTAATTTTTGTTTATATATGTCATGCTTTAAATCTCTCCAATCTTTAGGTAACTTATTGTAAACGTCTTAAATTTTTTTTGAGGTGTTCTTTGGAGGGAGTTCTTAAAACATCAAAAACTATATATTTTTCACTCGAGACTAAAAAAAGATGTTTTTTTTAATGCGCCATCCTAATGAATATGTACATGCATAAGCATGTATATTTTTGTTTTTATAAACAACAACGATCAACCTAAGTTATTCGAACATCAATACAAAGTTTGTTGTACCAAACTAATCTTCTAAAGAAAGACAATATCAAAATCGAAATACAAAATACACACCGTGAATATTGCCGAAGTCCCTGAATATCCTGAAATCTGTGTCGGACGGGACCAGGCCTGATGAGAAGAGGAACTCGCCCACACCCTGGGCATTCGGTATTCGCACCACGCGCCTGTACGCGGACAACACCCTCGGGTCTGTCACCTGGACAATTCATTCCTCTTTTTTAGGCATCGTGCTGTCTTCAATGAGGGTTACTCATCAGATCCTGACTTGGAGACGATGGGACCGTCGCGAAAGTTTATAAAAATATAATGCAAATCGGTGTACAATTGACAGAGAAATCACACAAAGTGCAATAGTTTTGTTTTCAAAAATATAGACGCACGGCGTCCTATAATAAATAAATAAATAATCTTTATTATATAGCGATTACAACATAATTGTGTTACAAGTAAAAGGTACAAAATAGACAGAATTTTCCAAGAAAGGCAAATCTTATAAGGGTTATTCTCGATTTCCCTGAAATCCATTCATCAGATCCTTACTTAGTGATGATAGGACCGCCGCGGGAGTATATTTACAAATAAAGAAAAATCGGTACGCAATTGACTGACTAATCGCATAACACACGTAACAAAAAAACATATAGAACCTCCTACTTTTGGAAGTCGATTAAAAATGGCAGATAAATAAAAATTCTATAGTATTATTACGACTCGAATCAAAATGTCGTTTGAATTCTTAAAGAGTTTATTGGAACTATACAAACACGCATAACACAGGTACAAATATAACCGAACACAACAAATCCATACGTAATGCAGAAGGTCGTAATTCAATAAAACGCGCAAAGTCCGTCACTAATAAATTCCCGACACACGTCTCGCCTTGATCATGATTCTCGCTCGACTTCCCCTCTCCCTCAATCAGGCCATCGTTTTATACTGAACAAATGCAATGTGCTCGTCCGGCAACCTGGACCAAACTTTCTAGAATCAGCTTGTAACACCTGGCTAATGATGCTAATAAGCGATTATTTATTTAGGTTTATTGCTTGGTAGCTAGACCTTTAAGCCAGATCTTAGTTTACAATATACTTTCTTCATTTTCTTAACCCTATGTATAGCACAGCTGAACTGTAGGTAATCAGCTGGTGCCATTCAACGGAGTTCTTGTGACAACTCAAAAGGCCATATTTGACTATACAATTCACATTTCTCACAAAACTATCAATATCCTACGACTATTGTTCATTTTAGAGTAATTTTACACATTTTTCGAAAATAAAACTGCACAGCACGACATCTTCCTTAAGTTACCGCCAAAAACTCTCTATAAGCAAGTACAATAAAACAATGGTTTGTTCTCTAGAAACATGTGCCAATAAATAAGTAAACAAAAGAAGACGATCATAAAATAATTACAATGAATTCAAATGCCGATAATTAACAAAATACTGCCATCGGCAAAAAAAAACAATATGCCCGTCCGGCAACGTGGATTGAATTTCCTATAATCAGCTTGTACTTTAAAATCCGTAACACTTGGCTAATGATGCTAATGAGCGATTACAATGGACAATAGGCTATTCTCAACAATAATTAGAAACGCATGCCAATATATAAGTGAACAGAAGAAGACGATCACAAAAGGATTACAATAGTTTCAATGTTATTAGTTGAAATGCCGACGGGTAATAAAATGTGTTTCTACAAATCTGTACGCGGAATTTGCGCTTATCAGCGCCTAGGTTGTAACAGTATCCTTCTTCCATTGTATTAGGTAAAGAGATACCTGAAAAATGGTCGACTTGCCGTTCATCCCGGCTGCGTCCATGTTGACCACAGTGGTCACGCCCTTTGACCACGGATGCTGGAGGAAAGCGTGACTGGCCTGAAACCGATGTTCACCAACTAAGGTATTTATGGTGCATCTAATTCGATAGAAATTCAAACTGAAACTTCACATTAAAATGCGGGTAGGTGCCTATATATGGATATAGGATTCTACCCGCATTTTAATTAGTTATATCTAAATATATTTTTTATATACAGATATAAATATATTAATACTTGATCTCACTGACTATTTGACATATAGCCAAATCTACTGGGACTAAGATCGTGAAAATTTGCACGCGGGCTGTTCTATACTTTATGTACGCACTAAGAAAGGATTTTTAAAAATTCAAACCCTAAGGTGAGAAAAAAGAAAATTACTGTTTGTATGGAAATTAGTCCTTTTCAAAGTAGGAAGCATGAATTCATTTTAATAATAGTTTTTGGAGCATTTAAAAAATAATATAAAAAATAATATTAATTTCTTTTTATTACAAATAATTTATTTAATTTTATATCATTAAAAGTAGACCAAAAAAGAGATTAATATATCGTGCATGACAAGAGCTATGAATGTCAAAGAAGCAAGTGAGGTGTGTAAGAATAAGCCTGTATGGCACTCTGTTGTTCGTGCCTACCCTGCAAGGGACCTGGCGTGAAGTTATGTATGTATGTATGTATGTATGTAATAGATCGTGTGAATGATGACATGAAGATTTGTGGTGTGACAGAGAATATATGTCGGAATAGAAGAGTGTGGAAGAAAAAGACATATTTTGAAAAATCCCAAATATTTGGAAAATAAATCGTGGTAGCGTAATGGCTAGCGCACGCGTCCCAAATTCAAAGGGAGCGGGTCGATCCTGGCCGGAACACATTCACCACTTAGTCAGTTTTCTGACCTAATGTGCATATTGTTACAATTACCACGAACAATAACGGTGAAGGAAAACATCATGATGCAACCTACACATCGAGACAACCTGAATGGGAGGCCCGAGCCCAGCAGTGGGTCATTTATGGGCTGATATTATTAAATATTTGGGAGAAAGTGAAAGAGAAGAGAGAGAGAGATTAATCGAAATGTCATGACCTACTGTCCGTCAGACAATAATAAAAAGTAGATATAATGATTACTTGTAAACCATTCTCCTCGGCTCCGTTGAAAAGAAATACAATATTGTTCTTCAATCTCTCCCGCCTCCTTGACAATTTGCTTAAAGTTTCGGCCATTATTGCGCAGAAGACCACGTTGTCCGACGCCCCTGTAATTCATCCATCTACCTATAGTAAACACTTGCTGTCAGGATGGCTCTCCGTGGGTCCTTTTTAAAAAAAACGAATTTATCGGCTGTATGAGTTTAATCAGAAACACGTCTGAACTCTACAATGGTTAATAATGCTCTCTCCTTATTACAGAAAATTAAAATGGTTTTATACAATATACAATTGCACGCGTAAGCAATTAGTTCATATAATATAATGTCATAACAGTGCGTGAACGCCCATAAACTGGTCTAAGTGGAACTATTTAATATTGAAATTGTTTAACTTGAGAAAAGCTTAGGTTATTACTTAAGTTGTTATTATATTAATATGATAATGTAAGGAAAGGTTATTTATGCATAGAATCTTTTGGAACGAAGTTCCTTATCGCGCGTTGCGAAAGGGGGCTAGACGGAAAAAATTAAGACCAAAAGTTGTAACGACACTTTTTGCTACAGTCGTAAGCCGTGCGGCGTGCGCGTGTTTTACTAAAGTTGAGCCTACTGATTAAGTTTATATTACATTATATTTGTTAATAATAAAAAAATATTATTATAACTTTAAAAAATATATATTACAATTCCTTGACTAATTAATCGATAGGAACTTCGTTGATCCCGGTGTCCCTTGACGCCTCTCAAGTTTTTTTATTGATTATAAAATACATTTTATTCTTAGTAACAATTCTTGAACATGTACATTAGAAGAAATAAGGCTAGGGTTAGAGTGAGAGAGGAGGAGCCTGCCTACCGCTACTTATGCGTGAGAGAAAGGGCAGCCAGAAAGACCAGCGCCGTAATGCGTTACGTAACGAAACGGTTTACCCTCCTATAAGAAGCTATCACTTCAAAAATTAATTTTCTGTCTGTAATTACAAAATAAATACCAACATGTATAAAACTGTGTAATCATAAATAACGGTTTTAGATTCCATCTGTCTGAAAGTTGTACAGGATAGAAAGGATAGGATAACAGGATCAGACAGGACCGCTATTATCCTGAGATAGAAGGAATGGTAATCAGAACTCTCTTCATCGCATGAAATACAATTAGCTCAAGTTAACCGTTACACGTCGATTTTCTGTGTTTGCGTGGTGTCAGATTCCAGCATGACTTACGGTGTAAAAACTTATAATTTTAGAATAGAATATCATTTATTGCATAAACTGTCACATACATATAATTAAAAGACGATGTTGGAACGACAGTTTGTCCTTTCGAACGTGCAATACATGCAGTTTATAATGTTGCCAGGCCAAATACTATTATTATTTGTCACAAATCCAAAACAAAAAACACATTATTAAAAATACTTAATCACTCTAACATTAGTTAACTAGTCAGTCGATAAAAAAGCAATGTCTAAAAAAAATTAAGTCATTAATTATGGTGTAATTATTTACCTTCAATTGATTCATTATGTGTTATTGTTTTTCAAAATTAAAATATTCTGTAAGGGAGTAAAAGCACCTGTTATCACTCACCCATGGCGTAAGGCACTGAATCGTAATGACAGTTCAAAAGTACCGAAGAACCGATGCTCCCATTCGCATGGAACCCGCTCTCGCCGACGAGAACGGCTATTATGTTCGAAGCGTTTTGGTAATAATTCAGAAAGGGAGCCCCTGAGTTCAGGAAGTAGTCACCTGCAACGAGAACTGAACTGAGAAAAAAAAATTGTCGAGAACAAACCATCCTAATCTTAATCTTCTTAATATATATAAATCTCCTGTCACGATGTTTGTCCTCGGTGGACTCTTAAACTACTCAACCGATTTTAATCAATTTGCACACGTGTGCAGTTTGATCCAACTTGAAAGATAGGATAGTTTTTATACCGTTGGAACCGGTAGGTGGCGCTGAGATCGGGTTCTAGAATCCTCTTAACAACGGTGAGCGATTTTGTTTTTGTGTGTTTGAGTGGGTCCCCGGATGGTTTAAATCCACAATTGGAACCGGTAGGTGGCGCTGGGATCGGGTCATAGATTTTTATTTTTTCAGAGCAGAACAACGTCTGCCGGGGCCGCTAGTCTTTTATATAAAAATGAATGTTTGTCTGATGCCCTTTATAGAATCGTAAACTATACATTTGATCATGTGATCATTAGCAAAGTTGTTGTGCATGAGCCAAAGAAGGTTTCCAAGTTGGTTACAATTGGACCCGGTAGGTGGCGCTGCTGTCGGCATATCGATTGAAGCTTTTCCGGGCAGGACGACGTCCGCCGGGGTACCTAGTGTATATGTTACAGTCATAGTGATTAAATAGCTATTATACATAATGACTGGTCATTATATAATATAATAGAAAAATTGACAATGGGATAAATTAATCACTTTATCTGGATATTATTCGTAATAGCGGGTTAAAGTTAGCCATAGTAATAAATACAGTTTAACTGACTTGCTACCCTTCCCGCTCTTCAATAAATAATAATTATGAGCCAGTTAATTCATGTTAGTTCATTTTAAATATTTTATTATTGTAGTCTTTAAAGAGTGATGCCAAATACTTATATTGATCTCTGTTTTTTTTTATGGCTATTGAGCTTTAAATTTACTTTATAAATTAAAGTTAAATAACTTTATAACAAGGTTAACGTAGAATTATTATCTATGACAATATTTTAATTCTTAGGCAAATTGAAATATAATTTTATAATCTTTACCTGTACATACTTGTTTTATTACATTATCCAAGTCTTCGAAGATATTATAAAATTGCTAGTTATTGTGATTAATTCTGTGTCAATTATCACTTTATCTTAATTGAGTACACATTTTAAATAATGGCTAGATAATATATATAATATCCGGATTTATTACTTTACATATATATAAAATTTCGAAACGGCACGTGTAATCTAATATGTAAAAATATCGTGTCGCGGTGTTTGTTACCAAACTCCTCCGAGACGGCTCAACCGATTTCTATGAAATTTTGTGTGCGTATCGTGTAGGTCTGAGAATCGGCCAACATTAATTTTTCATAACCCTAAATGATAAGGGTGACACACCCCTAAATATTTTATTTTTGCATTTTGCAAAATACATAAAACCCAAAAATTTTCATCCTTCTGCCACCTATCGGCAGGACAACTTCTGCCGGGTAGTAGACATATTAATAAGACAAAAATTGACATATAGTTGAGTTTTCTTAGCCAGAAAATACACTATAATATGAGCAAGGCCACTGACCCGTAACTAGTTGCCAGTCGGTCAGGACCTCCCTATTAGCCCCGGCAGCAATCCCGTCGACCAACGCCTTCATGTCCACAGTCTTGTTCAGGTGGTACCGTGTACCCGCGACCCTGGGCTCGGTGCCCAATATGACATCCATGTATTTCCAAGCGGACTCTTCGCTGAAGGTATCTGAATTCTTAAAGTTTATTACAGGCTTACAATTCACCTACAAGTCGTAGTAGCGTACGCGTCCCAAACTCGAAAAGACGCGGGTTCGAATCCTGGCTGGACTGCTTGTATGACTTAAGCAGTTTTCTAACCTTGAATGTGCATAAATTGTTACAATTGGTAAAACATCGTGATAATCGATGAGCCAAACCTGCCAAGGTCAGCTTAGACAAGCGTGGCAGATATAATGTCCGTTTCACAATAATAGGCGACGTGAGCCCAGCATTGGGACTTCTATGATCTGTTATGATTTTACAATTCACTGAATGACTGAAATACTTTCGAAGTTCAACTAATTTTTGTACCTGATACACTTGCGCACTACTAAAGCTGCCGCGATCGGCGATCCCACATCATTTACAGTAAACTTAAGTCATTAGGCAAAGTACAGAGTTTACTAAAATATGTAATGTCTGTTAGTCACTTATTATTATATCTTTAAAGACCACGGGACATTAAAATGCCCCGGACTTTTGAAGGGCTTGCGTGGGGCCATGGGGAGGCCAACACGTAGAGGCCCCTTGACAAATTTAATCTACATGTGGCGTGACACTGACCGGCGATTATCCCTGTCTACACCATATAATAATGCATCCAAGGACAAGCCCCGGCCAGTGTAGGACTATTGTGGAAAATGAGGACCAAAAGTACCGGGCTATTGGGGTGAACTGCTAGTGGTACTAGAGGTCTGTGAATATGGGGACTATGGCGTCTGCCCGTCGCAATTCGGGGAAAATGGAGAGACGGTGACTCGCCACTCCTTGCATGGGCCCCAGAAATGCCATAGAAGACAGGGGCAACATGGGTGTGAGTGGCAAAGGGGTGTAGAGAGGTGGGCTGCAGGTTCACCGAAGCTATTTCTGACATGATGCCATTTATCACTTCCACCCCTGGAGCTTGAGTCTTAGTACTAGCGATCTCCTCTCCGTGCCGGCTGGCGAAGGCAAGCAGGGAGGCGGGGGCCTCGCCTTGGCCCCCGGAGTCAGGTACGAAGTGTCGCTAATCACTTAAGGCTTCGCCACAAAGCCCCCTGCAGTTTTATTATTATATTATTATTAGCTTAAATTTACTACATTTTAAGAAGTGATATCATGAAATTTAGAACTCCTCCCACCCATTGTCACACAATCTCACACTTCGTAGACCCCCCCTGAAGTGTGGCGTAATTTTTGAATGGTCCATAAGACTAGTTGAATCAATAATATAATCTTAATCATACATCTCTCGGGATATCAGCCTCCTTGATAACTCTGGGCATGCCATCTTCCACCAGCTGCGTCAAGTATCCGAGTAAACAGTAGAATCCCAATAATAGCAATATGAACGGACCCGGCACCTGAAGAATCAAAATTATTTAATTTAAAATAGCCTGAAACAGGTAAATAGAGCCCGCCTGGTAAATGGTCACACGAATGACCACCAGGGCCTGGAAACCGACAAAAAAGTCATGCAGATTACAGCCTATTAGGAGCTTTCCGGTTTTGTCCCACTTTAAACTCAACCAAACGGTTTTTGGTAATTAGTGGCACATAAACACATGTTGAGACAGAATGAGAAAGTAATACTCCCGCAATAACTCCCACGGATCTTGAATTTTTCAAGTTTGGGGGGCAAGAACTGAAATATTTCGCTCCCGCTCAGTTATATTTCCACCTCAATAATCATCACCATTTAAGCCCTCCGACGCCTCATACCTTGGGCATAGGCCTTCCGTAGAGAACGCCACGATGACCGGTCTAGCGCTACTCTTTCTGTCTTAAGAATATCCAAATCCTTCACTGTGCAGGCTGTTTGCCTTTGGAACTGTTTACCAGTCAGAAAAGCTAAATCACTTGCTATATTTAAAAAATCTGTCAAAACGGGACAAATAGGCAATGACCGCCTCACCAGCCTCATCGATTCAAATGTACAGCCGCGGTGCAAACCGTACAAATGTCCTGCCTCATTTGAACTGCTACATTGTACGAGTTCAGTACAAAATGTCACGTTACTCTTACAACCTCATTTTAAAATTTGTACTGCTCAACACTAATGCCACAAGGGTCAAAATAACATAAAGGTCAGTTATGCTAGTTTCATCAGAGTGGTGCCATTGGGAACATATGACCGACAATTCGACACTATTTTATATAATTGTGTCACGTAAGGCCATTTATCAATCATTTATGATAAATACGTCAAAGCAACAACAGAAAATAATCAACACGTTACATTCACATAAAAACAACTTTATAAATATCAATAAAAGAACACAAACATTTAACACAATACAAAAGCGAAAAATAATACTAAAAGGCAACCACAACTATTAATAAATAAAAGCTTTTGTGCGCGTCAATTATTATATCGCTGTATAATAGACGCATTTTCGCACAAAATCAGTTTAAGAACAACCTTCTCCGATCTATTTGAAGGGTAATCTTAAGAGCCCAGTACTGCCAGATCTTCGTCATTTTATAAAACCTGGAATTTTCTCTGTGCATGTCTCCTATACAGATAAAAACGACTAGCGACTATAAGGGTTTGGTTGTAGTCACTTGGCAGGTAACAGGTAGTAAAGGTGTATAAAATAATACCTTAAATTCGTTAAAGTATCAAGCTCAAAAATTATTTTATATTTTCTTCGAGATAACTTTAAAAATCTCGTCATCCATTCCCGTACACTTATGACAATTGCTACCCCCTGCCAGACACCCCGTGTTACGAGTGTGACACGCGAATTAAAATGCCGTTACTATAGAATTTATTACAACTATACAAACACGTATAACACAGGTACAAATAAAACTGGACACACCAGTACAAACGGCACGATTCAATAACACGCGCAAAGTCCGTCACTATATAGCTTATCGAATGTACATGGCTTTCTCGTATCGTAATCGTGCTGGACTGCTTCACCCCTCCGTTCGGGCATGGTTACACACTAAAGTAAACTACATTCCACATTTCCAAGAAAACGTAATCTGTGCACATCTGCAGCCATAAACGCGTACAGTAACAATAGTAAGGATGTTTTTCTTAATTACAAATTTTAAATACAAAGTAAACAAAAGTCCAAATGCGGGAAAGGTAATAAACTGCAGGTGTGCATTCACTTTGTCGGAGTGTAACAGTATAAAAGCTTAATTTTATATGTTACTTGGGGACCTATAAAAATGTTACCTCAACAGCATGACAGTTTTAATGGTTTTTACATCTTGCCAGACACATTGAAAGTCCGCTGTAGGTGCGGGCGCGACTGCTTAGCCAATTGCGATCTTTTAAGATGTTTGACAATGTAATTGTTTATATAACCACGTAACTTTTTTTAAAAAATTCAAAAAAGTGTTTATTTTACTCTGCAATTGACCAATAAAATTGTTCCCGATATAAAATGCAGTGCGACTTCATATTAGACCTAACGTCTACCCATATGCACTGCTATCAGACAAATACCCAATTAATAATCAGTCAGATAACACTATCAAAAGCGTTAAGGGGATTTTTTTGTAGTATACCTATAAATGCAAAAAGGTATCTGTCTATGTTACAGTAGGTTCCGGAAATACTATAAAATTTGGTACACTAATAAAAATGTAGTTTACATCGCCTGCAGTGCAATTTCAAACCCTAAGTACATTCTAAAAAATATTACAAGCAAATGTCATTAACAACCCGCAAGAGTTAACTTGAGACTTCGCTCGGATGACGTAAGCGCGAGGGACTGACTCGATCGCACGTGTCGATGGCGAGAGCGGTAAGAAGGCGGGAGTCGGAAGGGGAGCGCGCATTCCTCTCAGGCATCAAGTTAACTCTTGCGGAAAATACTTCAATAATTTCAAAACTATTTATAAAGCTACCATACAGTCTACTACAGGTGTTGGCAAAGTCAATACATCAGCGAATGGATAGTAAGACGCACAAACATTAACTTCAAAAACAATAACAGTCTCTATATATAGGTTTTTTAATTAGCACAGATGATTGCGAGGACTAAATTATAAAAAATACTTTAGTTCTTGACGATTTGAATAATACAATCAATAAAAACGTTTTATTCATACAACCCAATTAAAAAATACAAATAAAATAATAAAAAATTAAGCCCATATTGTAGAAGAAAAGACACCAAAACAACATATCGAGGGATTACTTATCGAGGGTATACTAAAAAATGCCACTTTTTTTTGTTGATAACAAATGTTGGATGTTACAATTTTATGCAAGTTGTACCTAAAAAAAGGCTATACCAAATTTCAGCCTTATACAATCAACTAGTTTCGTTTTATTCACAATTTTGACCCTTGTGTAATACTGCACTTTTGTCTGTACTCCCATTTGTTATGAAGCCCTCGATATGAAAATATCCGTCCAAATTAAAAAGTATTACTACCATGTGATGCTTATTAAATTTACAGAAACTTTTCACTTTGCACAGATTAATTATCATAGCGTTGGTTTATGGATTATAGTATAGTATTGTAGAATACGGAGTTTAATACCCAAATAACCCATGAAATAAAACATTTAAAAAACACGACTATAGCATCCCATACTTTGCTCCCGTAATATCAAAGATTATACAACTTACAGAAGAGACGGGTTCATATAAGTGCTTGCCTTTTTTAGTCATCTGGTATACCACCTAAAATTGTAAGGAAGTCACTTTATTCACCAAAGACTAAAACATCTTTTTATGTCACCCATAACATACTCGTATACAATGTTACTTATTTCACTTGGAGATATATGATAAGTGAGTCTAATACCAGTTATATAATGTATATTGCTTTTCCGATACGGTTTTCACTAAAACGGTAACTTACATTCTTTTTTAAATGTTGTGGTACTTTACTTAAGAAGCAAGTGAGGTGTGTAAGAATAAGCCTAAATGGCGCTCTGTTGTTCGTGCCTACCCCGCAAGGGACCTGGCGTGAAGTTATGTATGTATGTATGTGGTACTTTGTATCCC
The DNA here is from genome assembly GCA_012273795.1 of Dendrolimus punctatus. Lineage (NCBI taxonomy): Eukaryota > Metazoa > Arthropoda > Insecta > Lepidoptera > Lasiocampidae > Dendrolimus > Dendrolimus punctatus. Next base: position 9,224,025 of record CM022551.1, on the reverse strand, counting down.
GAATATCCCGCAGGAATTTTAAGTCAAGCGTGGACGAAGCCGGGGGCATATATATGTTATATCATCATTATTTTTATATAAGACTTCCGAAATATTTTCATGTATTTCTTGTGAACAATTTTGTTTTTTTTATATCAAATATTACACTAACATGCAAACAACATATTTTTTACCGTTTACCGTTTTTTACCGTTTTATGGTACTTATAGAAATTTAAGTAGTCTTTATTTACAGAACACTATATTTTGGTTTAATTAATTTTAATGTATTTATTTAATTATTAACAACTCACAATATTCATCTCAAGTCACAGTGATAACTATCCTTCTAATATTATAAATACAAAAGACGTACTATTTCTGAAATGGTACATCTATTTATATGTTTGATAAGATATAGGTGTCTGGGTATTACGAAGGCTTAACTTGATGATAAGTTACTTACATACATACATACCTTTACGCCAGGTCCCTTGTGGGGTAGGCACAAACAACAGAGTGCCATACAGACTTATTCTTACACACCTCACTTGCTTCTTTGACATTCATAGCTCTTGTCATGCACGCTCGTCTGTTCTTAAGGCTCCTGACATCACCTTCTGCTAGTACACGATCAATTTGATCATGGAAGGTGTGTCGTGGCCTTCCTAGACTTCTGCATCCATCCACTTTTGCATTGTATATCTGTTTAGTCATTCTTCCATCATACATTCTTTCCACATGCCCGAACCACCCGAGCATTCCTTTCCTTACCTTCACCCCGACACTCTCTTTCAGACCAACTCTCTTTCTTGCTTCGGTATTACGAACGCGGTCCGCGAGAGTCACTCCGGAGATTTTGCGCAGTGCTCGCATCTCGACCGCGTTTACTCTACTTTCATGCTCTCTATTTCATACCTAACTCTTGCTGGTGTTATTGTAATGATAAGTTACTTACATAAATAATGTCTAACACTTATTTCTGGTGACAAATAATACTGATGATTCATAATTAAGACAATATATTGTGTGAAGTCAAATTCAAGAGATTTTATTTTCAAGTGAATAGTTATCCTGTAGCAGTTCTTTATGCTAGTTTTAGATAACGGTAAAAAATAAATATCGTTATAAAACTTACCGTTATTTCTAGACGTTTTACCGGTAAAAAATATAATGTTAATACTATTTTTATCGTAAAGCAAAGAAAGTTGTGTTAGTCGATTGTTTCGACAACATGCAGTCGTAATAAAACCAATTCTTAAAAATGGCAACGTCGCTGGTAATGACGTAAAAGTTACCGATACGTATAACATTGTACATATTATTTTTAACGTTATATTATAACGTTAAAAAATATACCAGTATCTTATTCGACAATACTGATAATTACCTATATTTTTAAAGGTAACTGATAACCTTTTCAAGCCCTGTTTTCTACTTAAAAGCGGGATCCATCCTAAACCACATCATCATTCAACATCAGTTGAGACAGCAATCAACGGTGAACTATATAAATATAAAAAACGTAATACAGAAGTGACAAACGTAAAGGGAACAGAAATCTATCTATGACTAGCTGTCCAGGTAGACGTCGTCATGCCCGGAAAAGCTTCAATCGATATTTAACAAACAAAAAATAGGGGTTGATCGTAGGGAGTTGAAAATTATCATAAAAAATAAAAAATATATCTAAAAATTAAAAAAAAATAGGGGTGGACTACCCTTATAACATTTAGGGGGATAAAAATAGATATTGTCTGATTCTCAGACCTACCCAATATGAACACAAAATTTCATGAGAATCATTCAAGCCGTTTCAGAGGAGTATGGTAACTAACATTGTGACATGAGAATTTTATATATAAGATGAAGTTTTGAACATGCAGTGTGTGTACATTGAAGTTATGAAAAAAAAACCACTAGAATATACTAGATGATGATAGAGAACATGATGCAAATGCATTTTTTTTAAATTTCTTGTCTATTCATTCAGGATTCATGTAAAAATTGCTGGTCTGATTACCATGCGGTTTCTACTAACCGACAGCTAATTCTTAGACTTAAAATCTGCACTTCTTTTATCCTGGTAATCTTTTTGGGAATTATTTCAAATGGTCAGATTAAAAAAACGACCAAATCCCAGTGTAATTTGTCACTGATCAATAGAAAATTTTATATAATAAAATATGTGATTTTTTAATTCCAGGGAACTCGGGGTCATTTTTCCAGGAGCGGTTTGCAGTTATTTGGGTGCATAAAAATTAGCTTCTAACAAAACAGTTTTAACTAAAACAGTAGCTCACATTCTTTTTACATGGTGTGGTACTTTGTGTCCGGTAATCCCACGGAATCTCAAATCAAGTGTGGACAAAGTCATATATTAATATCATAAGATTAGAAATGAATGACAAGCAACAAGTGACCAGTGAATAAAATAGTATATTAAAGAACGGGTCAATGTTTACCCGTTGGTAGGGCTTTTCATGGCTGGCATCTCCTAACACGCCTGAAGTAACTCCCATGTACATAGTGGTGGAATTCTGCAAAAACAGGAAAACCCATGCTGAAAATAATAATTCACAATCCAAGCTGCTATGTTTAAACATTTATGTATTCATAGGTTTCAATTTCCTGTATACATATATATGCCTATAAAATTCAATTGAAAACATTTAAATGTTCAAGGATAAATAAATATGCTCAATTTATGTATAAACCAATTTAAGACTCCATTTTAAGTGATACATATTTAAAAGCAACCATTGTATTAAGAATGTTTTAAAAACATTTCCATATTTATACTAGGTTCTTTAAAAGTGTAATAAATAAACATGGAACTATAATACGGCCGGCGTAACTTGGCGAACGTGAACATAGGCTCTGCGAACTTTAGCGCAAGTAAACTCGTGAAGAAAATACAGTGACCAACTAGTAAATAGCAATTAAAAAATACAGGGATGAAGGGCGACCAATTGTATTCATTGATGAGTCGTAAGCCCACTCATCACACAAGTGTACATGCTCTAAAGCTTGCAGAGCCTATGTTCACATTTGCCAAGTTACATCGGCCGTATTATACTATTAATTTGCAAGATGCTACATGAAACCGATTAGAATGTCTTTACTCTAAAACACTTATCGAGATAAAGAGAAAATAAACAGCAAGAATATAGTTTTGTGCTGCTTCACTGCACAAAATTTGTGGAGTTACACTCGTGGACCGAGTTCGTAATACCGAAGTAAGAAAGAGAGTTGGTCTGAAAGAGAGTGTCGGGGTGAAGGTAAGGAAAGGAATGCTCCGGTGGTTCGGGCATGTGGAAAGAATGTATGATGGAAGAATGACTAAACAGATATACAATGCAAAAGTGGATGGATGCAGAAGTCACCGAAGACCATGACACACCTTCCATGATCAAACTGATTGTGAACTAGCAGAAGGTGATGTCAGGAGCCTCAAGAACAGACGAGCATTCATGACAAGAGCTATAATAGTTAGTTTAACATTCTATGTTTTGTGTTGTCCTCAGGATCCCAGAAAGTGATTTGAAAGATCACCGGCCAAATTTTTCTTTTTTATTATATATTCTTATATGCACCTGACATTTTACCACCTACTGTGACATTGGCCAAATCAATGCAAACTGCGTTGGAGCCATAATCCCTTCAAAAAAGAAGAAGGAAGACAAGAGCTATGAATGTCAAAGAAACAAGTGAGGTGTGTAAGAATAAGCCTAAATGGTGCTCTGTTGTTCGTGCCTACCCCGCAAGGGACCTGGCATGAAGTTATGTATGTAACAATTTAGTTTTCTAATAGTTTCAAGAGTAAAAATGTCTCTATTCTTTATTCATGCTATTGCAACTAAATAGGTTCACAATGTTTCAACCTTAAAAAATATCCCTTCAGGGTGAGCTATAGTTACGGCCCCGTAACTATAACTTTTATTTTAAACATTATATTGAACAATCATAAAATTACATATAATTGAATACAATGTAAAAAAACTTATTTGTATTGTATTCTACCCATAGTCCCTCCCTCAAGACTATAAGTAGAATACTGAGCCCAGTCACTGTCTTCTATGGGTAAGGTGCCCCGAAGGTTGATCTTCGCTGGATCACCATACTGATCTGTTGGCCCAGGTAAACACCAGCATTCTGATCACCTGAAGAGTCAATGAGTCGTTTCAATAAATTTTGGTAGAGGCTCATGGCTTCAGGACCCCACAGACCAAGTGTTTCGAAAGCAAACGGCACAAACATATAACTCTCACTGAGGGTAGCATATTAGCATCGCTTCAGTGATTCCGCTGTTTACACCGCCGAACCGGCCGATCCAGACTTGTTTGATAAATGGTATGTGGAACTTTTTGAATATAGGTTAAGTTAGACGGAAGCTAAGTGAAGCAGAGCTGCTGCCTTAGCCTTCTTGTTTATTTCTTTTTATAGCCGCCCAATATTCACTTTGTATCTCAAATAATAAATGAAAGAGTCCCACATATACCTCACTCTGAAGTGGTATTAGTGTTGGGGTATTCGAACTGGTCGCATGTTCTTAAACTTGTTTACAAAGTAGCAATATTGCTAAAAAAATCCTTAAACAGTGAGAATAAATATAAAGGAATTTGCTATAAATTAATAGAGTTTTGATTTATTGTATTCATGAAATTTTAAAATTATTTCTACGTCACGTACTGTTGCTATAATAATACCAAGTGTTAAAGAATAGTAAATCACGTATAATCTTTTTTAATAAAAACGATGAGATATTATGATTCTATCTCGAAAATAAGTTTCACCGTTCAAAAGTTTAGTTAGACTTTGTAAAAGGTCAATATATTATATGTATTAAGTTTCAAACTTAAATTCTTACCATATCCATCCGGTTTTTTCGACGTAAACTCTGAACTTCGATCTCCTCATCACTCATGATTATTTAACTATATTTTTTGCAGTAAATAGAGAATAAATTAGTATAAACTTTCAGACACACTTGGATCACATTCACAACACAAAAGTTTCAAATTGCAAAAATCAAATTCGCAAATCGCATTATATTTTGACAGTTGACAGAAACATTTGCGTAATTTATTGTTTTTTCATTCTCGTCATTGGGAAGCAAAAGAATGAAATTTATGCAGCCTACTCAAATGTAATAAATTATTTGCTCATATTTTATTATGATCATTATTTATTATATAATAATATAAATGATCTTTAAAAATAGAGTTGTAGACTTCGCGCCCTAAAAGAAGTTCTATGGGAAATAAAGGTACCTACTAAAAGTGGCAGCCCGATATTTAATAGAATTTTGTTTAAAGAGTAAATAGGAACAAAATTTAAATCTTGAATGATAAAATATTTTATCTACGTTAATTTATGGATTAGCAAATAATTACTCTGGCAAGATTCAGTACCGCGATTGCAGCGCCACAATCTGTGAGTCTTCTTTCGTGGCACGGACCTAAAATTACTCGTCAGAAACTCGAACTATTGCTACGAAATATTAGGCAATCTATTCCACTTTGCATGATTTTTGATGTCCTGGATTTTTAATCCATCGCCTTAGCTTCACAACGATGACGCAGGGTGTCTTCATCTTTTTATGCATCCAATCCAAGAATTTATGGTCAATGGACAGGGATATCGTGACATATTTATCTTTTATTCTCAATCGACGTGGTCCTCTGGTCAGGCCGCCAACTTCTGTATTTCCGTTTATCAAAAATACAATGTGGTGAATGTTTAGAAAAGTAGACAGAAGAAGAAGGAGCAGAAAACGTAACCTTCATAAATCATGTCTGTTTCTCAGTAGTATATTTAGAGATTATTGAGCTTCCAACGTTCTTTCACTGATAGTAAATTAATTTAAACAATAGCCGCAGAGTAGTTTTTAAGTAGTATATAGTTTAGTTCCGTAACCAATAACATAAACGTTAGTTAGTCTTTGGAACTATTATGCAACCTGTCATAGCTCGTGGACTGTTATGGACCGCTCAGTTGAAACTTTGACTTATGTGAATGTCGCAAACACAGAGTATACTTTTATATACTGGAGAGTCGCAAACTTGGAAAGATGCACTTCCAGGCTCATGAAATGTCCCTTTCCATACAAACCCTAATCAATGCTTCTGATTTATTTAGAGAGCAATCGTTCACTCAGGTTACATTGCATTACATTTTTGTCTAGGCGCTTTTGCTCCCATGGAGTGTTTACTTAATTTTATCTCGGATACGCTCTTATTTTTCAGAATGAATGTATTCTGTGTATATATTCATAATAAATTACATATTATGTGCCAGTGCAATCGTTTTTTCCGAGAAAGTGTAACGCTGTATTAAAACAAACACACGAGGTTTAAATTAAAGTCTTTCTAGGTATTCAATGTTTTTAATTAATTCATACTCACAATACTAAGTGAAATTGTATCGACTACATAATAAATTAACGACTGGTTAATCCATATTTTATTAGTTAGATTGTAAATATTACATCACTCTTTTTACAAACAAAACTGTTTATGTATACTGAGAACATAAACATAAAAATTATAACTCTAAATACTTACAAGATTGAAAAAAAAAATTGTATGTTAACTCTGACGCACGACTGGAGTTTACACCTTAAGTACATTTGTTTTTGAATATACACTGTTGGATATTTTAGTCCTCATTTCATTATATTAAAGTTTGAATCGAAACGCTTTTGAGAACGCTTGTATCATTTTATTCCTCATATTTCCATAGCGAGAGCCTTATATGAAAATCGTTTTTACTGGAGTAAACTCCAAAAATATAAGTGCATTATATTTTGCAAATTATAATAAATTTGTCTGTTGATCTGATCTTCAATGCCGGTTTTGTTTTTTCTATCCATTATTTTACTTTAAGCCGATATTAGAATATTGATTTCTTTCTTGTAATTTGGATAAATGAGCCAAATTTAGAACCCGGCTAATGGAAGTAGATAGTATAAACACGTATTTTTTCAATTTTCAATTTCTGCCTTAATTACCATAGAGTATTTTACTACTATAATACGTAAAAATCTTGTTTTCTTTGAATTCAGTGATTTTTTGTTGTCTTTCCTCGTATTTAGAAACCATTCACAATAAGACCTTTGTAATTCATTTATAATGCTATTACTGCATATTTTAAGCTCGTTAATGGTAAAACACAACAACAACAATAATTTGATAAAATGGCACTCACATTTTTTAGTATTGCCATATTAAAAAAATGGGAATAATTTGAGTATCTACTTTCGTTAGTCAAACTCTAAAAGTCTAAAACTTTTTAAAAAGTGTTGAATATTTTAGTAGCGCAAAGCATGATATATGGACACAAGAATTGTCATTTCCATATACGTATTTGTAAAATATTTTATGCACTACAATATTCACTGCTCTACTAAAATACCGGAATGGTGTGGAACGAAAAAACAATGTTTTAATTTGTTCGATTACATTTAGCATAAACTAAAAGTAAGAAAATAACAAAACTGCAAATTAGTTTAAAAAAATAACAAAAAAATGTATATAATTATATATTCATTTATTATATACATAGGCATTTTATCGACATTTAAAAATGTATTTTTTTTTATTTATTTTAAACAATAAAACGCATTTTTTGATGTATAATTTGCTTGCGTTCTGATTTAAAATTAAAACTATAAATAATCTCTTGTTTTTTTTTTGATATTAATAATAAAATAAAATAGATGTTATACGTCACATTTTTAAATGCGTGTATTTTACAAATTACATAGTAAGTATAAAAAGTGTTTACAATCTACAACAATATTTACTGAAGGCGTTATTCCTATTATTTTAAAACCGTTAATCCAGGGTTCCTCATTTGTATTTATAGATGAAAGTAAAATATGTTTCATTTGTTATTTTATAATGGGCTCTCCGCATTCTCGTTTGTCGCGGGAATGTGGAGGATCCGTAACAAAACAGATAGTCAATTGACTTTCATTACAAACGTCTCAATTAACTTCCGGTTTTATTTGTAACTTTTAACGGGCTTCAAAACGTGAATACTAGTTAATTCAACTTAATTACAATAAAATTAAAGTATATTTATATTTTATTACTAAATTTATTTATTTTAAATATACAATTATATTTACACGTATTTAAAATTATTATATACAAGAAATCACTACATAACAGATCAAGTTTTCACAAAAATACGTAACATTTTAGTGACTTTCACAGAAAAATTGCAGTTCTGATGATTAAGCTACACAAGTATTGAGTGACATATTTAAGTTATCATTATTTCAATGTAACATTTCTAAAACATAAACATTGTGTATTACATAACATTTACCCCATTGTAAACTAATTTCATTTAACTTTCTTTTACATAATGCATATAGAATGTAATTACGTCACTATTTCTTCAAATAAAGTTTTTCTCTCTTTCTTACATAAGTCTTAATTTGTGTTTTGGATGACGCACTGTAAAATTTCTATCATCCTTGCTATCAGTTAAAATTTGACATAAGCTCTATACAAGTAATGTCAAAATTCAACTGATGTTAAGTCAAGTGAATGTATAATAAGCTATAGGAACTGGTTTTACAAACTATCCTCGCAGGTTATTACACATAGGTACTAGCAAATGCCAGTCCTAGACCATTACAGGCAGTCGCCAAATTTTAATAAAGTAAAAGTCAAGGCATTTACGAATTAGAAATGTTACCGTGTAATAAAATATTAACCGTTAAATTGTCTGTTGTTATACGATTGTAATAAAGAGTATAGTTTAAATAATTTAAATAGACTTTGCCTAATACGTAGAAAATCTTTGATATGTGTTTATTGACTATTATTTTAACCTGAAATTAAAGTTTATAAGTACAACTGGCACTATTGATGTAACTTTATAATAGTTTTCCTCGCTTCCTGTCAAAGAATTTCTTCTATTTTTCATTAACTCGGGAATTTTATTTAAAAAAATACATTTATGTTGACAAGTAAGATGTGCTCTTTAAATTTTGAATTTTAACTTTGTTGCTTCAATCAATTTTGTATTAACCGACTATTACATTTTGTTTCATCTTGACAGGATGATATAGCTGTTATAAAAACCATCTAAATATCGGTTGTTGTCTATCAACTGAACAGCTAACTAAAAGATGTCCAATAAAACTGAAAACTGTCAAATTTGGGTACACTTTTCGGTGCGTTCCTGTATCTTAAAAAACTTTCATTTGCTATCGTTTAAATTTTACCATACGCTCCAAGTATACAAATAATGTCAAAATTCGACTGATGGAAAAGCAAGTGAAGAAATAGTAAGATTAGATATTGAAACCGACCATTAGCCGCAAGCCATGGTCTGTTAGCGAGTTATTCACCTATTAACGAAATAGCCATCGACTCGTTTTTTAGCCGAATAAATGGGTATCGTGTTTCAGCTTGCAATACTGATGCAGCCAAAACACGAATTTAATTCATTTAATACATTATTTTAATGATGTTTAACAGCAAGATTTTTCACGTGTAAGGTAAAGTAGACCAAAAGTAACGCATACGGTAAAAGTGACTCTATTGACTTCCGGCTACCGCCGCGCCTCGCTCGCGCGACGCACGATTCCCGCTTCGGGGAGTTACGTCAATCGGCACTAGGGCGACGGCGGGAGGCTGTCGTCGCTCTCCAAGTACGTCACGTAGTTGTCCTCGGCGCCGTGCGGGGGCCGCGGCGGGGGCAGGGAGGGGACGTCGTAACCATGCATCTGGAATTAACAAAACATATCAATTAGTCTTCTTCTTTAATATCTTAAAAAGCGCTTTGAATACACGCCACACTTTTTTCAAAAGACCCCATTCATCAGAAACCAAATTTATTAAATTTTATATTCTGTTTTCTTAGTTTTTTTTTCATATTTACTCGCCTTTTAAACCTTCCCTGGTCTTCCACAAATAATTCAAAACGAAAATTAGCTAAATCAGTCCGGCCGTTCTAGAGTTTTAACGAGACTAACGAACATCAATTGATTTTATGACTATACTTGAGTGTATGTACGCATTGTGGTGGGAGGCGGTGGTACCTGGTTGACGAGCTGCTGGAAGGCGGCGGAGTGGTGGGGCGCGCGGTCGAGGTCCGCGTGCAGCGCGAAGTCGGAGAGCGCCTTCCAGGGCGGCTGGTAGGCCGTCACCTCCAGCGCCAGGGAGCCCGCCTCGTGGCGCACCGGCGACCCGGCCACCAGCGGCACGCCCATCGACATGTAGCCCAGCCGGCGGCCCTCCTGCCAACACGCCCACTACCATCGTCAAACTATGCACAACTTTCAAAACAAAAGCTCGCTACGAAGCAACAGAATCACATTTGACACATGGAATCACAAAGGGCTAAAACGCTGTATTTAATCTATATGTAGACCCCAAAATACGGATAGCTGGAAGCAATATTCAATAGATTTTAACACTTCCTTGTATAAGAATGAGAACGAGAACGAGAATAAGAATGAGAACGAGAATTAGAACGATAATGAGAACGAGAATAAGAACGAGAACGTGAACGAGAATAATTTATTTATTCAGTAAAATCATGTACAAATAACAGAATATAAAAAAGACGATAACGTTTGAACTAAAACTAATGTTTCAGGGCTTCAACATCTAAAACAAGGTAAGAACCTGTACTGAATTGGTGTCGGTGCTCTTCCAATGCTTATTTTTATTAACATTAATACAAAATATTATGTTAATCTTGCATGCATATGTATACGCGTATCTGTACGTTCGTATGTGTGTGTGTTTATATGTTGGCAACACCAACATAGAATATTTTTTATTTTTTGTTTTTCTTGCGTTTGGTTGTGGCCGAAGGCAGACGCTTTCGTATGTAAAGTGATATTATTACAAGTTTTCACCAACTAACAGTGTTTTAACTTCCACCACTACATCGGCCTGGGTATCCTAGGCACACCACATCAGCGTGCAAACAATATTTATTATATGTGCGACGAGCTCCGCACCATCTATACTATTATTATAAAGAGGTAAAGGGAGTTTTTGGCGGGAACTGAAAGGACATGTCGTGCTGTGCAGTTTTATTTTCTAAAAATGTGTAAAATTACTCTAAAATGACCAATAGTTGTAGGATATTGATAGTTTTGTGAGAAATGTGAATTGTATAGTCAAATATGGCCTTTTGAGTTGTCACAAGAACTCAGATGAATGGCACTAGCTGATTACCTACAGTTCAGTTGTGCTACACATAGGCTTAAGAAAATGAAGAAACTGAATGTATATTATAAACTAAAATCTGGCTTAAAGGCCTACCTGCCAAGCCATAAATAAAAAAAGAGGTAGTTTGTGACGTTGTAGGGGGTAATCTCTGGATCTATTAGAACGATTTAAAAAATTCTTTTACTGTTGGAAAGCTACGTTAACGGGGAGTGTCATAGGCTATATACCACGCTATATAACATGACGCTATATACCACGGGAGCGGGACAGAGCGCGGGTGAAACGGCGCCGGGCCGCTAGTGTGTTTATATAATTATTACTTATATCACCAATTTGAGTAGATTCCCAATTTCATTATAGTCTTGTGTTTGCAGCCAATTGAAAATAAAAATTAAAATATTTATTTCTTCGAAAACACATGCACAATTTGGGAATCTTCTTTTAAGCAAAATTTACTTGTAGCAGAAGATCCCGCTCTTCGATACCTTAGATATTATTGTATTTATAAGTATCTAAAATATTTTCACGCTATACATGATATAAAATCGATATTAAAAATTATTTTACTATAAATTTTGTAATTGAATTGAAAATAAAGTTTACAATTATAAACTTAAATTTAAATTCATGATAATTTAAAGAATCAAAAGTTATTTTATTAATTATTTTGTTATACAAATATTTGCCTAAGTAATATTTATGAAGAAATTATCCTCATATACTATTCTATGTCTCCAGGGCCAAAAAATGCTGTCTTGACATCATAAGAGATGACATGTCTGCCAATAGTTGTATAACCTCATACCATAACATAGGAAAGCGTACCTTCTCCTGTTGCATCTGCATTTTGAGTTGTATGGTCTTCTTTTTGTCTTTACATCTCTTGTTCTGGAACCAGACCCTGATGACCCTCGGACTGAGGCCGGTCATCTCCACCAACTGCTCCTTCATCAGAGCATCTGGACGAGGGTTCGCCGCGTAACAAGTCCTGGTGGAAAGTGAAGGGTGTCCTGTTTATTATTGGCCGAGGGGGGCCGAAATTATACGTGTTGTAGCAGATTTTGGAACCACAAAATAGACAGAACAATCTGTTAGAGTCGCTATACGAAATTATGCAAAAGACTCAAAGAAGTCTTGGTATGATATTGTTACGATTTCGTGGGATGTGAATTTAAAATGCCGTTGGAATTATCACAAGTTTTTTTAAGAATAAATAAAGATTTATTATTAAATTTAAAGAAAGTATTATATATATGCTGAAAAGACATGGCTACCCAGCAACATGCCCACTATTCTTTAGAATAGTCGAAGTATAACGAAAGTCAAACATTAAAGGAAAGTATTTACGACGTAACCCCAGTATTCCGCAATACAACGGGATTACCGCGAACAATAGATCACTTAAATTCGAAGGGGTAATAAAACACCTGTAAAGGATTAGTATCGTTCCGCAACAATACATTATAAAGTAAATTACCTTAAGGTATGTAACTGTTTCTCGTTAAGGACTGTCCTGACCCGCGTCGGCTTCCCATCAGCGGCGGCAGTGGTGCGCGCCCTTCCACTCTTGTGCGAACCAGATTCACTGCCTGAATCTGGAAATGGACAGACAATATTTAAAGACACAAGATTATATACTTTGCCCTTGAAGTTATTAATGATAATTTTTTTGAAGTGAAAAGTGAACTTTTTACATCTATACATTGATCCCGCGGACTTCCCTCCCCCCCACTCTATTGGTGAAGAGGGTACCCTCCGCCGGGGGTACCCTAAGTGAGATAGCCCACGGTAGGCATACGGCCGATCAAGAGTCCTAGACATCCCTCGGTGTAAAGCCTTTCCCCCAGGCCCGAGGATGGCGTCCTAGAAAAGACATCCCTGCGTCATCAAAAGAAAAATGTGTGCATCTCGGGAAGCCCACTAATAAGATACTCCTGTACAAAGAGATTCTAATGCCAGTATGGACCTATGGAATACAACTATGGGGCTGCACCAAGCCAACCAATTTAAACATAACCTTTGTAGGTTCCAAAATAAAGTACTCAAGGACATGGTTAATGCTCCTTGGTACATAAGATCAGACGATCTCCATCGAGATTTAAAAGTGGATATCGTCATTAACGTAATAAAAAAATACGCTGAAGCCCATCAGAAACGGCTTCATCACCATGTAAATGTCGAGGCCATCCAGCTCCTTGATAATACAGATTTATTAAGAAGACTCAAGAGGACAAAACCGTTTGAGTTAGTGTTATAATACTCTTATAATAATAAAGTGTAGTGCTATGTGCTAAACATTAACAAAGAACACATGAACAAAGTGTCTTCTCCCTAATAAAGACAATAAGAAACGTGTTATTGGACACATTCTTAGTTTAAGTTATATCTAGTTATTTTAGGTCTGATTTAAAAATTCTAGGAGGCATCCGCATCGGCATCGTGGGGACCATGAAGTACCTGGGATTGGTCCTCGACAGCCGGTGGGATTTTTCGGCACATTTTCGGCAGCTGCTCCCCAGACTCAAGGGGGCAGCGGGTGCGCTGTCGCGCTTGCTCCCCAATGTCGGGGGGCCGAACGCCACGTGCCGAAAACTCTTCGAAGGCATCGTACGGTCGATGGCCCTTTATGGGGCCCCAGTGTGGGCAGACCGCCTGACGGCCCGCAACGCTCCGCTGTTGCGTCAAGCTCAGCGTATAATGGCCGTCAGGGCGATAAGAGGATACCGTACGGTGTCCTTCGAAGCGGCCTCGCTACTAGCTGGATCCCTCCCATGGGACCTGGAAGCCAGGGTCCTAGCGTCACTGTACGTATGGCGCAAAGAGGCCCTGGCCAGGGACACCAGACCTGCGCCTCGCGAAATCGAGGCGTGCAGGTCGGAGCTCCGCCAGGTCGCCGTGGGAGTATGGGAAGATCGCCTCAGACGCCCCAGCGCGGGCCCCGCCACCATCGAGGCGGTGAGGCCCGTCCTGCAAGAATGGATCGGACTAGACTACGGCACCCTGACGTTCAGGCTGACGCAGGTCCTCTCGGGGCACGGCTGCTTCGGGAGGTACCTGTGTCGCATCGGCCGCGAGGCTACGTCAGGGTGCCATCATTGCGACACAGGCGACGAGGATACGGCGCTGCATACCCTACAGGAATGTCCTGCATGGACGGAGCAGCGCCGAGAGCTCGTCGCCTTCACCGGATTAGACACCTCGCTCCCGGCCGTGGTTCGCACCATGGTCGGGAGCCGCACCGGATGGGACGCCGTCTCCTCCTTCTGCGAGCACGTCATGTTTGCGAAGGAGGAGGCGGAACGGGAGCGTGAGCGCACTTCTTTGCTCCGCTCCCGACAAAGGAGGACGCGCCGACGCCGGAGGTCGGACCTAGACCTTCGGCCACCGTAAGCGGGCGGCGCGGGTGGGGCCTCTAGGGGTATAGAGGTTCTCACTCACCCGCACATGCCGTCGAGATGAGAGCGCGAGTGTTCCGCGCGCGCTCATCTCTCTTCCCGTGGGGCGCGTTACAGACCGCCCCACGCCCGGAATAGACCGAGATGTCGCCGGGGGAGTAGCTCCCCCGGCATTAGAAGAGGCCCAGTGAGCGGGGCCCACGCCTGCCAGGGATTGCGGAGCCGGGTAGCCTATTCCCGTAGCCCTGGCAAAAGGCGCAGGACGGTACACCCAGGGGTTTTAGTGGGTATCCCTAACTGGGGAGTGGCAATAGCGTGGCACCGGTATTGACCGGGCACGCTAGTGCCACCCCCGATCTGGCGAATCCCACACTGTCTCACCAAGGTCGCGAGCATCCCCCCAGGCTTCTGCGCCTGTCGCGGTCCTAGTCCTCAAACGGATTTCCCCTGGCCAAAAAAAAAAAAAAAAAAAAAAAAAAAAAAAAAAAAAAAAAAAAAAAAAAGTCTGATTTAAATTACTCATTAGTCTTTTTTCCTAGATTAGATTGTAATTTTAATGTTGTATCACTATGGTGCATCATTTATTTAAAAAAAAAACTCGGGAAGCCCGACAGAAGTGATAACTTAAACTAATCTAAGTTGAACTATTTAATATAGAAATTGTTTCACTTGAGAAAAGCTTAGGTTACTACTTAAATTTTATGTATATTAACATGATAATGTATGGAAAGATTATTTATTAATAAAATCTTTTATGTATTATAAAATATATTTTATTCTAAGTTACAATTCTACGCGTAATTCTTACGCCTACGCCTACGCTCACGTATGGAAGCGAGAGTTGCGTATGGAACAGAGAGCACGAAAGTAGAGTAAACGCGGTCGAGATGCGAGCACTGCGCAAAATCTGCGGAGTGACACTCGCGGACCGCGTTCGTAATACCGAAGTAAGAAAGAGAGTTGGTCTGAAAGAGAGTGTCGGGGTGAAGGTAAGGAAAGGAATGCTCCGGTGGTTCGGGCATGTGGAAAGAATGTATGATGAAAGAATGACTAAACAGATATACAATGTAAAAGTGGATGGATGCAGAAGTCGCGGAAGGCCAGGACACACCTTCCATGATCAAATTGATCGTGTACTAGCAGAAGGTGATGTCAGGAGCCTTAAGTACAGACGAGCGTGCATGACAAGAGCTATGAATGTCAAAGAAGCAAGTGAGGTGTGTAAGAATATGCCTAAATGGCGCTCTATTGCTCGTGCCTACCCCGCAAGGGACCTGGCGTGACGCTATGTATGTATTATTTAATCTAATTACCGAAATACGGCTAGCGCTGTGGGTTAGAGTGAGACAGGAGGAGCCTGCCTACCAATACCGTATGCGTGAGAGAAAGAGAAGCCAGACAGACTGGCGCCGTAACTCGTTACGTAACGAAGCGGCTTAACCTCCCATAAGAAGTTATCACTTCAAAAGTAAAAGGGTCCATCTATACAGTAATGGTCTTAGCCTCTAAGGTCTATTGTTGTACTTCATGAAGGACCCTAAGATACCGTACACCCTCCAAGTAATTTCATTACAAAAAAGTCAGTTGACACATTTGCCTGTCATTAAACTCATATAAGGGTCTACGACTGTAATTTTGTAATGAAAAATTCATACAGTAAATTACATGTAATCAAGCCGGACGCAGCTTAGTGCCCGGTGTCCGGTTAATCCGGCACTTCACACTTGTATAATCCAACCGGACTTATCCGGTTGAATGCTTACTATTGTGCATTTTAGATTACAGGGGGCTGTTGGTAGAAATTGGTGTCCAAATTTATAATTCAATCAATCATAATCTAATCTAACGCTGATATTCGACAGTTCAACGAAATTGAATCACAATAAAACTACGTTTTAACGCTTTTAAGCGCGGTAATTTATTTGAGTTTGGGTATTCCGACGTTTCGGCCACTTTTCAGTGGCCGTGATCGCGGAAGATAAAGATGTCAACTTGTTCATTTTAATCATTTAGTTTTAATATTGTTTATGGTTATTATTTACTATATGGGAGCCTAATCTAATTTACCACCGCTTCGCAACATGTTATGACTTGGAAGAGAAGAAGCGGCGCAAGAAACTCTTCAGCAAATATGCCCAGTTAATTTTTTTAATATTATTGATGTAGCAATGTTACATCAATGTTTAATATAATATTAAAATGGGTGGAAGGAGAAATAAAAGAAATTATCAGTCAAGTTGGTTTGTGTTCCGTTGCACGTAGAAAGAGCTCACCGGTGTCTTGCGGTCTGGTAGTTGGTTATTGCTGGGTATGGCTCTTAATAGTTTTGATCGGATCCCAAACAGGTGGTACTTGCCAAACATCTTCTCTATTGAAATTTGCGTGTTTTTTTTATTTCAATAGTCTTACGCATCATTCTAGGTATGAAAGATTCTCTTTCGCGAGGATTTGTGGGTAATATAAATGACAGAACATACATACTAAAAGATGATTCGTCAAAAACAATCTTTCCCGGCCGATTATGGTAATGGCCTGCATTTTATCTCATTTACATTTGTCTGATTTAGGTGAATTATTTTATGTGAGAGTAAGCGCCATGTAATAATTTACCCTGATACGCACACAAGGAATGTTGCGAGTATTTCTAAAAAGTAGGCAATTGGAACTATAGGAGCTTGTCACACTGAGGCTTAGGTTCTATAAGAGTGGTTCACTTCCACCTACGGCACCTCGGGCTCTAAGCGTATTAATTCTATGGTTCCAACCATCTCTACTAAAACCCAAACCTAAGTGGCGGTGCATCCAGATCTTTCTATTAATTAAAGTGTGATAAGCGAGCCCGGCGGCGAGATGAAAGCAGCCGGCGCCTTTGTCGGTGCCACATCAAAGGCGATATCGGTGTGTCGATATTATCTCGCAATCACAGCACGATCGCATCGATAATTATCGCAACACTCAAAACTATCGATATCCAGACAATATCGGCCTAATCACTAATGTTACACGATAAAATGAACCAATATTTAACTATTAGATCGATTTTGATAAAACTCCCTCAAAAACATTATAGGTTGAAGTAAGTTCGCCGAATTCTAGAATTGAGGTCAAAGCGATATCTTTGATTCCCGTGATAACGCAAGAGCCTCAGGTTCGATTCTAGACATGGTAAATTTCTTAAACGCATTTTCCGTTATTTAATGTGGCCTTTGGTGTATCTACAGAAACAAATAAAATTGAAGTATCTGTTTGTAATGACAAAATAACAGCTTCTTACTAAATGCATAAAAAAGGTACATATATTAAAAAAATGATTTTTAATTTTTTGTCAGCTGATTTACTGATTTTAACGGGACTTTCACTTACAGACAGACGATGTCATTAGGAGTAACTTCGTTTACTTTAATCTTAGAGTTACGCGAAAAAAATCCAATGGCGGAAGCAACGCGTTGTTAGCCTTTAGGATGGGATACAGATGATGGGTCTAAGGGGATGGCGTGGTAGTGTAATGGCTGCACGCGTCTCAGACTCAGAGAGCCCGGGTTCGAATCCTAACCGGAACGCATGCACAATTTTGTATCCCTTTTTACCAAAATTCTGCCGACGGGGGAGTTAGTTGTATATAAAGAAGAAGCTGCGATTGCATTTTTTTTAATAATGCATAAAAATACATTAAATCAATAAAAAAAACATTAGGTACATACGCTACCATGTATTTGACACACACACGCATATATACTCTTTTGTTTATTGTTCAAGTAAAATTAACAGTGAGGTATGCAATTTAAAATAACTTACCAGACATGGAACCCAGTTCGTGGGGATGATGCGAGTTGTTGTTGCTAAGGGTCGTGTTGTTGTTGCTTTCAGCATTGTTGCTGCTACTGCCGCTTGTGTTCGCACTCTGTCAGTAAAATATTTAAAATGTAATATTTATTATAATTATATATAACAAAAACAAATGTGCCGCGACGATGGCAAAAGGCCCGATGGAATGTCTTTGAGGGCCTAGAGCAGTGTTTTCCAATCTTTTTCATGACACGACCCATTTAGTATGAAGAATTATTTCGCGACCCCTCTACCCGTTGCTTTTTTAACCGACTTCAAAAAAGGAGGAGGTTCTTAATTCGTCGAAATCTTATTTTATGTTCTTTGTTTTGTAACAAATATTCAATCCAACATATTTATTCATTTTCATAATTAGGGATTCGACTGTATGTATTTATATAATTAAGTACGTAAAAATTTTTTTTTACATCGAATGCGTCGCCAATAGATAACGCAATTTACGCGCATATGTACGACCCGCCCCTGCCCCGCATAAATGAGAAACCGTTGCTATCGAGTAGCTCTTCGTGTATCTAACGCAGAAAAACCTAATACTATTGCCGAAAGTTTGATTTTACCAGCGGCTTTAGATATGGCGGAGATTATGTTTGGCAAATAAGAGGTCGAAAAACTCAAAAGAATACCTCTGTCTGGCAGTACCATGCAACCCAGGATAAGCGATATGGCGACTGATGTTCGTAATCAAGTCATAGAAGAAATAAAAGAAAGTACTTTTGTGTCCTTGCAATTTGATGAATCTAAAGATATTGCACAGACTTTACTGCAGTAGCTTTCCCAACCTTTTGCAACTCCGCTACAGAAGCTTCGCGACCCTCTAGAGGGTCGAGACCCACACGTTAACAAACACTGGCCTAGAGGATGGGTCGCCCTTTAGTATCGGACGCGTCTTGCGTCGATACTCTTGCGGCGTCTCATCTTTCACCCACTAGCATGTCTGCCGGTACTGATGCTGCACAACAGGACGCCCTAAAATGCCGCAAATATTCTGCCATCGGGGAAATGGTCACATATTTGCGGCTTTTGGGTTCGAGACCCTGGGACCATGGGGGCTTGAGGCTCACAAACTGCATCGAGACACAGCGAAACGCCTGGGAGACGTCTCACGTGACCAAAAGACTGACAACTGACAGCGGTCTGGCACTAGATTTTATTGTTTTATTTTTAATTTGTATATATAGTTTTATTTAGTCTAACTCAAAAATTAAGCTATATTTATTTATTCAAACATTTCGACCACAACCTGAAGCCACGAGCCTGTACCAAATTTTTTCAAAACGAGTTATTGACTCTTCAAGTGAGAGAAACAGGCTGGTTAGCCTGTATTATGTATTAGGAGAACTGTCTCCCAACCCACTCAAGTTAAGAAGAGATTCAAAAAAGAAATAAAATATGGTAGAATAATTAATGAATTCAGTTACATACCTTTTCTAATACGTCGTGGTCTTCCCTACAATACAAAGCGCCGCCTTCTCTTAACGCGAATTCGTCACCTGGAAATTATCAAAATTGATTTAAAGAGAATCCACCAACCTTTTTCTTTGGTATAGGTAACTACTAGGCCATTAATGGGTTAAATACATTAAAACGTTTTCCAGGTTCAAAATATAGGTACCTAATAGCTATATATCTATCATATTGCATGATCATTATAAATAAAAAATCTAGATGTCTTTGTCTTACAGCGAATGAATTAAATTATTATACTAGTATTTCGCTTGTCCTTCCTTAATCCAATCCATTAATAACACAAGTTGACTTATTCCTTTCATAGGCTTATTACAATATATGTCACACAAAATTAATTACAAAAATTACAATTAACGATGGAACCAAAAATATCCAAGGTTCGATTTCAGGCATGGTAAACTTAAAGGCGCTTTCTGATTTGTTGGTGCACCAGCGGCGCGGTATCGATGCGAGAGTGAGACATACCGAGCGAATCAGGAAAGCTCGTAGAAATATAGGCGTGCGGTAAGCTTTTAATACCGCGTCGGTGCAGGAACGGAGAAAGAATACAATTTGTTTGTTTGTTCGCTTGAACGCTCTAATCTCAGGAACGACTGGTCCGATTTGAAAAATTCTTTCAGTTTTGGATAGTACTTTTATCGAGGAAGGCTATAGGCTATATATTATCACACTAAGACCAATAGGAGCGGAGCACCAATGAAGAATGTTTCAAAATCGAGGTTCTTTTAAACTTGTCCACTTACCTGGTATTAATTGCCTAGCACACGCACAACACCTAAAACAGTCTATGTGGTAGATCTTCGTCTTGGCTCTCATCACGAAGTCGTTTTTGCTGAACGAGGACCCGCACTTGTCGCATTTGGTCCCGAATAACCTGCGGGCAAGAGTCCAGCTATAACCATAATTTTAAACAGAAGCGGCATAAAACCTGGGTGATGTGGGCCATTGTCCACACTCCGAGGGGCCTCGCACTTCGTAGAAAGGACGAGTAAAATTTTCTTTCTTATTTAAATCTATTAAGACCCAAACCCAGCAAAAACCAACTGCCAGACCTCAAGACACTGTGAGCTCTTTCTGCGTGCAACGAAACAAACCAACTTCACTGATAATTTCTTTTATTTTTCCTTCCACTCATTTTAATATTATATAAAAAAAAATTTTTAGAACTAGGCATGTTTGCTGAAGAGTTTCTTGCGCCGCTTCTTCTCTTCAAGCCACAACATGTTGTGAAGCGGTGGTAAATTAGATTAGGCTCCCATAGAGTAAATAATATCCATAAACAAAATTAAAACTAAATAATTAAAATGAACAAGTTGGCGGTAGGCTGAATAAAAACTTTGACAATACACGTTCGACAAATGTCATCTTTGTCTTCCGTGACCACGGCAACTGAAAAGCGGCCGAAACGTCGGATAAACCTAAATAAAATAAATTACCGCGCTTAAAACCGTTAAAACGTAGCTTTATTATTTAAAACGTCGCAAAAAATTGTCTTTAGAGTCCTTAGGGCTCTTGTACACGCCTTACCGCACGCCGCACTTAAAACCGTTAATATAATAATAGTAATTAGTGGCCACCCGTGGTCGAAATTCGACCATAATAATTTGTCGTCAAAGACTTATACTTCTATAATCATAGATTGCGCCAAGGCTACACTGTTAATTTGACTTGAACAATTAACAAAAGAGTATATATGCGTGTGTCAAATATGGTATATGGTAGTGTTTTTTATTGCTTTAATGCAGTGTTTTTCAACCTTTTTCATGACACGGCCCCTTTAGTATGAAGAAATATCTCGCGACCCCCCTGTTGCTTTTTTTCATGTATTTTATTTTGAGATAAATGTTCAATCCAACATATTTATTCATTTTAGGGTTTTTATAAATTCATAATTAAGTACGTAATTTTTTTACATTGAATGCGTCGCGACCCCCCTAAACAGACTTAGACCCACACCTTGCAAAACACTGCTTTAATGCATTTTTATGTATAATTTAAAAAAATAGCATTCGTCGCTTCTCTACATAAACTATAAGTTTGCGAAATTTCATACTCCTCCGTCCGCGCTATTTTCGTCAAAAGGGGTACGAAGTTTTGTTTCACGTATTAATAAATAGATAGAGCTTTTATTTCTTATATTTTAAACTGGTATACTAGTAATAATGGTCGTTTAAAAACTATCGTGGGGTGTATGGGCCACGTTTAGCGGTGTAAGTCTCCAGAGATGTCAGTAAATTTTGCCTATACCTTGCGATTTTTGACCATAGTCTTCCTGCTACTTCAGCTAAACAGATAATAATTAATACGTACTTTGAATACTTGAGAGTATTTGACAAGGTTAATTTTTTAATACTAACTGAATATAACAAACCAGAACTATTAGTAAAAAAGACTAGACACAAGAACTGTTAGACCGAGTTTAATATAATAATGTGTATAAGACAAGGCGCGAGGAATATTTAACACTGATTATTGTAAATGATCGCCTGGAGGACCTGCAACCAAAGTACAAAAATAACCATAAATCGACCTGTTTTTTTATAGCTGGAGTACAGCAGACAGGCTGACGGCCCACCTGATGGAAAGCGGTTACCGTCGCCTATGGACGTTTGCAACATCTGAGATGTCACCAACGCGCTGCCGGCCTCGAAGAAATTTTATGACACCCTTTTTGAAAAACTCCATATCGTAGCGCTGTGGGAAAACCTCGGCTGGGAGCTCATTCCAAATCCCCACGGTACGCAAGAGAAACGTTCTACAGAACCGTTGCGTACATGAGCGAAGCGGCTCAAGGAAGTGGGGGTGAACTCCCAACCGATGGCGAGCGGTGCGATGGTAGAAAGAGGACGAAGGCACCATTCTAAACAGTTCTTCGGAACACCTTCGACCTAATATTAAGTTTCTATACTGATTCCGAAACCATACAATCAGGATCACATGACTAAGACAGAAGCATTTACGAATGACGATAAATTCACACGCCTCTGCTCCTATTTTCCAAGCTTTTATTTAACTTGCATTGGATGTACTATGTATGTAAGTTCGGGTGGAATCTTGCAAGTCAAATTTGACCAACTTTCCGGTTTCCGAACTGAAATTTTGCACGAATGTGTACATCGTGTGATAATACATTAATATGGTACCACGGAGCTGATCTGATGATGAAGTCGGAAGGTGGCCATAGGCACTCCTTTATTAAACAATATAGATACGTCGCGTTTGGGCTCGTTTTACTTGTCTTGGTTAGCACTCTGCTCCTACATGATATCCGGGATCTCAAGAGCTTGTATTTAAAAACCTTTTTAAAAAACAAGTTATTTGATCTAGCAATATTGTGTACACGACTTCCTGCAGCACGAATAAACCCATGAGGTTTCTGTGCCACAGACAAATATCTTTCTAATGTATACGAGTGTAAGCATATTGGACAAAAAATTAAATAAAAAACACTAAAATATCTTTGTATAATACATTTTTTTAAGCAGGTAAAATCGTTTGACTCTGCTAGTCTTATATATATCTATAAAGTGTTTTTCATACTTTCACCCGCAAACAAGGCTTTGAAAGCCCCCTAGCGGCGAGGGGTGGCCCGCGGCAATCTCGCTAAAAGCATTCGCTATAGATACCTACTTCGTTATGGCGAATATATACCTTTAAGGGGTTGAAATGGCTATGAGTATAAAGGCACGGTTAGGGTGTCATTTTATCTACACAAATATACGCGTGTAGATGATTTAGACGACCCATAGGTCTTCAAACACCTTTCGTGGTCCGAATCCTGGCCGGTACGCATGCACCCCTTAGGCAATTTTTCTGTCTAATGTGCATATCGTAACAATTGCCACGTGCTAACGATGAAGTAAAAATATCGCGATGAAACCTGTACATCGAGAGACAAGCGTGGTGGGTATACTGTCCCTTCCATAATGTGAGGTCTGAAACCAACAGTTGCATCTTCTAATATATACAATTCTCGTGTCACAGTTTTCGTTGCCATACTCCTCCGAAACGGCTTGACCGATTTTGATGAAATTTTTTGTGCTTATCCGGTATCTATGAGAATCGGCCAACATCTATTTTTCATCCCCCTATATGTTAGGGGTAGTCCACCCCTAAATTTTTATTTTATTTTTAGACAAAATTTTTAATTTCTATTTTTTTATGATACAACATACAAAAATACATACAACCCTAGATTTTCAACCCTCTACGATCAACCCCTATTTTTTACCGGGCAGGACAACGTCTGCCGGGACAGCTAGTTTGCATATAAAATTTATGCTAAATATTCGTATAAGGAGTAATAACATTTGTCCTGCAGTCATTTGACTCTTTCTTTCTTTATCTACATTTTTTTGTTACATACAAAAGTATACTACAATAGTGGAGGTGGTCTAGCGAGAAAGGGAGAAGCAAAAAGGCAGGGTTGTGTACACTAACATAGTTTATTAACCGACTTCGAAAAAAGCAGGAGGTTCTCAATTCGTCGGGATCTGCTTTTTTTTGTTCCTATTTTTTATGTATGTTCGCCGATTACTCCGTGATTTATGATCCGATTTACGTGATTCTTTTTTTTCGACGCGGAATAGCTTCCAATTGGTCCCCTAAAAATTTGACATAGTTTGGCCCAGTAGTTTTCATTTTATGAACATTTTTTTGTTCCCGGTTCTTGGGACCTATATTTTTTAAGAAGCGCAGCACCATTCGAGGTCCACCCATACATAGCTAGACACTAAAAAGTGACAAATAAAAAATAAAAACTTCGTTTAAAAAAACCGACTTCAAAAATTACTAAGAACCGACTTTAAGATGTTTTAGATAATATCTAATATATAAAATTCTCGTGTCACAGTTTTCGTTGCCATACTCCTCCGAAACGGCTTGACCGATTTTGATGAAATTTTTTGTGCTTATCCGGTATCTATGAGAATCGGCCAACATCAATTTTTCATCCCCCTAAATGTTAGGGGTAGTCCACCCCTAAATTTTTTATTTTTTATTTTTACTGGGCACGACGACGTCTGCCGGGACAGCTAGTATATTAATAATAATAGCTTTAGAAATAAGTTATTTTATACATTTTAGTTTTTTAGTTTTTGAAGTCGGTTTTTTTTAAACGAAGTTTTTATGATTTAACTATGCAATAGGTAATATTGACATATTGACAAAAATAAATGATATACAAGATACACTTAAGATATAGACATATTACCTATAATGTAAAATATGAGCATATAAGGCTGATATTGTATATATACATAATAAATAACCGTTTGAAGCGCGGAATTCATTTGATTTTATTATTCCGGCGTTTCGGCCACTTTTCAGTAGTTGTGAGCACGGAAGACAAAGATATCAAGTGTCAATATCAATTATTAGAGATAGCCATGTTTGCTGAAGAGTTTCTTACGCCGCTTCTTCTTTTCAAGCCACAACAAATTGCATAACGGTGGTAAATCAGATTAGGCTCCCATAGAGTAAATAAAAACTTTAACAATACTCATTGACTCTTGTCATCTTTGTCTTCCGTGGATACAGCAACTGAAAAGTAGACGAAACGTCGCAATAATAAAGATAAAATAAATTACCGCGCTTAAAACCGTTAAAACATACTTTTATTATATAAAGATAATTTAAGACAGGTAGTGCTCGTTGACTTTTTTTTTAAACTGCTCTCCGATGAACCTCGGATCGTATGTGACAGTGCGTTCCATAGTCTAACTGCGTTTAGTTTTTAATATAGTTAAGAAAATAGGATAATCGATATTTAACCTCTCTGAGTGCGACGAATAATCTGTGAACCATTCCATTGAAAGTGAAGAAACACATTTGTGTTGTGACTGTAAATAGCCGTGGATGCAAACAGTAAGACGAGATGCGCGGATGGTGTCGGATTTCGCTAATTGCCGAGTTAGGGGCCGCCACCCCCACCCCTCTCTGACAGCCGTCCCCGCAGTCACGTGTTCTATAGCTGGAGTGCAGTAGGCTGGCGTCCCACCTGGTAGAAAGTGGTTATAAGAACAATCCATAAACGCATAACTGCTGGGTTTGGACCCACTTTTTAGCGAAACGGACGGTATTTGCTGCTGGTTTGAAGTCGGGTCCTATATCTTAACAACGGTCCATTTGCCTTACTATCGTTAAAATTAGACATACGCTTCATATAATTAATTTACTAGCAGCTTGCTCCAACCTCTTGTACTATATGTTGTAATATCTAATTTTATACTAAATACTTATACCAATGTGGAGTGTATCTGTTACATGATTTGTAGTAGCGTATATGTGAATTTTGATATTACTTGTAAATTCAAGTTCAAAAGTTTTTATTCAAAACTAGCTTCTGCCCGCGACTTCGTTCGCATGGAATAGTTTAAAAAAAAAGTAAGTTAAAAAAAGCGATTTTAAAACTTTCTTCATTAGTGCTCCGCTCTTATTGGTTTTATAGCCTATAAACTTCCTCGATAAATGGGCTATCTAACACTGAAAGAATTTTTCAAATCAGATAAGTAGTTGCTGAGATTAGCGCGTTCAAGCAAACAAAAAAGAAACAAACTTATCAGTTTTATATATATATATATATATATATATAAGATAAAACTCTCTCACCAACGCAACACCCTGTCAAAATCTCCGCTTCTATTATGTTACGTTGCAGAGAAATTACTTTCAGTCTGTTATCAGCTATTTAAGTATTTAAAGCTTTTTAACTATCCCACGAGAACTGTTTAATTTTCGAGATCAAAAGTATCCTATATGTTGACCAGGGATATAAGCTACCACCATACGAAATTTCAAGTAAATCGATCCAGTCGAACGAACAGAATATACATGTACAAACAGACAGATAAACAGAGAAACAAAAAAAATCTAAATTAGTTCTATTTGACTTCTTAGATCCCTTGACTCGGTTTTTAGCATTTTTTTTCTTTGTACACAAATTTGACTTGACAGAAACTTGAACTGTTTGAACGTGATACATATAGGTTAAAATTTAACTTTACTTCCTATTCCTTGTACACTGCTCAGCAACGTGTCATTGCTGTTAAGCAAAAGAAGCGGCAAGAAACTCCCTAGCAACGCGTCTAGCTAAAAATTGTTTTGTTTATATTACTTATTCTGTTTATATCTTAAGTTCTTTTTTTTATAAGTTTTATAAAGAAGTATGTTACAGAATGACTTTTGACGAATTAATGGAGTTGTAGCAAACATTCAATAAGACAGAGACACGATAAAAGGAAATAAACATATTGTTAAATTTTTATACTTATAATAAAAACATGACTTACTTAAATTTTCTTCATATACCTGTGTTGTTTGTGTTGACAGTTACTTTTTAAGTAATATCAACTTATCATTTGTTTATTGGAGCTTTGCTATGTAGTACAGTGTGTCGCAATCTGATTGTGATTAATTATCAAGTTATCATCGATCGGACGTGATTCTTATCGAAATCAGGATAAGTTAAATCCGATAAGTCCATTTTGACATTTGGCAACGTTTAAACGATTTATTTAGATTAAATCCTGTTTTCAAAAATTTGATATGTTTATAATTAACTATATGTGCCTATCTCTCTTTTGTTTCACCATACCCCAATTAACGACATCATCCGCCGAGCTCTTGTCAGCATCACGTACCAGGTGGTGATGGCAAGAGACCGGACGGAGTGTCACTCGTCCCTTGGAAGATGTGTGGGATGCGACCTGTGTTGACACACTGGCCCCGTCACATCTTCCAATGACCGAGTCAGGGGCTGGCAACGACGTCGCTTCAGTTGAAGACGTTAAACGGCGCAAATATATAGCCTTAGGAAAAGGTTACACATTTGTGTCGTTTGGGGTTGAAACACTAGGTCCGTGGGGTCCGTAGACAAGGAGATTATTTAAAGACATATATTAGAAACTCTTTGACACTACCTGTGACCATAAGGCTGGCTCATATTTTACACAAATAAGTAAGCTGGCTGCATGGCAGATGCAGCCAGCTTTCTGGTCACGCTCCTCATTGAGAGTGATCTGCTACATATTGTATTTTAGTTTCGATATATTTGCGCTCTGATACGTATCGAAAACTTATGACACCTGCACACACTTCATCCTATTATGATAATTCTTTTACAGTGCAGGCTGTCAAACTTTAGAATATGCTGCTTCTTACTATCAGTGACGCCAAATCCTTACCAAAATTTAGAAATTTACTCAGAAAACACTATTTATCCATAAATAGCTATGTCTGATTAACACAATATAACCATGCTAATACATTTATTATAATAACATATATGTTTTGTAATATATTATTGTATATTATATTTATAACTATGTATATATGTATGTATTTGTATATTTATTTGTTAAATTAGTTTGAGTATTTATGTGTCCATTGCCTTTTTCCTGCACCACCTACATCGCCTGATTCAAATTTGTTTTTCATTTAGGTTGCCTGGAAGAGATCGCTTTGAGCGATAAGGCCGCCTATTGTATCGCCTAGAAAATATTGTAAATATTGTCTGTTTTGTAATTGTATGTTTTGGTGTGCAATAAAGAGTTATCTATCTATCTATTTGTTATTTAAATGTTCAATAGTGCCGATGTTGTGAAGCTAAAAGAAATCGGTCCATAGCCGACCGACCAAGTAATCTAGGTCTCATTTCCTAAAGAAATTTGCCGTCCAATTACAGTCCAGCAGCTGCTGAATCAAGAGGTGTTCGCGAGTTGCACGTTGGAACGCAGAACCCTCAAACGCGTGTCCGCTTTTCTCTATGATAGCACCCTAAGTATGTATTTTTTCTTAATTGCAAAAGATCAGCAGACAGGATGACAGGAAGGAAAGTTACCATCGCTTATGTACGTTTGCAACACCAAAGACGCTACCTATGTGCTGCTACTCTCAACTCAAGGTTGTTATGGCGGCATACTCTAGACTAGGCGTGGTAGCCATCCAGGCGGGCAAAGAGCCCACCACCTGGCTGTGTATTGTTTTGTCGCCTCTTACGACATCCCTGTCGCAGGGCACAGGAAATTGTATTCTTTCTCCGTTCCTGCACCGATAAAATAATAGGCAAAGCCGAGTGATATCACCTACTGGTAAACATAATAAAGACTTGCTATGAATAGACAATAACTCGGCAAGATTATCCTTGTTAAACCAACAAACATTAGGATACAATGTTTTGGTTTCGACATCCTCAAGGAAGTCCATTGGATTACAAAGGAAATACTATGGATATCTTAATACTTCCTATCGATCGATTCATCCTTTAATGGTGGGTGATCCCATTTTTAAGAAAGGAGAAATATTTTTTCTGCCGCTTTAAACACTAGGAGGCGCTGCCAACGCCTACCCAGCCTCGAGGAAAATTTTCTGGGATTCTGCCCATATTCTGCCTCTATTTTTGCACGGATGGTGTGCAGCTGAAGATTGCTGGGAAACGATGTTCGATGTCTCCCTTCGGGGCGACGATAACTTGCAGAGAATTTTAACACTTCTCACACACTGATTTTAAATGATTGTATATGACTTATTTTTTAAATTAAATGTAAATGTTATTTATATAATGTAAAATAGTAACTATCTTGTTTAACTATGATGAAACGATAGCTTGAACAGTTCACTAAAGTCACCGATAAAAAACACTTCACGCGCGATGATCCTGCTAGAAATCAAACCGCTAGGTTCATAGCTCGAAGGACCAAATATGTAGGGGGTCTTCCTACATAGGATGTTAATGATAGATGTTTTAGAATGTTAATTGTTTATTGCTAAATTATGGTAATGAAAATGATGGTGCTTATGATTAGGCTACGATCAGTGGCTGAAATAAGTACTGATTTAAATATATTGAAATGCACTTGTTGGCGTAAACCGCTGACACGGCAATGTACGGCTTTTTTTTTTGAGGCGAGGGAAAATGCCTAACCTATTTACGCACTCTCTGGGCCGTCACTAGGAAACGGCACGCATCCACCGGGGACGATAACGCTAGCAATTGTATGCTTTATTTGCGCTCCGTCCGCGATGGATTACACAGAGGAGTGTGGAGACTCCGAGTGATGCCGCACGGGCGAGCAACCTCAATACCCACTAAAAACCCCCTCCTCCCTGTCGACCCTGCGCTTTTGTTTGTTGTGGAAAGACTGAGATATAGAACATAGTTACGCAACATTCGATCCAGCGCAATAAAGTGCCTGAAGTGTGCCCTGGGAGAACACACCCCACTTCGAGACGGGGGCAGATGAATCCCTTGCTTTACCTAGTAGCTAAGGGCCACGGCAATCTACGGCGGTCGCTAGCCCGTCCAACTGTGTCACACAAACATATGACTACAGAGTATACAAACGGAACATATAGATATAAAGTTCTGTTCTAACCCTATCGTAAACAATAACGGAAACAAAATGTTTGTTTATCAGAGTCCGCGGGCGAAAGGGTATCGAATGGCTTTCCTTAATGTAAACACGGGATGCTTCGTTGATTTTAATGTGTTTATTATGGTACCTATCTATACTTTTATATTTCATACAAATATGGAACCCTAGGAAGGGGTCCCTAGGTCCGTGGGGTCCATCGGCAAAGGGTTTCTTCAAAGAAATGTGTAAGAAACTCTTTGATACCACCTGTGATCAGAAGGCTGGTTTTATTTCGCGCAACGAATCATTGTCATATGGCGTGGCAATGCAGTCAGACTTCTGCGCACGCTTCCCTCTGGCAGCGATTTGTTATAATTACTTTATATTAATTTATTTATAATTTAGTTTATTTTTAAGTATTTAGTAAGTTATTCTCATATATATCTACCTATTTTAATGTTATATAAATATGATAATGATAATAAAATATTAGTTTTTTTGTTTATAGAATTAATTTAAAACATATTTTACTTACATAGGTTTCTAAGTAATAGTAAATTGTTCAACCATTTATTTTACCTTTGACGGTTCCACGCCGAAGATATTAGGCAGTAACTGTCACAGGCTACAAATGTCACAATTATCATACGTCAAAGTTCAGGCGATATAATACTGACAATTGAATATAATCAGTATCAATGTAAATCCAAGATGGTCGCCACCACAAATGGCGGATTAGATATTTCTTCATAACCCCCACAATGTATCAAATGAAAAGGCTCAACTGGTGGAATATAGTACATAACGACATAGACACTAGTACCTACTAGTATACACGTAGTAAAAATATTTTCTTTAAATAAAATGTGTTATTAGGCCCGGTTTCCACCAAAGCAGAGAGGAGAGGAGACGCGAGGAGATGCATCTTAAATAACCAATCAGGTTTCGTTATTTCCACATCGAATCGAATCGTATGGAAGTCAGTATTAAAAATCCATTAATCCCTGTCAACGGTGGCCTGGAAGAGATCGCTTTGGACTATCTCTTGTATTTTTCTATTTCTGTTTATCTATGTTTTGGTGTACAATAAAGTGTTGTCTATCTATCTAATTTATAATCAATATAAACTGACGGACTCATAAACTGCATCAAAGTTCAGGACTACTTTGAAGTGATTTTTTTAAATAAAATTGTAGCATTGGTGCGGGAGGGCTTGGATCAACGAACGATTGGTAGAAATTTAAATTTAAACCAGTCTACGGTTTCTAGAATATACAGAAGGTTTGTGGAGACAGGTTCTTACAGAAGGAGACGTGGTACAGGCAGGACTCGAGCAACCACCGGTCGTGATGACCGATTTATTGTTATAACTTCCCTGCGAAATCGTTTCCTCACGTCTGTTAAAATCAAAAGAGAGCGTAATGAAGTGCGTTGAGTAAACGTGAGTGCACGAACAATAAGAAAAAGGTTAAAGAAAGCGGATATCATCCCTTTTAGACCAGCAAATGGTCCAAAGTTGTCTGTAGCTCACAGACAAGCTCGCTTAAGATTTGCGCGTGATCACCTGAATTGGACAGAAGAGCAATGGACCTCCGTATTGTTCACGGACAAGTGTAGGACATGTTTATGTGGTGCAGATGGTCGCAGAAGATTCTATCGTCGACGAGCGATATGCTCAAAGTTGCATTGAGGAGCGTGTTCCTTTTGGAGGCGGTTCGTGTATGGTCTGGGGTGGCATATCGATGAACGGGCGAACAGAACTTGTGTTCATAGACATGGTCCGTCAAAACGGTAATAGAGGGGGTTTGACTGAACATCGCTACATAACAGAGATCTTAGAAGATCACGTAGTGCCTTACATGGGATTCATAGGCGAAAATTTTACTTTAATGCAGGATAATGCCCGGCCGCACGCTGCTGCACAAGTTCGACAATATTGCGAAGAGGTTGGTGTACAATGAATTGGCCAGCACGCAGCCCGGATCTTAATCCCATTGAGCATGTTTGGGACAATTTAAAAAGAGCTGTATATGCGAGAAACCCTTTGCCCACGACAGTGGCAGCACTAAGAACAGCACTTTCAGAAGAATGGGACAATATTCCGCAAGATCTTTTAATAACCCAAATAAAACCTATGCGGAACCGATTAGAATCCGTAATAAGGGCACGTGGAGGTAATACACCTTATTAAAACAAATATAAACCCCTGCATAAAGTTTGTGTCTATTGTTAAAACCAATTTTTTAATTAAACCAATTTTCCTTAAATTTCAGTTTTTTCTTAAAAAAAAAAGTCTTAAGGTCCTTTCCAGTACACTAACTTAAACTTAAGGATATGACCCTACGCTGTTTCAAAGTTCACGAACCAATCTAGAGGTTTCAATTTAAATCTGTATAGAAAGTTTACATACTTGGTTAAAATATTTATTTCAAAGTCGTCTATTACTTTGATGCAGTTTATGAGTCCGTCAGTGTATATTTATTTTAACTAGTGGTCGCCCGTGGTCGAATTTATTTTTTGTCAAAGAATATACTTCTATAATCACAAATTTCGCCAAGGCAGCAATAAACAAAAGAGTATAATATGTTATATGCGTGTGTGTTAAATACTTGGTAGTGTATAAGTTTGTTTTATTGATGTAATGTATTCTTAAGGCATAATTTAAAAAAAAATTAAAGTGCGAAATTTCATCCGTCCGCGCAATTTTCGTAAAGTTTTTGCTTCACGTATTACTATAAAGATTCATTTGGAGCATTTTAGGTTTCTTGTATAAAAAACTTGGCCTCTGGGACTCCAAACACATTTTGATACCGGCCCGTTTAAGGTAAGCTACGCCACTGCCAAGTCACCCAGAGTATTTTAACTTAATCCACAAAATAACCTGTTTAAGTGTTTATCTCTGAAACTTTTTGAGGACGCGGCGTAAAGGTAAGCACCGAATCTGCCTTTATCCAGCCGGCAGTTTACACAACGCCCAAATCCATTTGAGGAGGCCAACGAAAAAAGGCAAACGTCAATCACATCAAGCGCGGCGCGGGCGCCATTTTAACACAAACACTAGTTATGAATTCACTAAAATAACCCGCCCGTGTTTACCTTTTCACCCTTCCATCTTGCGGTTAAAATATAGAATTACCTTCCAACAACATTAACTTGCATCTGACATAACCTAGAACACACCTTACACGATCTTCTCACCATGCACAAAGAGTCGAATTTGCGTTGGAGAGATAATGAATCGATAGAAAAATGTGTTTGCGACAGCATATTCCGATGTGCCGTAGTGAAAACAAACCGCGTTTGACTGAGCATTATGTATTTTGGCGCCAAAACAAACGTCACTTTGACAGCGCGGCGGGCGGCGGCAATACGATATGTCTATGGGTAATGTTTGTTCCCGTTTACCGATGTCCGGATAAGCGGGTTTTCGATTACAAGCTTATTTTGTGTAGTTTTTTTCTTTGGGAATGTGAATTACATCTGCTTGGAATTTGTTGGTATATAGATAGGTTGTACAGGACAATGTAACACAACCTAATAATGTTAACAATATCTTGAACTAGATCAATTAGCTTAAAAAAAGATTGTATATTCTAGCTGTCTAATTTATAGGAAGGTAGTGAAAGTTCGAACGCTTCTTTAAGAACCATAAAGAAGCATACATACATACATATGTAGGTATGTATGTATGCTTCTTTATGGTTAAGCATGAAAGTAGGATAAACGCAGTTGAAATGAGAGCTTTGAGAAGTATATGTGCGGTTATCGTGAATGATATGATAAGAAACAGTGTGATAAGGGATCGTTGTGGATTGAAAGAAGATGTAATAACAAGAGTTGAAAAAGGAAACTTAAAGTGGTTTGGACATGTAGAGAGAATGGATAAAAGTAGAATCACAAAACAGGTGTATGACAGTTTAGTGAATGGTAGAGTTGTTGCCGGTAGACCGAGACGAACATACCATGATCAAATATCAGAATTGGGATTGTTCACTTTTTCTCAATCTAGCTATTTCAAAAACCATATCGAGGAATAGTGTCCCTATGTCTAATTAAAATTCCAAAAAACATACGATCTTCTTGTATTTTGTAAGAAATGTGTTTGACCTTTATTTGATCTTACTAAATCCAATCAGGTGGGCCGTCTGCCTATTTGCCTGCTTCAGGTGTAAAAAAAATCTAGCTGTACATTATTTGATTTAAGTCCTGTAACACGGATTTATCCCTAAAGATCATTTTAAAAAATTTAACGATAACTACTTGTAGAAAATAATAATGGTTGAACACGAAAAATTATAAGCCTAGAGACAAAAAACAATAAAATGATCACGATACGTAATGAGTAATGACAGTGACGTTTAATTAGTAGCACAGATTACTATGATTATATATAGATAAAACTTACTTTTATTATTTTTGTTTTCTAGGCAAAGAAATCAATGTAAACTTGTCTCCTATGACGTCATCGGAGAAATAATTTTAAAATCGAATTATAAAAAAACGGAAGCTTAAAATACAAAAATATTCAAATTAGTATCTTAAAATACCCTATTTTACGTAATAAAAATATAAAATCAGAGGGTAATTTTTTGTGAACAAACCCCATTGTTGAAGAGAGATCAGTTAAAAATCATTTCAAATAAACGTGCTTGTATAAAGAGGGTAATGAAAGTAGGTGAAGCGAGTTGTTTGTCAGGATCGTCGCAAATGGAGATCCATAGTCTCTGCCTACCCCCATGGGAAACAGGCGTGATGTTAATAACCATAAAGAAGCGTTCAAACTTATTCTAACTCTCTATGAATAACACCGTTAAAGCTATAGATGTAGACACACCGGCACAATTAGTGGAACGATGACTTTAAGGATTGTATTAAGTAGACTGAAAGAAGTGGCTTGGGGCTAGGTCTGGCGAGTAAGTCGGATGGTCAAGCAGTTCAAACCGGAATTCATGGATTTTCGCCATGGCAAGTAAGTCGGTGCGTTCTTGGTAAAACAGGATTATCTTTTTGTTTCTTATTTAAGTGGTAGTCACCTTCAAGACCGGCAGCACCTCTGGTATTGCTTATGTCATGGAGATGTCGCTAACCACTTTCCATCACAGTGGGTCCGTCAGCCTGTCTGCTGTGTTTCAGAACTTAAAAAAATCTATTGTAGATTAAAGAGCATGTATAAGTAGGTAAGTATTGTATACTTACTTTAGTATATGTTACCTTAGTAACTTAAGCTACTCACCTAGTATAATCCCTCTTGCAGTAGGTCTTCCCGTCCCTGACGAAGCAGGTGCACGACTCGTCGAGGAACTGGCGGCACTCCTGGCACTTGAGGCAGGCTGCGTGCCACTCCAGGTCCGGCGCCACCCTCAGGATGTACTGGTCGTGGATTTGACCCCCGCACCCCACGCACAGCGACAGCCTGAGCTTCTCTGTAATAGGAAGACAGAATTCGATAAAAACTGCAAAACAGAAGAATTATAACTTCTACACAGGGACGCAAATTCTGTGGGTGCTCGGGAGCTGAAACACACATGTGAGTTAAATGGTTACTTATTTATTTAGGTTTATGGCTTGGCAGCTAGGCCTTTAGGCCAGGTCTTAGTTTACAATATAGTTTCTTCATTTTCTTATGCCTATGTATAGCGCAGCTGAACTGTAGATTATCAGCTAGTGCCATTCAACGAAGTTCTTGTGAAAACTCGAAAGGCCACATTTGACTACACAGTTCACATTCTCACAAAACCCATAATTACTACTCAAAAACTATCAATATCCTACATCATTTTAGAGTAACGTTACACATTTTTAGAAATTAAAACTTCACAGCACAACATCCTTCAGTTCCCGCCAAAAACTTCGGGTCCGGAGCACCAATGACCATCATGACCGATGGACATGACTTTTATCTGTGCAGGAACGGAGAAAGAATACAATTTCCTGCGGCCGGGCGGCCTGTAGTAAGAGGCGACAAAACAACCCACAGCCATGTGGTAGGGAATTTACCCGACGGGATGGCTACCACCCCTGGTCTAGACTATGCCGCCATAACAACCTTGAATTGTGTTCCGGCATTAGTGACCAGGTTCCAATCTCCTTCAGAGAGCAGCAGCGCATTTGTAGTGCCTTTGGTGTTACAAGTCACCATAGGCTATGATAGCCACTTTCCATCACGTGGGCTGCCTGGCTGTCTGTTAAACTTTCCATTACATCATAAGATAATCAGTTTCGCAATAAAAAATTAACATTCGAGAAAAGCTTAATTTAATCAAAATATGTCCATCTGTTACGTCAACACTATCGACATTACAAAAGTCAGCCCAATTTAAATTAATTTGACAAAACGGTGTTAAAATACCGCGCCCAATAATAACGACGGAATAACATCTGTCCACAATTATAAATAGACTTGCATGAATACATTATACTACACATACACACTATCTCAATGGACATTTCCTAAAATGTAAACAAGCATAATGTGTGCTTTATTTTATCGATGGGTGAAAGGCTATTTGTTTTAAACGACACTTTTATAAATTGTCGAGAGAAAAGTTTAAAGTTTCTAATGACCCAGAAAAACACATCACTAACGAACTATGTCCCATATTTAAAAAAAAGAACATCTGTAGACTGAAACTAGAGATTAGGTTCTTTATATTTCTTTAAGTTGAGACATTAGGATTAAAAAATCCATCGTGTTGAGTATCACACAAAATGTCGCTTAAAACAAATAGCCTTTCACCCCTCGTTATAATGTTGTTTTACACTTTATATTAAAATGTGACAAATTGATTGCAATGTATATTTTGTATAATTTGATTATTTTATTACCTTATTTACTAAATTACAATAAATAAACAAACGTCATTCATTAATTAATATGTTGAATATTTATGTCTACAAATAATACAACTATATTATAAATTAAACTCTACTATTAATTAAACTGAAAATAAACTTCAAATTATAATTAAATGTATATAAATCATACATTTAGCTAATGAACACATAATGTAGTAATTAATTAATTAATATGAACTATTATAGTGAAGTAAAGTTATATTACAATCTATCTATAATCCCTTAAGACTATAAGTAGAATACTGAGCCTAGGTCATCGTAATCAACGGGTAGGGTTCCTAGAAGACTGGATACGTTACTTCGCTGGATTAATCTATAGGTACATATAATAAAATTGTAGAAGTCAAATTTCTGTACAATAAAAAAAAATGATAAAAACCAAGGTAGGGGGATGTAATAAGTGAAATAGAACTAATTTCGATTTTTTTCAATTTTCTCTGTTTGTCTGTTTATCTTTTTGTCTGTCTGTTTGTACCGGGTGATCTCCGAAACGACTAGACCGATTTACATGAACTTTTGTATGGTGATAGCTTATATCCCTGGTCAACATATAGGATACTATATAAGGTTATGGGCTATATACCATCACGCTAAGAGCAATAGGATCGGAGCACCAATGAATGAATGTGTGTTTAAGTGGGTTCCCGCATAGTTTAGATTTGCAATGAGAACCGGTAGGTAGAACTGAGATCGGGTTCTAGAATCCTCCTAATCACCGGGAGCGATTCTGGTGATTTTGTTTTTGTGTCATGAAACAAAGTCTTTTGGGAATTCAGAATATATGGCGGTACGAAGTTCGCCGGGTCAGCTAGTAATTAATATACCTAATTAAATAATCAACATGTTAGATTGTACGATTATAAATAAATAATTATTGATCAATATTACTTATAGTTATAATATGCTAATAATATGTTGATTTTTACTGAAAATGTGATGTACGATCGTGAGCATTGGGAAATGATATAATATAGGTATTTTGTATGTTTTTGATTCTATTGGCGAACTTGGTCGTTAGGATTAGTCTTCTTTTTATTGAGTGTTTAACGTTATAATTCCTTCTTTACTTGTCTATTTTATTATTTTATGCATACATTTTATAATCCACTAGCTACATACTTTTTCCACTTAGTACATATAACCATTCCATACAACTAACAATTATTTAGTACTGCTTTCTTTGCGATTTGATACTGTGAAGTCTTGGTAGCTTAGTGGTTAGATCAGTCGCATCCCAATCTTAGAATATGAATCCGAATTTCGGTCGGAAAGCATGGCAATTGTTATGTGCTAACGGTGAAAGAAAACATCGCGATGAAACCAGCACATGACCAATGTATCAAACCCACCAATCCGCCTTGCGTAACGGATACATAGTCCATTCCTCTAACAATTCGTAGTTCCAAGCCCAACAGTAGGACGTACGCACAAAGTCGTTTATTGCTTTCCCTGTGACTTTGATAGTGCCACAAAAATACCTACTTCATGTCTTTCATAGTTCCGAAGACAATACTCACCGAAAACCAACAAACGAAAATAATGTCGCTTACATACTTATTTATATCTGTGGAAAATGAATTAAGATTGTTTACGTTAAAGTAAAAATCCAACGAACTGTATATATGTGACTTGACAATGTACTAATAATAATGAAATTATGAATAAATTATACTATATTGTGTCTCGGCTCCACTTTAATCGATATTCTGGAGGCGGGGTCAGTGCCCGCCCTGGCGCGGGGCGGCACTAAGAGACCTATACCTGTCCTTCTCTGGTAGAGCGTCTCTTTCTGGCACGAGGACAAGGTCTATACCACTCTCCTTTGTTGCTATAGAGCTCCGATATGCCTACTACATGTTTTGCTATAAGGATCGGCCTTGTATACCTATCGAAAGTTAACTTGCTTAACCTATCAATACCTACATAACATAATAAAAGTGTAGCGGTCGAATTTCTGTATACACTGAAAAAAAATGCTAAAAATCGAGTCAGGGGAATGTAAGAAGTGAAACAGAACCGATAGCCGATTCGGAGCAGTTTGGCAACAAACACCGCGACACGAGAATTTTATATATTAGATATACCTACATCATAATGTTAATAAAGTTATAATGTTGCATACAGCAATCCGGTCATGGTCCGATGCGCATGCGTCTTCAGCCACAAAAACATACTTTTATCGCCCCAACCGATCAATTACTCATACATGACACATAATGCAAAATGTTTTGTTTGTTTTTGAATTACGAATTAAGTATTGTGTATTAAATTTCATGTAATTTGAATAACACACGGTCATGTAAATTTTTAATTATCAAAATACACTATAATGCTGAGATCAGACGGATCAACCAAATTGAATTAATTTGCTTGACACATCACTAAAGAACACTACGATAGATATTCAATGCAATTCAATGATTCTGTTGAAGTAAACCTCTTCATTTCAACAAGAACCTTTTTTTGTAGGGTCTTCTATATTAAAATAATATTATAATATAGTACATCTTAGCGTCTGTTGTTTACTAGGTTTCCAAGAAAACTGTAAACTGCTACACGTATATGATTGTCAGGAATAAAACTCTGCTAATCTTTACATATAATAAAATAGTAGAGGTCAAATTTCGGTATTATGACGGTCGCCTGCCAATATATTTTCAATAATATAATTTATATTCGTAATAATTTGAGTGCCTACAAGCGGTATAAGGATGTTCACAATTTCAACACCAGGCATTGTCTTCTTTCTTGGGGGTTGGTATACGCTTCTTCAATAAGATTCCGAGTGAAATATTAGATCTGCCCTTCACTAAATTCAAAATAAAAATAAAAAGTATATTGCTTAAAAAGGGATACTACACTATTGAAGAATATTTAAATGACAAAACTTCATCTACATAACAGCTCGCTCCAACCTCTTATACTGTGTTTTGTACGAGTATAACGTTTTTATCTTGCCGTACTTGTAAGGAATATATGGAGATATGTTGCAAAAAAAATAATTACGTTACGTCTTTATATTTATAACTATAATTATTTTCTATCCTTTTATTGCGCTTTTGTCTTATTGAATATGCACTGTTTGCTACAACTCCATTAATTCTTCAAAAGTTATTCTGTAACATAATTCTGTATAAAATCTTTTTTTTTAAAAGTACTTACTTAAATGTAAAAAATAGAACAACAAAAATAAAGAAAAACAATTTTTAGCTAGACGTGTTGCTGGGGAGGTTCTTGCCGCTTCTTCTCCTTAACAGCAATAACACGTTGCGAAGCGGTGTACATAGACTAGGAAGTAAAATTAAATTTTAACCTATATGTATGACCTTCAAAAAGTGTTCTCCAGTGGAACTTATTTTGAATAAAAACTTTTGAATTTGAATTTGAATTTGTACAGTGAAAAAAAATGCTAAAAACCGAGTCAGGGGGGTGTAAGAAGTGAAATAGAACTAATTTAGATTATTTTCAATTTTTTGTTTCTCTGTTTGTACCGGCTACTCTCCGAAACGAATGAACTGATTTACATCAAATTTTGTATGGTGATAGCTTATATCCCTGGTCAACATATAGGATACTTTTGATCCCGAAAAATTAAAGAGTTCCCGTGGGATAGTTAAAAAGCTTTAATTACCTACTTAAACAGCTTATAACAGACTGACAGTAATTTATCTGCAACGTAACATAACAGAAGCGGAGATTTTGACAGGGTGTGGTGTCGGTGAGAGTTTTATCTTATATATAGGTACTAATATATAAAGCTGATAAGTTTGTTTCTTTGTTTGCTTGAACGCACTAATCTCAGGAACTACTGGTCTGATTTGATTTTTTTTCAGTGTTAGATAGCCAATTTATCGAGGAAGGTTTTAGGTTATAAACCATCATGCTGAGAGCAATAGGAGCGGAGCACCAATGAAGCACCAATGTTTCAAAATCGCGGGATATTTTTAACTTACTTTTTTAAACTATTCCACGCGAACGAAGTCGCGGTTAGAAGCTAGTCCATAATAATATGTGCCGTATTATTTCCTGGTCCATAACCAACAGATTCAGGTCCATGTTTATATGGTTCACTTTGGTTGATTCATACATATTGAAAGATATAAATGAACCGTCTAATGTCGGCTAACAGACCTAATATTGATTTAATTAATTTATTTGGGAAATATAATTCTTACAATATAAATCATCTAATATAATCTATCTAATACTAATTAAAAATAATTCATGATACGCATTTGGGTCATACAACTATAAGAAAATTATATTATATTTGATACAATAATGGAAAATTTTATTTAAAAAAACGAATTATTATTATTAAATTATAATACAAGACCACACATAAATATATAATATGTCTATTTATCTATATCATTTTTAAGTCATAATTATCATGTCATAAAAATCGTGATACATGTCTAAAGGTCAACCGAGATGGCGCCAAACGTTTGGTAGACGTCACACGCGACCAGAAGGCTGGCGTTTATTTCGCGCAAAGACTAGGCATCGCTACACAACGTGGTAACGCCGCCAGCCTTTTGGGAACGTTCCCGGTAAATGACAGTGGTTTGGGACCATTAAATCATCTTTAGACGTTTTTCCTCTTTGTTATTTAGTTTTAGTTTTTATATAGTTCATAGTATGGTTTGTAGTTTATAAGTTAATTTATTTTTAGTGATACATGTTAAATATAAAGTCTTTATTTATAAGTTGTCTGAAAGAGTTGGTCTGAAAGAGAGTGTCGGGGTGAAGGTAAGGAAAGGAATGCTCCGGTGGTTCGGGCATGTGGAAAGAATGTATGATGAAAGAATGACTAAACAGATATACAATGCAAAAGTGGATGGATGCAGAAGTCGCGGAAGGCCACGACACACCTTCCATGATCAAATTGATCGTGTACTAGCAGAAGGTGATGTCAGGAGCCTTAAGAACAGGCGAGCGTGCATGACAAGAGCTATGAATGTCAAAGAAGCAAGTGAGGTGTGTAAGAATAAGCCTAAATGGCGCTCTGTTGTTCGTGCCTACCCCGCAAGGGACCTGGCGTGAAGTTATGTATGTATGTATGTATGTATGTATTATTTATAAATGTATGCCCATAAACATCCCACTGCTGGGCTTGGGCCTCCCAATTATTGGGGAACTGACAGTAGGTATACTCGCCTTGATTTTATGTATACAGGAGTACCTAGTAATAAACTGATAGGTATTTCCACCTTTTAGATTACAAAAAGCATTAACCTCTTTCTTAGGGGCTGGTATACGCTTCTTCAATAAGATTCCGAGTGAAATGTTAGATCTGCCCTTCACTAAATTAAAAACCAATTTAAAAAGTATCTTGCTAAAAAAGGGATACTACACTATTTTATAAATGACTTAAATGACAAAACTTCATTTACATAGCAGCGCGCTCCAGCCTCTTAGACCTTAATCTGTATAACGTTTTAATTTTTCCAAACATGTAAGGAATTTATGGAGATATGTTTTAGTACAAACTTAGTTAGTAGTTAGTTGGTCTCATCATTATTACAACAATATTAATAGTCTTATTTCCTCTTACTTTGTCTTGCTGAGCATGCACTGTTTGCTACAACTCCATTAATTTAAAAAAAAAAATATTTTTAAAAAAAGAGGAGAAAAGCGTTCTTTAGCTAGACTGTTGCTGGGGAGTGTTTTGCCGTTTCTTGTGAACAGCAAAATCACTTTGCAAAGCAGTGTGCATAGCATAGAAAAAATACATGACTCTTAATTTGGATCACCTTCAAAAATGGTCTTCATTAGAAATTAGTTCAGGTAAAAACTTTTGAATTTGAAAATATACCTACAATGTAAAATACATGATTCTGCAGTCACAGGTGGCGCCAGCACCCCCTTTTATAAAACCTCAATAAAACTTTCGCTCAACGTCTTATAAAACATATAAACTTAAATCACTCGAAAAATGGCTACTTTTATGAGTGATCTTTTTAATTTCATTAATGAACTTTATGATCATATCAAATTAATCCAAAAATTCGAAACTGTGAATGTTTAATCTTCATAATAAAACACAAAAACCTCTCTTCCTAACGACTCATTAGCAATTTCTTAATTGCTATCCTTTCAGTTCAAAAACCATATAAATTTCGAAGATAAAACGTGTTTTATTTCCTACATTTTTCAAACTAATTATACAATATTTTATTATTAAAATTTTCATTATCAACCAAAAATTATACTAAAAATTAAAATAAGATAATTCACACAAACCGTTAAAAAGCAAGTTTTTATTTGTATGTTTATTTATAACGTTAGCAACAAAAGAACCCA
The DNA here is from genome assembly GCA_012273795.1 of Dendrolimus punctatus. Lineage (NCBI taxonomy): Eukaryota > Metazoa > Arthropoda > Insecta > Lepidoptera > Lasiocampidae > Dendrolimus > Dendrolimus punctatus. Next base: position 9,180,619 of record CM022551.1, on the reverse strand, counting down.
CAGCCGGGTGGCAGGGCATTTACCCGTCTGGATAGCTACCATCCCTGGTCTAGTATGCCGCCATAACAGCCTTGAGTTGTGTTCCGGCATTACTGACCAGGTTCCAGTCTCCCTTAAGAGAGCAGCAGTGCATTTGTAGCATCTTTGCTGTTGCAAATGTCCATAGTTGATGGTGACCGCTTTCCATCAAGTGGGACGTCTGCCTAAGACTAAGGGAACGAGACAGATACAGTCAACTCGTCACGGTTATTCTCGCTCTTTTCTCTTCTGCCGTGTGGTTTTTTGCACATATTTTTACTCTGATAAATAAGATCGTGGACGATGAGGTTTTCGACGTCGCCATTGCAGTCGCGTAAGCGAAACAGGGCCAAGATTGCATATCAAGCAACACTCTGCCATTTCCGCTTGCGAATAAAGTTAAATACAAATCATTTTGTGGAATTAAATACAAAAGATCAGAGTAGAACTATATAATATATATACATAGAAAGCCTATATATTAAAATTGTACTAGGAAGTAAGGAAACGTAGGAATTAGAATAGAATATATAAGTAAAATATATAAATATAATATTGTAAACTAGTAAATAAGAAAATGTAATAGAAACTAAGTTTGAAAAGAAAGGAAAAGGAAAAAATAATCCCTCATTTATTTTTCCAAAAATGGCATTAAAAGAATGAGAAAATATAAAAGACAAGAAAAAGAAACACTCTGTCTTAGCCCACGATGAAGGAGATTGGTGATTAAAAAATGACGGCGTATGTCTTGGGACGTAAATTAAAGTAATCTAACGAGAGAGAAAGGGAAGCCAGACAGAATGACGCCGTAACGCGTTAGGTAACGAAGCGGTTTACTCTCCCATTAGAAGTTATCACTTCAAAAAAGTATATAGATTATTTGCTATCTCTTTTCTGCGCAAACGACGACTGCCAATTGGGATAGTTCACTTTTTTTTCAATCCAGCTATTTCAAAAACCATTTTGAGGAATAGTGTCCCTAATCATTTCTGTCTAGTTAAAATTCCAAAAAAACGTACAATCTTCTTGTATTTTGTAAGAAATGTGTTTGACCTTTATTTGACCTTACTAAATCCAATCAGGTGGGCCGTCTGTTTGCCTGCTTCAGGTGTAAAAAAATCTAGCTGTACATTATTTGATTTAAGTTCATTACATGGATTTTTCCCTAAAGATCACTTTAAAAAATTTAACGATTACTATAGAAAATAATAATGGTTGAACACGAAAAATTATAAGCCTAGCGACAAAAAACACTAAAATGATCATGATACGTAATGAGTAATGACAGGGACATTTAAATAGTAGTAGCACAGATTACTATGATTAGTAAGTTTTAATATTTTTGTTTTCTAGGCAAAGAAATCAATGTAAACTTGTCCCGTATGACGTCATCGGAGAAATAATTTTAAAATCGAATTATAAAAAAATAAGACTTAAAATCCAAAAATATTCAAATTAGTATCTAAATTTTTTTTTAATATACTTTATATTTTACGTAATAAAAATATAAAATCAAAGGGTAATTTTTTTTTTAACCTTCCCCATTGTAATTACAAGATGTGTAAAACTGTAACAAATGTACGAAGTCATACTTAAATGAAAAGAGGCCAAAAAATATACGCCGACCACTTTTGGGATGATAAAGAGATTAATTACAGAACTGCAAAATAAAAATGTTAACTAATTTTTTTTAAAGAAATAATAAATTTGATATCTCTCATTGTTGATACGGTATGCTGGTTTATTGCTGAAAGAATTTTATTATCCAAGATGAATTCGCTAATGAAATTAAATTTAATTAATTACTTCGAAAAGTCTAAAGAACTTTTTACACTGCTCTGATTAACAGACGCAATATTTACTATTGCCCCTTATTTCATCCTAAAATTCTATCTTACACATGAAATGAATACCCCTGTTCATTTCATGGGGAAGATAAAACTATATGACGATAAGCACAATGCTAATTTTTAAATTTTAAATTATGCATAAAAAGTACATTTAAATCAAGGCTTAGATACGCTTGGCCTTAGGAGAGACTTTGCTTCTCTCTGCGTATTGTACCGACTGTATAACGGGGAGTGTTCCGAAAAAACTGTTTAGAATGGTGCCTTCGTCCTCTTTCTACCATCGCACCGCTCGCCATCGGTTGGGAGTTCACCCCCAAATCCTCGAGCCACTTCACTCATGTACGCTACGGTTCTGTAGAACGTTTCTCTTGCGTACCGTGGGGATTTGGAATGAGCTCCCGGCCGAGGTTTTCCCACAGCGCTACGATATGGAGTTTTTCAAAAAGAGTGTCATAAAATTTCTTCGAGGCCGGCAGCGCGTTGGTGACATCTTGATGTTGCAAACGTCCATAGGCGACGGTAACCGCTTTCCACCAGGTGGGCCGTCAGCCTGTTTGCTGTACTCCAGCTATAAAAAAATACCATGTATTTGACACTCACACGCATATATACTCTTTTGTTTATTGTTAAAGTCAAACTTACAGGTTCCAGCCCCCTTTAGAGAACCGTGTTACAAATATCCATAGGCGATGGTAACCGCTTACCATCAGCTGGGTCTGCCTGTCTGCTGAGCTCATGTAATAAATTAAATCGATCGAATTTCTACGCCGGACAGTTGTTGATTTCTTTTGAATTTCCTTTAAGTAACACAAAAAAAGTTCTTGTGATTTTTAAAAGTTGAAATAATTTTTTTTTTTTTTAATTTTCATAATTTCTTTCTTCACATTTAATAAAAACATTGAGAGATATATTAAGACTTTTTAACGTATTATTAGCAGCCAATTAATACCTTTACGGGCTCTATTGAGTCTTTATTAAAACAATTAACAGCGCCGTTAAATCTTCAATAATTAAGCAGTTATAAAAGGTAATGATAGTGCAGTATTACTTTTTACTTTATTACTTCAGTCAAGTGTCTAGATCTTAATGTCGTATTTATCTATTACATCAAAATTATAAACAAGTACAATAAATAACTAAAACAAAGTTTTAACGGTTTTAAGCGCTGCATTTTAATTTTAGACATACTAGTATGTAAATGATGTTAGAATTTATTGTAGCGTGTGTCCACATTCCTAGTATAATATATCAATGCTATTTGCATTTTAATTACCTATATCGTTAATATTAGAAACGAACGTTCTGTAATTTACTATGGTCTAGGTGTTTAGGGTCGGTCTCTGAGTTCTCTCTATTGTATATTATAATTACATATACCAGTGGTCGCCCAGTGGTCGAAATTCGACCATAATTAATTTAAATTATAAGTTTCAACATTATTAAGGTTCTGCTGTCAAGTCGCGGAAGGCTACGACACACCTTCCATGATCAAATTGATCATGAATCAGCACAAGGTGATGTCAGGAGCCTTAACAACAGACGAGCGTGCATGACAAGAGCTATGAATGTCAAAGAAGCACGTGAGGTGTGTAAGAATAAGTAATAATAATAATGGCGTTCTGTTGTTCGTGCTTACCCCGCAAGGGACCTGGCGTGAAGTTATGTATGTATGCTGTCAAAGACTTATACTTCTATAATCACAGATTTCGCCAAAGCTACACTATTAATTTGAGTTGAACAATAAACAAAAGAGTATATATGCGTCTGTTTTTCAAATACATGGTAGTGTGTGAAATGTTTCTTTTATTGATTTATTTTTTATGCATAATTAAAAAAATATATTAATTATTCTGTACTCCCCTATATAAACTATATAAAATATAAATATATAACAACAGCCCATAACTGTCCCACTGCTGGACTCGGGGCTACCACTGTAGGGGAATGGACAGTAAACCCGCCACGCTTGTCCAAGGCGGCTTGGCAGGTTTGACACATCGGTTATCTCGATGTGCAGGTTGCATCACGATGTTTTCCTTCACCGTTATTATCACGTGGTAATTGTAACAATATGCACATTAGGTCAGAAAACAGCCTAAGAGGTGCATGCGTTCCGGCCAGGATCGAAGCCGCGACCTTTGAGTTTAGGACACGTTCGCTGTAAGTGTGCGAAATTCCATACTCCGCCGTCTGCTCAATTTTCGTTAAAAGGGGTACAAAGTTTTTGCTTCACGTATTAATTAATGATATACATATACAACGTGTTTCATTTCAAATGACAATAAATCATAATTTTATCAGTCTTACTCCATACAAAGTTTTTGGTACTATTAAATCAACCGTAATGTCAAAATTTTAAAAAAGCAATTTCCGAACAAATTAATTACGATAAAAAGACAATAAAAACAGAACATCTTGTAAATATTGGTTCACTGACCTTGGTAAGAATGAACATCTTCCGCGTTTAATGATGACGAGACGAGCTGCCAACATGATACGTTTGATCACTAACCTACCGATTTAGTCACAATAACAGATTCATGTTGTTGTAAAATTCTGAAATGAAAAATGAGGTCCTGCGGCTAAACCAAAGAAGCTACCTGGATTCGTTTTTGTATTTGGGTAGAGTACGTCATGATGAAAACGTGGTCTGATTTATTGTCGTAAGGTCTGAAACACGCTGTATATATGTAATGAAAATGATACCAAAGGAACGTATGTATAAACGTTAAATACTCAGTATATTACAATGTAAATGGAACGCGACCTAAGTCGCACACTTGAAAATTACGAATGACGTAGGAAACAAATATAAGTTTTAACAAGTGTTCACTTTTTAATAACAGTTTTAAATAATATTTCAACTAGAATTTAAGTGAATGGGCTTTGAATGTCGTTTCTTTGTCCTTTCAGGTAAGCCTAGTGCATATAATGTTAGTTATTTATTGTATGTTTAGGGTACCTAATTGTAAGTACTAACAAATAAAACTTTGTCCTTTCATAGAAACACATCGTTTTCATTCCTTAAATTGATTAATTTAAATAATAAAGAGTTTTATTATAAAAGAATATTATACATATACAAGCGTTATTAATTACCTTAGCTTGGGAATACACAATGTATGTTTGTCTGCTGAATTATTACTATATTATAATATAATAAAGAAAGTGGTAAGGTACATTGCAGACAAGCTTTGTAAAACACCAACCACTTGTTTGTATGTGTGTGTGTTGGCTGGTTTTAAAAACGCGTGTGTTAGAATTTATTGTGTCAATAATGTTGGCCGCCCTGCGCCGCACCGTGTTCAACTGTAGGGCTGGCACGCAAGGTAAAATTATTGAAATTAACTAATTAGCGGTCCATACATGAATTACGTCGCACGTTATAGAGGATAAGATCGACGAAGTGTGACATTACGTAACAAGGGGGTCCTTCAAAATCTAATGTAATCTGCTGCCTCTTATTGCCAGAGTGGCCAAATCCTTATTAACACTTAGAAATTTGCCCTGAAAATACTATTTGTCCACAAATTTGTGCAGGAACGGAGAAAGAATAATCTCCTGCGGTCGGGCGGCCTGTCGTAAGTGGCGACAAAATAACCCACAATCAGATGGTAGAACATTTGCCCGGCTGGATGTCTGCCTTCCCTGTTCTAAAGCATCTCGTCATATCAACCCTGAGTTATGTTCCGGCATTAGTGACCAGGTTCCAGTCTCCCTTAAAAAAGCATCAGCGCATTTGTAGCACCTCAAATGTCCATAGGCGATGATAACCGCTTTCCATCAGGTGGGCCGTCTGCCTGTCTGCTGAACTCTTGTAATAAAAAAAATAGTCTGATTAACACAATATAATCATGCTAATTAATGTAATAGCTTATGTATTATTGTATTTATTATTATATATAATATATATATATATATATATATATATATATATATATATATATATATATATATATATATATATATATATATATATATATATATATATATATATATATATTGTTATGGCGATATACTTTAGACCAGGGGTGGTAGTCATCCAGTCGGACAAATGCCCTACCACCTGGGTGTGGGTTGTTTTGTCGCCTCTCACGACAGGCCTCCCGGCCGCACAAATTGTATTCGTTCTCCGTTCCTGCACGGATACATGTATATATGTATGTATTTGTATATTTATTTCTCAAATAAGTTTGAGTATTTATGTATCTATTGTCGTTTTCCTGCATCACCTACATTGCCTGAGTCAAATTTCTTTGATTTAGGTTGCCTGGACTCTTCCAGGTGGTCTCTACCACTTTGAGCGATAAGGCCTCTTATTGTATTGCCCTGAAAATGTCGTAAACATGGTCTGTGTTTGTAGTTGAAGTGTAACTTTAGCAAATATTTTTATTATGTATCCTCCATCTATCTATCTGTAAACTACATAAACGACCAAACCAGTAAAACTACCAAAATAACCAAAGTGATGAAAATGGCAAATCACAAAAATACACCTAGGAATTTAGTGTCGCTTTGTCATTTTACTTTTTCGTTTCATCACAACGATGTTAAAGAAGATTCACTTCAAAAAAGCAGACACTTTATTTTCTTAATTACTATAATATATCTATAGAAATATATATACGTGCATACCTTGGGAACGACTTTGCCGATTTTGATGAATATTTTTGTGTATTTTGAGTGGGTTTAGATCCACAATTAGAACGAGTATAGTATAGCAGTATAGCCAGATTAATGAGATGGCAGCCCTACCCCGAATAAGGGAATAAGCGGCGAGTCGGCAAAGCCGCACAAAGACACCGCGCTACACGGCGCGGCTTATCTTCACGACAACCGCACTTGGGAGCCGGGCAGTAAACTAACCGGACATATCGCCACGATATACGTAACATATTGGTATTTAGTGAGTTTATACCAATTACAAACGCCGATGGTGCCTTGACATGTCCAAAATGGAGGTTCAAAGAGTTCAAGCAGTTATAACTCTAGCATCTGTCGAAGCAAAAGTCAGGTTACCGCTATAAATACTGTCTTCAAGTTCAAACTTTGACCTCCAAAAATGTTCATTAGAAATTTATTTATCTTATACTAATATATAAAGCTGAAGAGTTTGTTTGAACGCGGTAATCTCAGGAACTACGGGTCTGATTTGAAAAATTCTTTCAGTGTTAGATAGCCCATTTATCGAGGAAGGCTATAGGCTATATCGTAACGCTAGGACTATTATCCGTAAGATCACTGCTGCTATTGAGAATTAATTCTATACATTCTGGAAAATGAAAGAAGAAGAAATTCTAGGAAAGACAGGGATTTCAGGAACTCAAAGGTGAAATTGGATTAACACTCGTGTAAGAGTATATACACTAGCTGTGCCCGCGACGTCGTCCGCGTGAAAATTGTTTTCAAAACACCCCGATTTTAAAACATTCTTCATTGGTGCTCCGCTCCTATTGGTCTTAGCGTAATGATATATAGCTTATAAGCCTTTCTCGATAAATGTACTATCCAACAGTGAAAGAATTTTTCAAATCAGACCAGCGGTTCCTGAGATTAGCGTGTTCAAACAAACCAACAAACTCTTCGGCTTTATAACCATGTATTTGACACATACACGCATTATATACTCTTTTTTTTGTTTATCGTTAAAGTCAAACTAACAGTGTAGCCTTGGCGAAATCTGTGATTATAGAAGTATTATAATAGTATTTGACACTAACTATTATGGTCGAATTTCGCCCACGGTCGACTTTTATAGTCTATTTAATTATGAAACGACTTGTATGCAAACATGGCGACTCAAATTTCTCCGCGACATCGAGATATTTAAGACGTTAGTTTCTCGACAATTACATTAAGAGGAAACTCGTAAATTAGTATAATTAGCAACCATGGGAAATTAGTAGAGTATCGGTCTGCAGTTGGCGAGAAAGTATAACACAGAGTTGGTAACACCTACAACACAAAACTAATTAGTTAAATTATTATAATTTGTTAAACCGAAATGAAGCGCGTTCTGTCTTTCAATTTGTATTAAATACATACATTTTTTTAAAATAAAACAAGCTTAATATTTAAAAAAGGTATCGTGTCTTTTTTTATTCATTTTTATAGTAGTAAGTTTTATTTTATAGTAAAAAGTTGTTAATTTTGTATATCTATTAGTTACAAAAGAATATTTTTTACTTTAATTACAGATCTGTACTTAAAGATACTCCATAATCTAAGACATTTCTTAGAAGTAACAAATAAGCAATTATCAGTTAAAAAGTCACACAATTATGAAACTTCTTTTTTTTATTTTATTTTTTTATTTTACGAAATTGTCAATGCCTCCTTGAATTAAAATTGAAAGGCCATCTATTTTTGGCAATAGCTATTTTAAATGCACACAAGAAATATATATGTGTTTGTAAAAATAAGTTCTTTATATTATTATTTTTTTGTACTTTTTTTACTGCTCGTTTACAGCATATAGGTTGTTAGCTCATCTGGGGACCAAGTCTGTTATTATAGTCGTATCTGAATGTTCGTTCAGTGGCATAATAAAGGATATATATAACGGTTAGTTTAGTCTGTAAGTTTATTTTTGTAAGTTACCTTTTAAATAAGAAGTAGACTTAAACTTAACTTAAACTCATATAAATGAAGAAAAAGAACTTTATTAGAAGAAATAGCGACGTAATTATATTCCTTATATATTTTTTTTTCTTTTTTTATGTTTGCGTTTTTGAAGAGCCCCATATTGTAGCGCTCTGGGAAAACCGCAGGAGAGAGCTCATTCTACAGCTTGCTCACGTATGGCATAAAAGAGCGAGCGCCACGTACAGTGGATAACTTCCAGGTGTCGAGGAAGTGTGGATGAACTCCCAGTCAACATTATTATATTTTCTGCAAACAAGGTTTGCGATCAGCATATTGCTGTGCCAGAATTATATTTAACAGAACGCTGATTGCCAGTGCAAACCGTCTTTTAGGCGTAAGACTAAAACGACCAATTTTGTTTAATAATAATTAATAAAACTAATTTTACTTATGTCATATGCATGACGATCAGAAAATATTCCCTAGCTTGAATACAAAAATTACAGTATTTCAGATAATGATGCTGGTGTTAATAATAACGTCACAGCGAATAGTATTTTTGGTGGTAATAACATTTTTATGTTTATATCTTCAATTTTAGGGAAATACGCCTACTCTGGTATTTGGTTTCTGTGTCATTCAAGTCTTTATATGGTTATGAGTTGCTATAGGATATTAACGAACTGTTTAATTGCTTTGCTAATTAGCAGATTATATTTAACGTTCAATTATAGCTTGTAGTAGTTAATTTTATCCGTGCAGGAACGGAGAAAGAATACAATTTCCTGCGTTGGGGCGGCCTGTCGTAGGAGGCGACAATACAACACACAGCCAGGTGGTAGGGTATGTGCCCGACTGGATGGCTACCACCCCTGGTCTAGAGTATGTCGCGTTCCAGATTCCCTTGAGAGAGCGGCAGCACATTTGTAGCACCTTTGGTGTAGCAAATGTCTATAGGCGATGATTACCGCTTTCCATCAAGTTTTAACAAGATATTAATAACAGAATTGGACACTTGCATTCAAGATTTTTTTTTTTGAGGCGAGGGAAAATGTTGCCGATTTACGCACAGACTGGGTCCTTGCTAGGGAACGACACACGTCGGTCGGGGGGGGGGGGGGGAGGCATCACTGCAGCAATAGTATGCTCTTGACAGTGATCCGCCCGCGATCGACTCAGCTAGTGTGGAAGATTCAGAGGAAGCTGCATACGGGCAAGCAACCCCAATACCCACTAAAAACCCCTTCCTGTCTGTCGACCCTGCGCTTTAGTTTGTGAAGGAAAGGCTGAGATTTAAAACATAGTTACGCCCAGCCGATCCTGTGCAACAAAGTGCCTGGGGTGTGCCGTGGGAGAACCCACCCCACTTCGTTAGACGGAGGTCGATGGTCCCTTGCTTTCCTAGCTAGCTAAGGGCCCCCCGTAACGGAACCTAACTCAGGGCGGGAAGTAATGCGCGTACCTGCCTCTCTGGGTGCCAGCTGAAGGCCGGCGACCTCGAGTAGACGCATTAGCACGCGCTGCAGGACTCCTCTCCCTATCGCGTTCTGTGGCCTACTTGAGAGACATTACTGTCTCACAAAAAGTGACCGCAGCCCCCCAGTTGTCGCTGCTCTGCAACATAGCTTTAACCAGGTCGCAGAGCGAGTCGACCGGACCTACTTGCGTCTTAAGTTCGAAGCGCTGCGGCGCCCATGTGGCGCACTCGACTAGCGTATGAAGCGCCGTGTCGGGCGCGCCGCATTGGCGACAGTTCGGGGAAGCTGCCCACAATGCGATACAGATACTTATCGAAACATCCGTGTCCGTTAAGTATCTGCTTCGTCCTGAAGGTCAGGGTGCCGCTGGTGCGGTTGACCCATTCCGTCAGCTGTGGCCTGATTGCATCATGGAAGCGGTTTCCCGCTTCCTGATCACCTCGATTTCGACCTGACAGAAGGTCAGGCCTCTAGCTAGGGCATCCTGCCGGATGCGACGCACCGCTGTCAGGACGTCCGCCTGGAGTGCATTCAAGATATTACAGCATGTCTCTACCAAGTCAAAGGTATATACTCCACTACTTCGTTGGCTGCTAGAATGCTCTAAGCGACTCTTCCCAGCTTCGGTGGAGACCAAGCCTAAGTCTAATACATCTTCATATTAGGCGCCACAATTTAACTCAACCAATTCTAACACGTTAAACGCAAGCAAACAGAGAGTTTTACCATTTTTACTGCATCACAATGCCGAGTTAGCTTTCTGACCTGCCATATTTGACCTTATGGTCATTATTTGTAGTTCACATTAGCTCTCGGCCCTTTACGTTCTACCGCGGTAGGACTCGCTAATTTCGTACCTCGATCCTTTCCAAACATCGAAGGTATAAATCAACAAGCCTTCCCTTACGAGTCAGTATCGCTTGAACATGGACCAACTTTTTAAAACGTTCTAAAAAGGATTTCTTGTTGTTTTACTTGCGATTATGAGCTTTAAGGTGGACGTGAAGTTGTGTTAATATATTTGAACAGTTGTTAGTGCTCAGTTTTATGTTGTGGTGTGGTTCGGAGTATTGTTAATTGTTTAAGGATTTGTATTTTGGAATTGCCGAAGAGTATTTACATGATTATAGGCAAGTCTATCTCTTAACAGTGTAGAAGATTGGCTGACATTTATGGACATCATATCAAATGTTTCATTGTGTGATGTGAAGAAATAAAAACATGTAGTACGTCATGTCTTTACTATAACTATAATAATAGTTTCCTTTCCTTTCTCTGTCTTATTGAATATACACTGTTTGCTAAAACTCCATTAATTCTTCAAAAGTCATTCAGTAACATACTTCTGTATAAAACTTATAAATAAAAACTTAAGATATAAATAGAACAAGAAATATAAAGAAAATCAATTTATATCTAGACGTGTTGCTGGGGAGTTTCTCGCCGCTTCTTCTCCTTGCTGCGAAGCGGTGTACATAGACTAGGAAGAAAAAATTAAATTTTAACCTATATGTATGACTTTCAAAGTATTTAGTCAGCTCTGAAACCGCTAACCTACATGGTGGACTGACGCTGGGTACTCCAAAAATTGTTTAAGAGATGAGGCATTTATAAGAGATTTTTATAAGATGAGTTCTGCTCGCCGGCCGATACAATAATGTTCTTCTCTTGTTTTGGGAGGCATTCGTCGGTTAAATTTTAATAAATTATGTTTCTTAGTATATCAAAACGACTAAGGAGATTAGTCGTTAGAGTATTTATATCAAAATATTAATTTATGTATTTTTTCCTGTCTGGATGTTCCGGCTAATCTCTGAAAAGGTTAAACCGATTTTGACGGGACTTTCATTTTCAGATAGCTAATGTTATAAGAAGTAACTTTGGCTACTTTTTTAGAGTACCGCGAAAAAATCCACGCGGACGAAGTCGCAGACACAGCTAGTATATCTCTATAAAATTATAAACGCGAAAGTTTGTAAGAACGGATATATGGATGAATGTTTGTTACTCTTTTATGCCAAAACTACTGAATGGATTTCAATGAAACTTTCTAATAAAATCGCTTACACATCCGAATAACACATAGGGTATAATTTATAAAGACATAGTGTGAAATATGCAAAACATTACGATTTTTCATCACCACGCGGGTGTAACCGCGAGCGCAGCTAGTACATAATGTAAATAAGATAGGCTTAAATTTTTGCTGAATACATAGGTATTTTAATTAATGTTTATATCCATTAAAGATATCTCGTACTTCAGATGTATGAGCAATAAAACCGTCTGTTTGTATGTCTATTGACTTTATTTTTCACTGTGACACAGAAAACTGAGTCACGTCCGTGAGAACAAAATAATGTCAGTCATTAAAGCATTTTATCTTTTAATAATTAATTTCACATCTAGTATGGCCGCTACTGTAACTATGTGGGGCCATAACATTGGCGAGTAAAGCGTCTCACAAATCTATAAAGTATTAGTTATATAGAATGCATCGTTTATACAATGCATTTAAAACAGCATCAAATAACTTTGTTAAACTTAGTATTAGTTAAAATATATTTTAAAAAAATACCACGAATGTATACATAATGGTGAAGTGAAAATAACTTGCTGTGAAGGTTGTTGCTCTACTTCTTCTCCTTTAACAGTAACTAAACTTGGGTTGTCTGGAAGAGACCGCTTTTTAGCGATAAGACCGCCCTTTGTACATAACTAGATATAATTTTAGTCTTGTGTTCATGTTTGTATTGGTGTACAATAAAGAGTTATCTATCTATCTATTTATCTAAACTTTCTTTGGAAGTACTGGTAGACACATGACTAGCAAAAAGACCTGTGAGATTCAAATATTTAATGAATTATAATTTATCCATTTTGAATAAATTCATGCTCATTCGCTGTGTCGCTTTTCTTTCACCTTCTCCCAGTTATGTGGGGTTAGTACAATATGTTTTTTTCTACTATAATACCGCTTCGGGGGGCCTTTAGCTATCAAGGGAGCAAAGGATTCATCACCCCCGTCGCCGAAGTGGACGTGTTCTGATTCACATTCAGGCACTTTTTGCACTGGATCGGCTGGGCGTAACTACGTTCTAAGTCTCAGCCTTTCCTACACAAAAGCGCGGGGCTCATAGGAGGAGGGTGGTTTTAGTGGGCATTGGTTGCTGCCCGTGCAGCTTCTTGGAGTCTCCACACAAGCTGATCGATTGCAAGCGGGTTACAAAGCATGCAGTAACCCCATCGCATGAGATAACGGTCTAATCTCTTGCTAAGGACCCAGTATTGTGCGTAAATAAAATTTGCCCCGTCTTAAAAAAGAATGTTTTTTACTTCACTACTCTTTAATTCTGGCCTACGTCCTCTGTATACGTCATCTTTCACCTCATCACATAGTTATTCGAGCTACGCAGACGTTACGCTGCCCTAACAAAATTTAGAACCTAATTCCAGTGAAATCGACCCCGTGCCAATTCTGAATCTAAACCATCACAGGACCTACTTAAACACAGTACAAATTTTATCAAAATCGGTATGGTAAATTTCGGAAACGAACTTTCTGTTTTTTACTATGGTCTAGGTGTCTGGAATGGGCCCCAGAGTGGTCCGTTGTATATGATCCATAACACAAGCGTAACTTGCTTAGCTTGGGGATATACAACGTGTGTGTTTTTCTGCCGATTATTATTACAATTATGTACATATATATAAAGATAAATAAATGAAAGAAAAAAGATATCATGTTAAAACCCGCTACCTCACCCGCCTAATACATATTCCCGCTGTTTCCAAAGCCATAGCCTTAAAGATCGAGATAAAATATCTTTCCACCTCAATTTGACATCTACATCCACATATCGGGCGCCATCTTTGAATTTAAAAAAAGTCGGCTCCTTTTCCACGTGTCAAGTGATCGGAGATATGGATTTTTAAAAAGATTTTTTGTATGTGGGAATTTGTAAGCCCATGGTTTGTGTTCACACCATGACTTCATGGGGTATTACGGATTTTGATTTAGGCTGCAATAATGTTGTTGAGTATGTTCACCTTATTTCAACATTTATACATCACTAAATGACCATTTAACTATTCTATAAGTGTATGATTGATTTTTTCAGAGTTTTATACCATAAATAACCTTATGACGAAAATGTTTTTTTGAAGGATTGGTATCACTTAGCTGCCAAAACTTAATACTAATCAATACGAAAATAGGTCTTTTTGTGTGTTTTCTTGTTCATGAAATCTACTACTTTTCTCCAATTTGTGTTCCTACTGTACGCAGCTCGTCGCACAAATAATATTAAATGTTGTAGCACGCTGATGGTGGTGGACCTAGGATACCCATGTCGATGAAGTGGTGGAAGTTAAACACGGTTATTAGGTGAAAACTTGTAATAAAAATCACTTATTCTACGAAGGCGTCTGCCTTCGGCTACAATTCAAGCAGAAGAAGAAACAAAACAAATGAATGCAACAACAATGTTGCAAGTAATAAAATTAAATGCAATTTTATGTTGGTGTTGCCAACACCTACTTTTGATAACCAAAAATATATCTACAATTCTACATACGTATTATTTTCAACTCTATTTTCGCAATGAATATAATTTTTTTAATTTGCTTACTGGCTAAGCAAGCCAGTAAGCAAAGTAAACTGTTTTGAACAATATCTAGTAGATATAAATGTAGTAGTGTGTTTATGTGTATTGTAGAGACTGAAAAGTATCAGAATTAGTATACTAATTATTTAACATAAAAGTCAAAAAGAGGATACACGGCTGAAACAGTTTACATATGTCATATATATTAAATAAAAAGTGTGTATGTGTGTGCAGTCCACACGCAGTAGAAGTGGAATTTCAGAGAATATAATGCATTTTGTTTTTTTATTTCGGTCCAAATTGGACTTATGTTTGATCATCGGTCTTATTGATTCTCTAATCTGTGCTACATGATGTCTAACTGTCTCATTCTCTCACAGGCTTAGTATGACTTTTTTCTCTATTTTGTGTTGCTTTTTCGTTTCATCAAGTTTCGAATCACAACGATTCTAAAGAAGTTTAATTAAACCTTGACCCTTTAGAATTGTGACCTCATAACTTACGAAACCCGCACAAGATCAAAGAGGCTGTGTGTGTCATATTACGAAAAATGTCAGTTGATTTTATTCTCAACTACCATAGTGCCAAATTAAGCAGATTAGGCATTAACATGAATCATTAACTAAAACGGACACCATTTGGGTAGGTAGACCTTAGCAACAAGTTTTTAAGCTTGTGAAAATACCTTTACTCATCTCACCACAAACTGGAGAGATTTAGGAAGTCCTAGGTAGTAAAGATGTCCAACCACCCACTCAAATAGAACGTTACCATCAGAGTATTAGAAAGGCGCCACGGGACCTGCAGTACAAATTCAAATAAATTGTACTAGATAACTTTTTTAAAGGTCATACATATATTTCACCATACAATGCAATGCAGCAGCAGCAGCACCCTCCAAGATTCCAGTAATACCCAAGGTCCAGTGTCGAGATCACCATACACGGTGCCCGTCAACTATGGAACTTTAGAACCTATTGTCGAATGATGTGAACTGGTTAATAATATCATTATGTTATTATTTTTAACATCAGAAGCTCAGCCATTATCATAAAACCCTTTTTACGGTAGCGAGGGATCTATAAAAACGCTGGGTTTGTGGCTTATTTTTTTATTGATAAAGTTTAGGATGCAGTAGGGAAAAATTATTTCACAGTACTGCTACATTTTTGAACTGCAATGAGATTCTAGTATAGTTATTTCTCAAAGCACTACAGTGAGGGGATTTTGTTGATATAATAGTCATTTTGACAAATACGTAACCTAACCTTCAAAATTGTTGTCTGTATGTCCAATTACTTTTGTATGTCAGCCATGTTTACGAAACTTACTTTGCCGACAAAACGTATTTATCTAAATTTGTATGAAGTATCTTGAGAGCATTGTCAAAATACTATAGTACCTAATATATTACGTATAATTTGTATTACATAGCCATTTTATTAGGAGGCTTATTAGCACTCTATGTATGAAATTTGTAAGCAATGTGTTATATGTGAAGCGATAAACAATTATGTAATAATATTGAGAAAAAATAAAATTGAGGGCACCACTAGATACATATAAGTGAAAGATAACAAAAACATTAACGGTTTATGTAGTTGAGTGGGCTAAGCATTATGCCGGCCTACCTTACTATAGCAAATATACTCCAGGTTCGATTCTTGGTCTTAGTATGGTAAATTTTGTAAACGAACTATACGTTATTGACTATGGTCTGAGTGTCTGGTATCGGCCCTAGAATGGTCGGTCCTATATTAGCCATAACACCAGTGTAAATTGCTTAACTTGGGAATATATGTGCGTGTTTGTCTTGCCGATTATTAAAAAAATTAAATTAAGTACACAAAAATTACACAATTATGTGCGGTATCATTAGATGAGTTTCAAACTGATAATGATAGATTTTTATTACTGGAGTACAGAAAACAAGCTGACACCCCACCTCATGAAAAGTGGTTACGGAACGGCCTACGGAACTTTGTAACACCAAAAGTATACAATAATTCCCTCAGGGTGTTGTTGCGGCGACCGCGTTTCTGCAGTGCGTCGGCTATGTTCGCCGAAGCACACATAGATGGTTTTGATGCTTTGTGGCGTAAAAAAACTGCGTCGTTGCTAAGCAGATTGCGTGGTAGCAGCAACAGCATCCTGAAGGGAATAGCTGATAAATTTGACTGCCCACTGATTTGGTCCTTCGTCAAGAGGACTAAATCAGTGCTAGTCATTAATTATTAATTACTAACGTAGACATAAGAAAAAAAAACTAATTACTAACAACATTATAAATTGTATATTAGTGTAAATTCTTGGACTGTTTTTTCTTTGTGTTTGTGTATAAGTGGACTGTGTTGTCTTTTAAATAAATAAATTATTATTATTATAAAAGTGCTTCTAATGTGCTGTCGGCTTCTAAGAGAGGACTGAACCGGGGCGTTAATGCCGGAGTACAGCTTAAGGTTGTTATTCAGTATACTTCAGGGCACGGGAGGTAGCCATCCAGATGGGCTCATGCCCTAGCACCTGGCTGTGGGTTGTTTTTCAACCTCTTAAAATCGGCCAGCCGGAGTTTGTATTGTTTTTCCGTAACATTACCGAAATTTCTTAATGACAAATATAATTAACTTCCACTGATTATAGGATACCTTAAGAGGCGGATGAATTGTGTGAACGATAACAAAATATGATGATTTGTGGTGTGACAGAGGACGTATGTAAGAATAGAGAAAAAAAACTAACGAAAAGAGAGAAAGAGAGATGATAGAATATTTTTACACCCGAATATACTAGGGTTAGTTTCTATGACATAATTTGAAAATTACGCAAGGAGAGGTAACTACGATTTGTAGTTTTTGTAAGTGCATCGCTATTTCTTTAAATAAAGTCTTATTCTTTCTTTCTTTTGGAAAAGCTATGACGCGTTTACTATATTATGGCGTCGTCAGCACTCACTGTGCCAAGGATCTAAATGTTAAGTGTCAAACCGTAATCCGACGTATGATGTTATTAAAAGCTTTGTATGACATTCCTACGTCAAAAAGGACCTGCTTCATACCTGTTGTAAGATTCAAAAGCACAATAGTCAGGTAGCTAATTATCAGATGGAATTATTATTTAGGTACTAACAAATCTAACTACTTAAGGGAGTGAGATCCCTCAGCGATCTGACATAACTTATTCTCACATGGATGGAACCTCAGGTTCTCAGTAGCGTCTCATGCTCTTTGAATACCTGCGTGCTTGTGTAGCTGGCCTTGTGACACCTGGGCAGGTACCAGGTAAGAAAGGCAACTAAAAATCAGAGTTACTTAAATTTAAATAGCTGATTTTTATATATGTTTTGTAGAAATTATACTAAACTAGTATCATAAGTGTCAGACACTTTCCATGGACCAAAACTTTTGTCAGACGCTTTAAAGCTCCAAAAAAAAAATGAACTGTACTTATTTCCACATGTATGATTTTGAACATGTTATTAAGATAACTATTACAATGTTATAGTTCATTAGTCAGATAAATGATAGTGACCAAACATCCCCTAAACATCCAAAAAATTACCTACCTCTACAGGCTAAATCCGTCATACTGTTGTACTATAAATAACTAGTGTTCGCCCATGGTCGAAATTGGACCATAATAATTAATGTCAAAGACTACACTTCTATAATCACA
The DNA here is from genome assembly GCA_012273795.1 of Dendrolimus punctatus. Lineage (NCBI taxonomy): Eukaryota > Metazoa > Arthropoda > Insecta > Lepidoptera > Lasiocampidae > Dendrolimus > Dendrolimus punctatus. The sequence goes on along the minus strand of CM022551.1, from coordinate 9,162,409 downwards.
GATTTCGCCAAGGCTACACTGTTAATTTGACTTTAACAATAAACAATACAGTATATGCGTGTGTGTGTGTGTCCAATACATGGTGTAGTGTGTAATGTTTTTTTAGTAATTCAATGTGAATACATTGAATGAATAAATTTATGCATCTTTTGTTTTGAATATTAGCATTATGCACCCCTTCTTTCTCTATATAAATAAGTGTGCGAAATTTCACACCTCCGGCGCGCAATTTTCGTAAAAAGGGTTACAAAGTTTTTGCTGCACGTATTAATATAATGATTATAGGCTCTGTATCTTGAGTATTTTGGAAAATCTATGAAATACTTACTTAAAAAGTGCTCTTAACCTCACTTAACATAAAGTAATCGATTTCCGAAATAAGACTTGTTTTTTGCTCAACTTAACATCCAACCACCCATCGACACAGACACCAGACTTCCGAAAAAAAAACAATAAAAATAGACTCAAAAAAGTCAACCGAGTAGCCATAGAGTATAAATCATTGGGGTACCACATACAATATTTCAACGCTATGGTCACCGACTGGTGACCGTGGTCTCGCCGTTCAAAAAAAGAGAAAAAAAACTTCGTCTCGAATACCGGATATTGTCGACGCGACATCTTAAGGCGACAAAATGACGGCGCCTTCAAATTTTTTTTAAGTTGTGTCAAAAATTTAAGGGTCTTTTTTGGAAAGTATTGTACTTTCTAATGAAATCAATTGATGACACATGTGAAAGATTGTTTAGTTGCTTTCTTTATTAAAATGCTTTCGAATAATAATAAAGCTAACAAAGAAATTATGAATGACTAGCTTCTGCCAGCGAATTCCTCCATGTTAAATAGTTAAAAAAGACCCCGATTTTGAAACATTCTTCATTGGTGCTCCACTCCTATTGGTCTTAGCGTGACGATATATATAGCCTATAGCCTTCCTGGATAAATGGGCTATTTAATACTGAAATAATTTTTCAAATCAGACCAGTAGTTCCTGAGATTAGCGTTCAATCACACAGACAAACTCTTCAGCTTTATATATTAGTAAAGATAAGATTTTAGAATATCGGTTCGAGTATTTTTTTAAATATGGCCATTGTTTCGTTCTACTTTACTATACTATTAAATCCGATAAACGATAAACACAGAAATCTAAAGGACTAATCTTGGGAGAGAATGAGATAGAATATATTTTATTTAATAATTTAAATACTATGTTCATACAGATAGAGATGGAAATGTTTTGAAGTTTTTTGTTAATACTTCAAATTTCGTGTTTTAAAGCTTAAATATATTATAACGATATAATATATGAAATGTGACGGCACAAAATTTAGAATCCCTCCCACCCCTTGTCACATTTTAATTCACTTCTGTTGCGTGTGAACTGCACACACAATTTTTTTTCTATAATGTTTTTGCTGGAAAAAATGTCGTTTGAAAGACCAGCATTTGATACCTTTCTTCCATCACTTTAAGGTCCTGGTGGAAGCGCTTTCGCAATCCACACTAGAAATTTTTCGTGTACTGACTATCTTCCTATACTTTCAGTTCTGTATCTCTCCAACGAATTGATTTAATTTGGTTGAACTGTCTTACATCAGCATTAGGCCGGCTCCACACGTTGGCCCCAACGCTGATACCAACGTTGGTCGGTTAATTTGGTGAAACGTACACACGTTGGCTTTAATACTAGTTCCTTTCCGCCAGAGCCAATGTGAAGATGTCCGATACCGAAATTGAAATTGCTCTAAGCGCTTTTACAGTACTGAGTGCGTATACGACATATTTGTTATTGAAAAAAAAGAAAAAGCCACGTCAAAGAAGATGGTGGATGACGTACGTACTAGTTGCAACACGCAACAGGACTGAGCAAATCGCCAATATGTGGACGGATCGCGAACGTTGGCACAGATTCCTTTGATAAAACCTACACTTGCTGGCCAACTACCAACGGTCGCTCCAACGTTGGGTCAACACTATTTCCTAGATCCACACGTTGGGCGAGTGGCGTTGGGGCCAATATTGAGGCCAACGTGTGGAGCCGGTGTTACATAATCAATACAAGGATTATACAAATACATGCACACACACGCACACAAACGCACGCACACAGACGTGACATACTCAAGCGCTCACACTTCCATACTATAAATATGTATTTAATAACGTTTCATTTTATGTAGGTATATATAAAATTATATCATCTGCATTAGGCAAAGATAAAGAAGAGAAAGATATGAATATCGCTCAGAATGTGACAGCTAGGACAACATACTAAAGCACGATCTTTTGTTAAAGCATTGTCATGTAATGAGAAGTTTAGTTAAATAAATTAGAATTTTGAATTTGTTATTCAAACCAATTAAAATACTTCAAATAGTTTCAATGGGTTTTGAATTAATGTCCTAATTTGAACTAGCGACGAAAGTAAAAAAAAACAAAGAATTTCGCAACTGACATGGCGCCATTGTTATCAAAGCATCCCTTGCAGATAAAGCAACATATTTTGCGCCTTCGTCACTTTAGAAAAAATCTGTCACTTTTGTTGTTTTTGGAAAGGCGTTCGATCTTATTTCAATCACTTAAGGTTTAAATTTCAACGGCAATTAAAATAAGTAATAAGTGGTCAAGCGTTCTCACAAGTTTAGTACCTATCTATAGCTATAATGATTTGTAGATATTTTGATTACAATCTCCCAATTAATTAACAATTTGCAAAATACTAACGACTTATGTATAACCCTAATCACCAGATATAATATTCAAATTAAATTCAAATTCAGAAGTTTTTATTCAAAATAAGTTCCACCGGCGAACACTTGAAGGTCATACATTTAAGTTAAAATTTAATTTTACTTCCTATTCTATGTACACCGCTTCGCAACTTGTTATTGCAGTTAAGGAGAAGAAGCGGCAAGAAACTGCCCAGCAACACGTCTAGCTAAAAACTGATTAAATCAAAGTTTTTTTTAAATTAATTTTATTATTATAGAAATATGTTATAATGGAGTTGTAGCAAACAGTGCATACTTAGTAAGACAAAGACACTACAAAAGGAAAGAAAAATATTAGTATAGTTATAATAATGACTGAATAAAATATAAAGTCAAAAAGGTATTATACTGCCAAAAAATAGTATATGATCACCAAAATTAAAAGCCTATTTAATGTGGTTTATTTAGATAGTAATAGTGTATGTGTGTTTTACCATTTCACAAGACAACCAAAAAGATATTTAAACATCTTTCGTATTATTTACCAAATGTGTATAATTACGATGGTCAAGAATCCTTCAGTGATAAGCTGTAAAGGGCTTAAAACAAAAAAATTGCATCGTCACCTGTAGTCGAAAAAAAATGGCGGCAAATGCGCGCCAATTGACTTGTCAGTTTGATTTGACAGCTGTCAGAAATGGGCGGGCATTTGAGGTCGGAACGAGATCGTTTCGTGATAATATTTTTGAAAAATATTTTGAAATATTAATTATGGAGTAATTTAACGTATCATTTGTATACCTGCCCCAAAGGAGCGGGGTTCATAGTGGGTATTTGGGTATGACATTTGTTTTTCGTTTTTGCTTTGTACGGTTTACATATTTAGCCAATGACAAATTCGACTGCTTTTTTTAAAGTCAATTTTTTGTATGCAGGATTTTACCATGCCGTTATAATTAGGGTTTTGTATACTTGTCATTGGAATTGTTATTTTATATAGATTATCCTAACCATCTTCTTTGTTGTATGTTAATACCATGTGAAGCAGAAATATGATTTATGTATTGTATTTACGGTGTTTCTGGCGGTAACAAAAAGGGAATATTGTACTGTGGAATATTACTTTAATATGAACAAAGCTCACCGGCCTACAAAAAATAGAAAGTGGTCTATACTTTTGACCAGACCTGTCTATTCTTATTTTTTTTTTAGTGATATAATAATAATTAACTTTTAAATAACACCATTATAAAATTACATACTATTGAATACAATGTAAGAAAACTTAACTTATTTATATTGTATTCTACCCATAGTCCCTCAAGACTATAAGTAGAATACTGAGCCCAGATCACCGTCTTCTATGGGTAAGGTGCCCAGAAGGCTGGCTACGTTTCCTCGCTGGATCGCCATACTGACCCGTTGGCCGAGGTAGGCACCAGCCCTCTGATCACCTGAAGAGTCGATGAGTCGTTTTGATAACGGCCAACATGTCTACGCAAGTCGCATCCCACACCAAAGGCTTGCGACGCTGCCAGGGAATTAGAGTCATTCCGTCATTCTATTCTTATGTATTAAGATGCGCTGAATCCGAAAATGGGTTGAGTTTGGTCCATAAAATTATGAAACCGAATTTGAGGACTGTTGTTCCATATGCCCATTTTGTACGGACCACTTTAAATACTTTATGAGCCAGTGTAGTTGTAGGTAGGCTATTAGTATTTTTTGAGAAATAATCATGTGTTTTAGTGAACTGTGTAGTTAAAAATAAACTAAATTATAAATAGATGAATTAATATAAAGAATGTAGCAAATCGCTGCCAGAGGGAAGCGTGCCCAGAAGGCTGGCTGCATTGCCACGCTGTATGGCAATTCTGATTCGTTGCGCGAAATACGAACCAGCCTTCTGATCATGTGCAGCTTAAATGTGACTTTTGGAGTTTTCACAAGAACTTTATTGTCTGGCATCAGCCAAAGAACCTATAATTTGGCTGAGCTATACTGAAGACTTAATCCATCACATAAGGCTGTTGGAACTTTAAAATTACTTTGCCTCTCTTTAAAGCAAAGTACTCTTCGATTCTAAAAGCAAAGTGATTATTAAAAGACACTCTTTAACTTCTATGTATCTTAAATATATAATAGATGGATAGAGTTTAAGTATTTGGAGCTTGGATAGATTTAGTTGAATGTTAGGCTATGTATAGTACTGACGTGGCAATCACGTGTTAGCATAGAGTATTAATTAATTTTTTTCCTTCTTTGTGTTTATGGCTTGGCAGCTAGGCTCTTTCACCAGAGTCATAGTTTAAATATGATGATAGTAACAGAAAGTGTGTTTTTTAAGATGGGTTATTTATTTCTTATTTCATTTCTTTGTTAGGGTATATTATTATGTCACATGTGATTCTGGAGGTGGGCACTGAAAACCACTGATGTGTTGGATTATGTTTCAACACAGCAAAATACTGCGTGCCAACCTCATTTTATTTGTTTGTATATACCTAATATATTTTCTAATTTATTTGCATTGTGTGTATCGCAATTTGAAATAAATATTTTCTTCTTACCACATTTTTTATTTATTTCCTAACTTTATTAATTATAAGTTTCACATACAAATATTGATCGTGTACTAGCAAAAGGTGATGTCAGGAGCTTAAGAACAGACGAGCGTGCATGACAAGAACTATGAATGTCAAAGAAGCAAGTGAGGTGTGTAAGAATAAGCCTAAATGGCGCTCTGTTGTTCGTGCCTACCCCGCAAGGGACCTGGCGTGAAGTTATGTATGTATGTATGTATGTACATACAAATATTCAACCCCTATTTCCGCCAAGACAGGTTTGAGACGTAAGGCAACCCCCATTTTCTTCGCAAATATACATTCTACCTGATTGACAAATTTTATTTAATACCGTTAAGCAGCTCAATTACCAAATGGTTAAAAACAGATTTACTTCATATTAATTATATTAGTATGGGTTTCCAATCATGGTTCCGGGACGAGAGTGCCACTTCAGAACTCAATCACCCGCATAATTAATTACTAAAATCTCGACTAGAAAAGGGTTAAGCCAATAATCTACGCGACATGCGACATTATCAAAAGGCCTATAACTAAAAAAATCCAACAAAGAAACGCCTAAACCTTCCTTTGTATAGGGTTGCCAACGACCTGGAACCGATTTATGTTGCTAAGGTAAGATTTTCCATTTAATTTATTTTTAGGGCAAAGTTTGTCCTTTTTTAGGGTAAAGAGTTCCTTTTTTAGGGCAGTGAAATTCTTTTTTACCCTAGTGCTCCATCTGGGATAATTTTATAATTATCAACCGTATCACGCATATATAGCGGTTTAATGCGTTATTTATCATGTGATATTGTTATTAATTTTTAATGACGTTAAATACTGGCAGATAACGTATGTATCGACTCTAATGTATCTATATTAACGACATTATTTTTAACGCTAACAATAAAACGCCTTTAACCATAGTCAATAACTATAACATTATTCTAGATGTAGCCCGAATAATTATCTAACATCTTCATCTCATCCAATTCTATACATTTCACATATATATTTAATTTCCAAATCTTTTACATTTTTTTAAATAATATCTTATAATATATATATATATACATTTATTTATAAAAATATAAAAAAACTGATCTTCGCCGGCAGTGGGGCCTAGGGTCCAGACTACCGGTGGTTAAGGCTCCAGACACAGAAATCTCGTCACAATACGGGCCGTGTCCAACAAAGCTGCCTTCTGCATCCGACCCTTCAACCAGATACCAAGCGAGAGCCTTTCAAGGTGGTGATCAAGGCTCTTCGCTATTAATCCATTCACTGACACCACTATCGATACTATGATTGTAGAATTTAGGTTCCACATGGCGGTAACCTCGTGAGCAAGATCAATATACTTTATTTGTTTATCTTTGTCGGCATTCACGAGGTTACCATCATGGGGGATCGCGACATCTACAATTATAGCACGTCTCGCAGACCTATAACTATGACAATGACAACTACATTATTATTATGATTTTTATTTATTTATGTATGTCAATATATGTATATTTTTGTCTTATTTCCATGTCTATTTATATTGTCTATTGATTACACAATTCTCTAGTCCAACCTAAGGTTGTCTGGAAGAAATTGCTGTTAGTGATAAAACCGCCTGTTGTCTTCTGTACTTAAACTTCTTGAATTGTATCTTAATGTTATGCAATGAAATATATTCTATTCTAATAAGGGTTAAATGACTTTCTATTGTAGGGTAAAATTTCTGTTTATTCGGGTAATCATAGCCTACAACATGGTGATATTTGATATTTTTATGTATATTTGTGTACGTAATATCCAGCAAGGAAACGTAGCCAGCCTTCTGGGCACCTTAGCCATAGAAGACGGTGATCTGGGCTCAGTATTCTACTTGTAGTCTTGAGGGACTATAGGTAAAATATAATATAAACAAGTTTTTTGCATTGTATTCGATTATATGTAATTTTATAATTGTAATGTCGTCATTAAAACTTATTATTTGTAATATTAATAGGTGTATTTATATATGATCAATTAAATATAATTTTTACTATATAATATTATACAGACTTATATGTTTATTATTGAATTAAATATAATGTAAGTAAAATATCTATGAGTTACCTTTATGGAATCCATCCTCGTATGGGGTATGGAGGGTAGAGGTAAGGAGAACCATCTTAGTATATTAAAAAGTGTCCACTGAAGGGCAGCAAATTAAGATGGCGCCATAATAGCAAGTGGAAAGTATTTAAAAATAGCGCCACAAATAATTAGAGTAGGATGGTAGATTAGAAAGATTTCCTCTATGTCACTGCGCATTTTACGAAAATACATCTCATTACTTTTCCAAATTATATTTTTTAAATTTTTCAACGCAGCACACTACACTTCGGTTATGACTGCTAAATTCATATAATTTCCTTTTCCTATACTAGCGCTATTTTGACGAGTTTTCGAAACATAATTGGCTGTTTACAGGTGGACACTTTTTCAACTGATCCCCCATACTAGATGGTCCTCCTTACCTCTACCCTCCATAGTATGGGGTCCGCCACGCACCTACATTTAACTTTTTTTAATTCAAGCGCTATTAATAAGGCAGTGACACGACGTTCCGCTGTCAAATGTCGAACGCCTGCCAACCCTAACAGGCTAAGACCTTCGGCGCCAGTGGCACTGTTTTTTTTTAACTGTCCCGGGCTAAGGTAATTGACAGAATTTACGTACGAGATAACGGTGGGCAGGACCGACCGGTTCTTTTGTTTTTGACTTTTATACGCTTTCGTTTTCTAAATAAAAGCTTTTGTTTCTCGTTTTGCTAACGCCTGGGACAGATGGGCCTAAGATATATACATATTTCGCCGACAGGCTATGGATATTTTACTTGCATTATCAATCGTTATGGATGATAATCGTCCAGAAAAAAATAACTCTAAAACGTGTTAAATCTAAATAAGTCTGTTTGTAAATATCAAAATAACAGCTTGTTACTAAATAGAAGAAAGTAAAAAAATATTAATTTATGACAAGATACAAAAAGTCTTACATAATGATATATCTAACAATTAAATTTGGTGTCCTTAAAAGGCTACAATGCTAGATTCACAACCAGCGCTGATATTCCGCAAGTACCTCTAAGTGATGCCACGGCTTAGCTCCACAAAGCAAATTAAAAACAATAAACATTGGTGGTCAACACTCAACAATTAATCGTGTACTAGCAGAAGGTGATGTCAGGAACCTTAAGAACAGACGAGCGTGCTTGACAAGAGCTACGAATGTCAAAGAAGCAAGTGAGGTGTGTAAGAATAAGCCTGAATGGCGTTCCGTTGCTCGTGCCTACCCCGCAAGGGACCTGGCGTGAAGTTATGTATGTAAACATTGATTATAGTGTATATGATGACCTGTGCAAGGTCGCCGGTAGGTGCTGGATGAGGAAATCGGAGGACAGGGATGAGTGGCGCCGTCTTGGGGAGGCCTACGTCCAGCAGTGGACTGCGAATGGCTGACGACGACGATGGACATTGTTATAATTACAAATAAACAAAACGAAGAATGACAGACATACACACAGAATTTGATAACACTCTTATCGAATGGTATTCGAATAGATGATTCGATACAAGTTGTTACAAGGGTATTTAATTTTTTAATTTTGAAATAACAAAGTATTTTATTGTTGGTCTTATTTAAATCTACTAATTCAATATTACACAAGTAGAAACCTTATCGCTTAAAGCGATCTCTTCCAGGCAACCCCAAAACTAAGAAAATTATTATATTACATGACAATGGCGTTCTACACAATGAATAGTACTAGTGGTCGAAATTCGACCATAATTAATTTAAATTACAAATTTAACATTATTAAGGTTCTGTTGACAAAAACTATACTTCTATAATCACAGATTTCGCCAAGGCAACAATAGACAATAGAGAATATAATGTGTGTGTTTTTTTATCGATTTAATGTATTATTTACACATAATTGAAAAAAAATAACACTCGTCTTTTCTTCTCTATATCTAATATATAAAATTCTCGTGTCACAGTTTTCGTTGCCATACTCCTCCGAAACGGCTGCACCGATTTCGATGAAATTTTTTGTGCTTATCCGGTATCTATGAGAATCGGACAACATCTATTTTTCATCCCCCTAAATTTTATTTTTTTATTTTTTAGACAAAATTTTTAATTTCTATTTTTTTTTGATACAACATACAAAAATACATACAACCCTAGATTTTCAACCCTCTATGATCAACCCCTATTTTTTACCGGGCAGGACGACATCTACCGGGACAGCTAGTAAACTATAAGAGTATGAAATTGCATACTCCTCCGTCCGCGCAATTCTCGTAAAAACGGGTACAAAGTTTTTGTTTTACGTTTTATAATGATAAAGCATTCAAAACATATGAAATAAGTAAATACAGAATTAGCAGCATATTACACTTAAGTGGAACAAAAATAATTAAATGTACGGTTTTAGATTTTTATTCCGACGTTTCGAAATAAAACTGAAAGTGGCCCCAAACGTCCGAATTTTTAATTTAGTCCTGACAATAAACACTTGAACAAAATTTAAAATATATAAAAGAAGGCGACGGTAATCGCTTTCCACAAGAACGTCAGCCTGTCTGCTGTACTCCAGCTATAAAAAAATGTTTTGGGCAATATCAGTTAAATAGTTTTCGAGATATGAAAAGGAAGAAAAGATTTTTTTGTCATTGCAGGAGTTCAGCAGACAAGCAGACGGCCCACTTGATGGAAAGCAGTTACCATCGCCTATGGACATTTGCAACACCTAAGGTGCTACAAATGCGCTGCTGCTTTCTTAAGGGAGACTGGAACCTGGTCACTAATGCCAAAACACAACTCAAGGTTGTTATAGCGACATTCTCTAGACCAGGGGTGGTAGCCATCCAGTCGGGCAAATGCCTACCACCTGGCAAAAGATGATAGAAGATATCGGTATTTCGACACAGTGTTCTTTTATAATTCCGTTCCGTTTGTCACGTTTACGGAATTTTCCGTCATGTGCATGACCATGAACTTTAAAGTTCCGAGTTAAACGTCCGGTAGATTGTATTACGGAATCGACCTTCTAAGTAATTAATGTCATCCAAGTTTCGTGTTTTATCTATCTGTAATATTATACAATCGTGTCAATACATTGAAGCCATTAAAATAAAAGCAACTGGAATAGACTGTATAAATCAATGGAGAATACGATGCAATTAATATTTTTTTAAGTTTTCGCGACTTGTATTCATAACAAAACTACGTTTAAACGGTTTTAAGCGCGGTAATTGATTTGATTTCGTTACTTCGACGTTTCGGATGCTTTTCAGTGGCCGTGGTCACGGACGACAAAGATGACAATTGTCCAACGAGAATTGTTAATGTTTTATTTAGCCTACCGCCAACTTGTTCATTTTAATTTAGTTTTAATTTTCTTTATGGTTAGATATTATTTACACTATGGGAGCCTAATCTAATTCACCGCCACTTCACAACATGTTGTGGTGTGAAGAGAAGAAGCGGCGCAAGAAACTCTTCATGCCTCGCTTTAAAAATTCTGCATAAAAATTAGCTTATTCCTCAACATTTCTCAGTATAACGATAACTGCGGTTAATGTGTGTTCCCGGAATTTCAAGTCAAGCGTGGCCAAAGTCGCAGGAATATCCTAGTATAATATAAGGTACAATTATATACTAATATAACATAATAATATACAACCAAGGGGGCTACCCGACTCCAGAGGGCATAAGGCAAGGCCCCCGCCTCCGTGCTTGCCTTAGCCAGCCGGCACGGAGTGGAGAGCGCTAGAGCTAAGACTCAAGCTCCAGGGGTGCAAGTGATAAATGGCCTAACGTCGGAAGTAACTTCGGTGAACCTGCAGACCACACGACATACATGTTACCCCAAGCTAAGCTTGTGCAGCATTTTTTGGGGCCTATACAAGGAGTGGCGAGTCGCCGTCTGCTCATTTTTTCCATGTTCCCCGAACATTGTGACGAGCATACGCCATAGTCCCTTTAGTCCCAGATCCCTAGTTCCACTAGCAGTTCATCCCTATAGTCCTACACTGACTGGGGATTGGCCTTGGGTGCATTATTATATCATATAGACAGGGATAATCGCCGGTCAGTGTCACGCCACATTTACATTAAATTTGTCAAGTGGCCTCTACGTGTTAGCGTTCCCATGGCCCCACGCAAGCCCTCCGAAAGTCCGAGACATTTTTATGGCCCGTGGTCTTGAGAGTAGAAAGAATAATTTCACAATAACCTGTTATCGAAAAATATACTAACCAAAAGGCTTATTCAAAACTATTCCAACGACATGTACCACAAATACTTTAATCGACAAATAAAAAGGTTTTATTAAAATGCCCGGCTGTGCGTCCGGCCTTATAATTAGGGCAGTGACACACTTAGCGCCTCCGCGCTTCGGAAGTCGCCGCGATCAGATAACGGGCGGCGGATCAAAGGCTTGGGAGATAATGTATTCTTTTAGATATTTACCCGCACTCAGAGTTATTGGTAATGTTCTTTGCTTTTTATTTTTTCGGGCCGATAATTCAGATCGGAAGAACACGGTGGCTGGATGCTTCACACAGGAAATAAAAAATAATGTGATTTTGTAAATCACGTTTTCGAGTGAAATAAAATTGTGTGTGCGCAGTTCACACACACAGTAAGAGAAACAAAGTGCGACAAGGAAGGATTCTAAATTTCGTGAGGTTACATTTCATACGTTACATCGTTATAATATATTCAAGCTTTAAAAACGCGAAATTTAAAGCATTAACGAAAAACTTTGAAACATTTCCAACTCGGTCTATATGAGCATAGCGTTTAAATTTAAACTTAAAAATTCATTGAAATACAGTAAAATATCTGTTCATTTATATTATAATTAGCTTATTTCCGTGACTTCGTTCGCGTGGAATTGTAAAAAAATAAGTTAAAAAAACCCCGATTATGAAACATTCTTCATTGGTGCTCCGCTCCTATTCGTCTTAACATGATGATATATAGCGTATGGCCTTCCTTGATAAATGGGCTATCTAACAATGAAATAACTTTCAAATCAGACCAGTAGTTCCTGAGATTAGCGCATTCAAACAAACAAACTCTTTAGCTTTATATATTAGTATAAGATACAAAACGTAATATTTTGTAATGAGGTGAATTGCATGCTGATGTCAAAGTTAAGTAAATAAACAATAATTTTACAGTACATGACTAGTTTTATGGGTTGTTTATTGGGTTTACGAGGGGCTTAAGTAACATGGCTTCAGACTTTATCATTATGTTCGAGTATTATTGTATGTTTATTGCAGGAATAATTCGCTTTGACATTTTCATGAAAATCATTCGTAGAAATTTACTATGTACTCAAAATTTTCCAAATAGGGATGCGATCACATGTTACAAGACATCGCATCGTATCATCCCATAAATGTCCCACTGCTGGACCCGGCCCTCCCATTATAGGGGAATGGACAGTATACCCGCCACGCTTGTCTAAGGCGGCTTGGCAGGTTTGACATATCGGTTATGTCGATGTCTTGGTTGCATCTCGATGTTTTCCTTCACCGCTATTAGCACGTGGTAATTGTAACAATATGCAACTTAGGTCAGAAAACTGCTTAAGTGATGCATGCGTTCCGGCCAGGATCGAACCCGCGCCCTTTGAGTTTGAGACGCGTGCGCTAGCCATTACGCTACCAGGCCTTTTTGGTACATGTTACAATAAATTCTAACTTAATTTACATAAAGAAAGAAAGAAAATAATGTTTGTTTAGAGTTTTTTTATCGCAGGAGTTCAACAGACAGGCAGAAGGCCTACTTAATGGAAAGCGGTTAACATCGCCTATAGACATTTGGAACACCAAAGGTGCTACAAATGTGCTGCTGCTCTCTTAAAGGAGAATGGAATCTGGTTACTAATACCGGAACACAACTCAAAGAGTTATTTAAAGTGGAAATTATACATAAGCCAAAGTTTGACTAACTCTAAACAGACCCAAACTCAGCTGGTTGATAACAACCAACACTGGTCTTCCGTTAGTGTCAACCAACCAGATCAAATCAAATCAAATCATTTATTTGTGTAAAAACATGGTTAGTAAAAATATTGGTTGACAATATGTTATTTTGTTTCACGTGTTTTTGCACTTTCAGGCATACAAATAGTATTTAAAAGTTGAAATCAACTAATTAGTAATAGTAGATTGTAACCTACTCAATCCACAGACATTAATTATACTTTTTTCTAAAATTATACAGTAATTGTAGATAATATGTCAAGTGCTGAGTTATTCCATATAAAATAAAATGTCAAAAATGAAATATTAAAATAATAAAAATTGTCAAGGTATATATTATGTCAAATTTAATTTAAAATTGGTCATTACGAAAAAAAAAATAATCGTAATAGCACGTGTGTGCAGTGACGTCACCTTTCCAGAAGAAAAAATAATTTATGAACATTTAATATTACTAGTGGTCGTCCGTGGTCGAAATTCGACCATTCATTTAAATTATAAGTCTGAACATTATTTAGGTTCTGTTGTCAAAGAAAATACTTCTATAATCACAGATTTCGCCAAGGCTGCACAGTTAATTTGACTTGAGCAATATATTTGATATTATATATCTGATATACACGGTTCGTCCCCCCTCTTTAGCTGTACAAACAACCTGGATACCAGTCGTCATGTTCTCGATAACATTTGCATGGGAGTTGCGTTTGTATATTTTAGCGTATTACTGTATTTACTTGAGATAAGCTTTTATTGCTAGCTTAACATATGTTCACTATTTTGTTTTTTATACTTATTGCCAACGTATGCAGGTGTTTATAACTTTATATGAAGGATACATTCAAATTCAAATGATTTCCACTGGAGAACAGTTTCAGAGGAGAAGGAGCGGCAAGAAACTCCCCAGCAACACGTCTAGCTAAAAAATGTTTATTATCATAATTAGTTAGGAGCCTTAAGAACAGACGAGCGTGCATGACAAGAGCTATGAATGTCAAAGAAGCAAGTGAGGTGTGTAAGAATGGGCCTGTGTGGCGCTCTGTTGTTCGTGCCTACCCCGCAAGGGACCTGGCGTGAAGTTATGTATGTATGTATGTATGTATAATTATTTAATACATATAAAATTTGTATTACAATTTCTTTTCAAAGAATGAATGGAGTTGTCGCAGTAACGACATGCTATTGACGGCCTCTGTGGTTTAACGGGTTAAGTCTTTCCTGGCTACCTCACTTCAACGCAGAGTCTATGGGTCCGATTCTGGTATAGTAAATTTAGGAAACGTATTTTCTCCGTTATTTACTATGGTCTGGGTGTTTGGAACTTGCTTAATTTGGGGGTATATAATATGTGTGTTTGTCTGCCGATTATTATTTTAATAATTATCACAAAGCACTAAACTATAATATTGAATACAATGTAAGAAAACTTAACTTATTTGTATTGTATTCTACCCATAGTCCCTCAAGACTATAAGTAGAATACTGAGCCCAGATCACCGTCTTCTATGGGTAAGGTGCCCAGAAGGCTGGCTACGTTTCCTCGCTGGATCGCCATACTGATCCGTTACCCGAGGTAGGCACCAGCCCTCTGATCACCTGAAGAGTCGATGAGTCGTTTTGATAAATTGTCCTGAGGCTCATGGCCTCAGGACCCCACGGTCCAAGCGTCTCGACAGCAAACGGCACAAACATATAACTCTCACTGAGGGTTGCATATTTCCGTCGCTTGAGTGATTCCGCTGTTTCCGCTGCCGAACCGGCCGATCTAGAAGTGTTTGGTAAATGGGATGCGGCCAACGTGTCTACGCAAGTCGCATCCCACACCAAAGGCTTGCCACGCTGCCAGGGAATTAGAGTTTATTTTAATTACTAAGAATTCACACTGCAACAAATCTCCATAAATTCGTTACATGTTATGCAAAATATTAACGTCATACAGAAGATAGTATAAAAGGCTATGGCAGGAGCGAGCAGCTATGTCAATGCAGTTTTGTCATTTAAATATTCTTCAATTGTGTAGTATCCCTTTCTAAGCAAGGTACTTCTCAATTTAGCTTTAAATTTACTGAAGGGCAGATCTAACACTTTTACCGGGATATTATTGAAGAAGCGTATACCAGCCCCCAAG
Source organism: Dendrolimus punctatus (assembly GCA_012273795.1). Classification (NCBI taxonomy): domain Eukaryota; kingdom Metazoa; phylum Arthropoda; class Insecta; order Lepidoptera; family Lasiocampidae; genus Dendrolimus; species Dendrolimus punctatus. The sequence goes on along the minus strand of CM022551.1, from coordinate 9,146,955 downwards.
AAAGAAGATAGATAACACTTTAATGTATACACCATTACAGAAAACTTACGAACTAGTATCATTCTAATTGTGTACAAAGGGCGGTCTTATCGCTAAAAAGCGACCTCTTCCAGACAACCCGTGGCAAGAGTATTGCTAATTAGGAGTGGCGATGGTTGTATATATGTTACGGCTAATACCCGAAGTGCAGCTACACCTAGTCCTAGCCGGCTAAAACTAGGTGCAGCCGCGGTTCGGTGTTAAAACCTAGGTGTAACAGATTTGTTCACGGCCAATATTAGGTGTAGCCGATTTCATTTGGTTAAAACTAGGTATAGCCTTCTTTATGCTGGCTACAACTAGATGTAGCCAATCCTACGTGGTTAAAACTAGGTTCTATTCTTCGTATTGGTTCAACCTGCAATAAAACAAGCTACAATCAAGGAACGTTATTATTTATTTGAAAAAGCAAACATAATAGAAATTTTTAGAATAACAATTCAAATTTTAATGGAGTCGGAAGGTGGTATATATCCGACGTGTTTGAGCTCGTTTTCCTTGTCTTGGCTAGCACTCTCCTACATGATATCCAGGAACTCAAAAGCTTGTACCTTTTTATAAAACTTTAAATAATCTTAAAAACAAACACCTCATACGAAATACATGTATGTCTTATATCTTTATGTCACCTCAAATTTATTTCATTTAATCACTAAGCAAATAAATGAATGTGAAAAAAGTTTTCGTGGGCGAGAACTAGTTTCCATATAAGTATGGGTTAGAAATATTTCTAAATGTAAATTGTATATTGAACACGAGCTCACACCATCGTCTTAACTCCGGAATATACCTGTGATAGAACAAGTGCGGGCACGGTCAAAGAGGTTTACTACCACCATAGACCACCAAGGCACGTTTATGGGGGTGCCAACAGTAGCGTCGACCGGATAGCACCTATAAGCTAAACTGCCGGAGCGTTCCCCATACGTGTCGACATAAAAAAGATCGACCGACAGGTTTGTTGTATACTTATATTACTAGCTTCTGCTCGCGACTTCGTCGGCGTGGTTTGGTTTAAAAAAAACCCTCCCGATTTTAAAACATTCTTCATTGGTGCTCCGTTCCTATTGGTCTTAGCGTGATGATATATAGCCTATTGTTTTTTACTGCATAAATTGTTATATTGTATGATTATAAGATTAAAAGAATGACTAAACAGATATACAATGCAAAAGTGGATGGATGCAGAAGTCGCGGAAGGCCACGACACACCTTCCATGATCAAATTGATCGTGTACTAGCAGAAGGTGATGTCAGGAACCTTAAGAACAGACGAGCGTTCATGACAAGAGCTATGAATGTCAAAGAAGCAAGTGAGGTGTGTAAGAATAAGCCTAAATGGCGCTCTGTTGTTCGTGCCTACCCCGCAAGGTATCTGGCGTGAAGTTATGTATGTATGTATGATTATGATGATGCCGGCCATATCAATACTTAATTAGATGCATAAGTTGTATAATAAACTGTTTAAGTAATTAAAGTATTTTTACATATCCCACGGGAACTCTTTAATTTTTCGGGATCAAAAGTATCCTACATTGACCTGGGATATAAGCTACCATCATACAAAATTTCATTTAAATTGGTCTAGTCAGTCCAGTACAAACAGACAGGCAGACAAACAGAGAAACAAAAGAATTGAAAAAATCTAAATTAGTTCTATTTCACTTTTTACATCCCCCTGACTCGGTTTTTAGATATTTTTTTCATTGTACAGAAATTTGACCTCTTCAATTTTATTATATGTATAGATTAGCTGCGTCCCGCGGTCTCACCCGCGTTGTGATGGAAATTCGTTATATTTCGGATAATTCACACTATATCTTTATAAATTATAGCCTATGTATTATTCTGATGTGTAAGCTACAATATTGTAAAGTTTCATAAAAAACCATACAGTTTTTTTGCGTGAAAGAGAAACAAACATACATTCTTACAAACTTTTGTATTTTTATAAATGAATGTATGAGTAGGATAAATCTATTAGGGGTTCTGCAGACGTTTTCGTATGGTTGTCCGTTTAGTCGTCTAGCTTTGTATGTTAGGGGCATTAATGTAATGAAGTGTGACATGGCGTGAAAGAGGTCTTAAATTTCAAACATTTCAAAAACTGAAATATTTAAGTTGAAAAGAGGAAATTAAGGGAAAAAACATCATGTGCAGTTATTTAATAAATTGCCAAACGTCTTACAAAATATGTAAAAATATAAACTTTTTAAAATTAAACTAAAAACTATTTTATTCAAATACATATAAAATAATAAACCGCAACATTTAATGAAGACTGCATAGGACCTCATTAGTTTTAAAATTTATATTGTATTAGTTCATAATTATGTTTCATCTCATTGTAAGTGAACCATTTTTTTCTATAAATTTGAAATTCAACTATTAACGAAAAATTTTGCTGTCTATCTGTATGAGCATAGTGATTAAATGTATAAATATAATGTATTCTATCTCATTCTCTCGCAGGCTTAGTCCCAGTGTTTTATATGTTTATCTCTTTTTAGTGTCACTTTTTCGTTTCATCGAGTTTCAAATCACAACGAGTCTAAAGAAGATTCACTTCAAAAATTAAATAAATAATCGGAATATGGAATTAATGAGGATAGAGTTATAAAAAAGAATAGTTGTCAAATAAAGCTATAGTATGAACTTTATAAATTGAAATAATTAATAACATTATCATAATGCGTATTAAAAAACTAGTTAATATAATAAATCAACAAGACACCAATCATATAACACTCAGATAAGAAGTTATGCTTGGGTAATGATTAATATACAACGGGCTACACTAGAACCAATCTCTAACACAGATCAGATTAAATGATATGAAAATTTCACAAAATTTAACTCGCCAGGAAACGACTTCGACACTTTTGTATTCCAGCAAACTAGTTTGGTCATCGCTTAGCAAACTGGACCAGCGGCACTCAATATGCATTTATTTCTTACTATAAAATTGTAAAACCTGTTTGTTGTAAATGATAGTTTTATTGTATTTTAATGAAGTGTAATAGAATGAAGTGCAAAACATCTTTTTATAACCAATTTTAATTAATATCCTAATTATATTGTGAAAAAATTACGTAAAATAAGAAACCGTTTATAAACTTAATATGCGTTGTTCGTACAAAAAACCTAAATTTAATTTTAAAATGTATAAACTATATTATATATTAATTATATTTGAGTTAATTTGTAACGGTTGTTTAACAACCAACCGTTCCATGAATGTGCAAATTACTCTAAAACAAAATTAATTATTCATATTTTTTTTCACTTTTATGCCAATTAATATAATAAACGTGTGAGTTTTTTATTTGTAACACCTTAACCATGTAACAAATCGTCACGAAATTTTGCATACATGTTGTCTGATATATTTAAAACGACACAGAGTACCTTTTCTCCAGAAAAAAATACTTTTCCCGAAGGATAGAGGAATAAAGTCAAAAAGATGATGCTATGATTACGTTTTATTCTTACTACTGTTAGATTACTAACAAATATATATACATCGTCATGACAACGACAATGATAAGTATAATGTGTTGCAGTCATTAGTTCCAGCTTTTCTAAACTGAGTTACATGTTCTTTCAATAGATATTGTGATTAAAAATTAAGTTTGACATTTGTAAAAATGAAAAAGAAAAACATGTCCACTGCGAGTCATAAATATCCTTTTTTCCAAACATTAATCGCTATACATAAGCAATTTATGGTTAAATAAATTCGGAACGCATATACAATCTAGGCAGTTTTCTAACCTTATATGTATACTGTTAAAATTACTACGTGCTAACAACGGTGAAGGAAAACGTCGTGATTTAAATGGCACATCGAGATAGCCGATATGACAAACCCGCTAAGCCGACTTGGACAAGTGTGGCGGGTATACTGTCCGTTCCCCTATAAATGGGAGCTCCGAGGCCAGCAGTGGGACGTTTATGGGCTTTTATTATTGTTGTTATATCTGGTAAGAAGGTGGTAGTCCACGAGCTATGAAAGGTTCCGTATAGGAAACAGATGCTCATTGTTTTCACTATTTGCCTACAGAATTTAACAGTAAGAGGAAAACCCACCATTTTGTCATTATTTTTTACTGACATAATTAGAAAAGTCATTAAAGAATAACATTATGTTTTATTATAAGATTTGAATAACAATACCCCATACAATAATGCTGCTTATATTTTTTGCAATTCCACTACGTAGTTTTATGACGTTATATAGGTTATAGAGATACCTGTCGTATTTTAGACTATAGGTTCCTGTCCAATTCCGAACATATACAGCCAGTACGTTTCGAGAAAAATGACTGTGACATACACAAATAAGGAGAGATACATACAGACATTGAAAATTTCCTCATTGCAAATTATTTTTTTTATAAATATTTTGTGTTTTATAAAATACCCATGGCTTTATGTTTTAGGTGTGAACACTGCTAGTTTTAAGGTTTTTTTTAGTTCATTAATTCTCGCCAATAAATAGAATAGAATAGAAAACACCTTATTGTTCACCAAATAAATAATTACAATAATTTAACGGCAAAACAAATGGCGGCCTTAACGCTTAAAGCGATCTCCTCCAGCCAACCTGACTGAAAGGATACTTTTTACAACTTATTACAACAACCTAATAAATATTACTTTCATTATTTCCTAAGGATTATGTTTTTGCCAAAATAGTTACAGAACCCTAAAAATGAATTACATTTCCGGTAAAGTAAAATCCTTTAAAGCATTTTTTTACCGAAAAGCGTCGACTCGAATGGAGAACCGCGCGCACGTGACGCGGTCTATGATCGGCGCATTACCAATTTACGGCTCTTATTGCACCCAAATAAAAAGTCCAGGCTCTGATGCATTTCAGATACGTTTTAAGGCTCTATATAGATTTCCTTTAAAACATCCGCTGGAGCAATGAAATCTAACTAGTGGTCGCCCAGTGGTCGAAATTCGACCATAGTTAATTTAAATTTTAAGCTTGAACGTTATAGATTGAGATCCCTCAGCGGTCAGACATAACTTATGAAACCTTAGGTTTAGGGTAATGGGGATGTTCTTTGAATACCTGCGGGCTTGTGCAGCTCGTCCTGTGACCAGGGTTGGATTTGGGTAAGCTGAAAACGATAGGATAAAAAATTTAAAAAGCTAGTATTTGTAAAAAAATATACAAATACTATCACACAATCTTTATGATTTTGAATTAAAAATACCTAAACATTACATTAAATTTAGTCCTCTTCCAAGTTTATCAGTTCTTCAATTATTAGATGCCTTTGAACTCTACAAGTACTACCTATTTAATAAGTATAATATGCAAACTTAATGTTCGAACAATCAGAATGTCAGAAGAAAAAGTATAAGTCACGGGAACTCCCCGTAAAAAAGTTCACGGATGACGATTTACAATCTGTATTCATCGACTACAGATTAGACAATGTGATTATATCTCAATGAACTTTTTTTTAAATGTTGGGTTAGCACCGAATGCTATTTAAATACTACTTATATTTATTATATTAGTCATATAGGCAAGATATTGAAATTATAGTATTTTTTCGTACTATCTTTAGATATCGATAGTACATAGTACGAAGCATGAAATTGTAGTAATAATACTATAATTATAGCACGAAATCCAACCCTGCTTGCTTGCTAGCTTAGAGAGGGGGCACACGATGCGTTGCGGCGGCGGTGCAGCGCCGGAGCGGTGGCGCTGCGTCAGGTTACATATAATATCTGAGGCATGCACACGTTGCGCTGCGGCGCCGCACCGGATTCGCAATCATCGAGACCAGGCGGGGAGGGTTGAATGCGTTGCGACGTCGCTCGTCGACACCGCTCAGTTGTTTATGTGTCACACACGGGCACATAGTGGGGCCAACAACAGACGTCTTTTAAGATCCATTTTTATTAAGCGACTGTCCAATGCTGCTAGGGCGCCGGCGGCGCCGCTGCGACATAACAACGTTGCGGCGCCGCACCGATCGTGTGCCCGCCGATACGGCGAAATCTTTGCGGGGCGGCGCCGCAACGCATCGTGTGCCCCCGCTCTTAGGCAGCGTTTCAGAGTAACGCAGACGGGTCCGCGCGGACGGAAACTTTATATAAAATACAGATCGGTCTGTGCGGAGCGATCCGTACTGAGGGTCCGCGTGACACTAAAACCAGCCTAAAGCTCTACAAAAAATAAATGAACTTTACTTATTTTCACAAGTCTGATTTTCTAATATGTTATTAAGGAACTATTAAAAAGTTATATTATATAGGGTATATTTGATTATGATTAATAATCTTAATATATATAAATCTCCTGTCATGATGTTTGTCCGCGATGGACTCCTAAACTACTCAACCGATTTTAATCAAATTTGCACACCGTGTGCAGTTTGATCCAACTTGAAAGATAGGATAGTTTTTATACCGTTGGAACCGGTAGGTGGCGCTGAGATCGGGTTCTAGAATCCTCTTAACAACGGGGAGCGATTTTGTTTTTGTGTGTTTGAGTGGGTCCCCGGATGGTTTAAATCCACAATTGGAACCGGTAGGTGGCGCTGGAATCGGGTCATAGATTTTCAGAGGTTATTTTTTCAGAGCAGGACAACGTCGGCCGGGGCCGCTAGTAAGTATATATTTTTTTTACTGATACCCAGCGAAGAGGGCACGGAACAACTAGTAAGTGATAAATAGGTGCTAATATTATAAATTTGAAAATTTGAATGCATTATTTTTACTCAATCACGCCAGAACAGCTGAAACGATCTGGATGAAATTGAGCACAGAGATAGACTATAGTCTGGAATAGCAAATAGGCTACTTGTTATCACGGAAAGATGTACGGTTCCCGTAGGATAACAGTAGAATGAAGCCGCGAGCAAAAGCTCGCTGTTCCCCTAAGTTGGGAGTCCCGAGTCCAGCAGTGGAACGTTTAGAAGCTGTTATTACTATACTTACATGAGTATTTATTTTTATTTTTGAAGTAGGTAACAAAAAAAGCATTTTTTATTAAAATGTATTCATTTGTATTACTAGTTAAGTATTACATAAGTGGAATTAGTTGTATTTTTTTTATTTATTTAACAAATCTAGGTCGTTTTGGTCGCACGCTAAAAGGAAGATTTGCACTGAAAATCAGCGTTGTGTCGGATATAATTCCGGCACAGCAATATGCTGAGTGCAAACCTTGTTTGCTGAAAATGCGGCGTGCAAATGCTCAAATTATGCTCTGTGTATAATAATGTATAAATAATGTAATTATGTCGCTATTTTCTTTACTTATCACTTTAAAACAACGATATTAATCCTAATGTTGGGCCACGAAAGTGATAAACCACAAACGTCTACTCTCAGCTGAGATGAGAATGTTGAGATGGATGTGTGGTGTCAGAAGAATGGATAAGGTGAGAAATGAGTACATAAAGGGATCTTTGAAAGTTGCACCCGTGACTAAAAAATTGAGAGGAAGAAGACTTTTTTTTATTTTTTATTGCAGGAGGTCAGCAGACAGGCAGACGGCCCACTTGATGAAGAGCGGTTACCATCGCCTATGGACATTTGAAATACCAAAGATGCTACAAATGCGCTGCTGCTTTCTTAAAGGAGACTGGAACCTGGTCCACTAATGCCGGAACACAACTCAAGGTTGTTATGGCGACATACTTTAGACCAGGGGTGGTAGCCATCCAGTCGGGCAAATGCCCTACTACCTGGCTGTGGGTTTTTTTGTCGCCTCTTACGACAGGCCGCCCGCCCGCAGGAAATTGTATTCTTTCTCCGTTCCTGCACGGAGAAACTAACTTGGTATGGGCATATAATGGGGATGGATGAAAGTCACGTGACAAAAATAATGTTAAACTACAAGATGGATGGGTACAGATGTAAAAGTAGACCAAAAAAATGGATGGACTTATGAATAGAAGAGTGTGGAAGGAAAAGACATATTGTGCCGACCCCAAGTAATTGGGATATGGTGAAGGAGAGAGAGAGAGAGACGAATGCAAAGCAGATTTGAACTTTAATCCTGAAACAACAATTGCTTGTTTAAATATGCTCAACATGCAGTCTAGGACATAGAACTAACTGTCAATACTAATGAAAACATTCCGTCATACTCAAAACCAGTTATTTCACAGATTTTATAAAATATTAAGGCATGTAAACAAGAAACTGCGAAGGCAGGTCAATGTTATTTGGTGGTTAGTGATGGACATTACTATAATAATTAATAATATTACACCAATCTTAATATATATAAATTACGTGTCACGTTGTTTGTCCGCGATGGACTCCTAAACTACTTAACCGATCTTAATCAAATTTGCACACCGTGTGCCGTTTGATCCAACTTGAAAGATAGGATACTTTTTATACCGTTGGAACTGGTAGGTGGCGCTGAGATCGGGTTCTAGAATCCTCCTAACCACCGGGAGCGATTTTGGTGATTTTGTTTTTGTGTCATGAAACAGTCTTTAAGGAATTCAGAAAATATGGCGATACAAAGTTCGCCGGGTCAGCTAATAATCGATATATTAATACGTGAAGGAAAAACTTTGTAGGCTTTTTACGAAAATTGCGCAGACGGAGAAGTATGACATTTCGCATACTTATAGTTTATATAGAGAAGGAACGACGAATGCTTATATTTAAAAAAAAAATTACATACATACATAACTTCACGCCAGGTCCCTTGAGGGGTGGACACTAACAACAGAGCGCCATACACACCTCACTTGCTTCTTTAACATTCATAGCTCTTGTCATGCACGCTCGTCTGTTCTGAAGGCTCCTGACATCACCTTCTGCTAATACAAGATCAATTTGATCATGGAAGGTGTGTCGTGGCCTTCCGCGACTTCTGCATCCATCCACTTTTGCATTGTATATCTTTTTAGTCATTCTTTCATCATAAAAAAATATGCATAAAAATACATTCAATTAATAAAAAAAACATTACACACTACACCATGTATTGGACACACACGCATATACTTTTCTGTTTATTGTTCAAGTCAAATGAACAGTGCAGCCTTGGCGAAATCTGTGATTATTGAAATATTGCCTTTGGCTTTAGTTATTATGGTCGAATTTCGGACAACGGGCGACCACTAGTTACTTTATATGTATTGTACACTACTTACTTTTAGTTCGTGGAAAATATAGTTGGATAAGCACTAATTTTATACTACTGCTTTTTTATCTGACTTTAGTGTACCTACATCCTATTGTCATTGTCCTAAATAAATAAAATAACTTATTATTGGCTATTTTTGAGCATTCCTATATTTTATAAACCGTTCATTTGCCTCCATACAAGTAATCTCAAAATAGTAGTAGATATAGGATCCGGCCATAAGCCCATCTCTAGCTGTGACGTCACCCGCATGCGCAAACGCGGCCGTCATTGGGTGCTAATCTGATCATAATGAACGCAACCAATCTTACTCATAAATATCCAAATCCATCCATCCAGTTACTTAATCCAAAACTTCGTGACAATTCGGTAGCTATATAACAACATATATACATATCTTCATGCCTGTTTCCCATTGGGGTAGGCAGAGACGTTCTAGGCGCTAAGAACCTCAGCCAGAAGGCCCAGCTTGCCATACACAACGCGGTTCTGGTACCTACGCTCACGTATGGAAGCGAGAGTTGGTTATGGAATAGAGAGCATGAAAGTAGAGTAAACGCGGTCGAGATGCGAGCACGAGAGTTGGTCTAAAAGAGAGTCTCGGGGTGAAGGTTAGGAAAGGAATGCTCCGGTGGTTCGGGCATGTGGAAAGATTGTATGAGGAAAGAATGACTAAACAGATATACAATGCAAAAGTGGATGGATGCAGAAGTCGCGGAAGGCCACGACACACCTTCCATGATCAAATTCATCATGTATTAGCAGAAGGTGATGTCAGGAGCCTTAAGAACAGACGAGCGTGCATGACAAGAGCTATGAATGTCAAAGAAGCAAGTGAGGTGTGTAAGAATGGGCCTGTGTGGCGCTCTGTTGTTCGTGCCTACCCCGCAAGGGACCTGGCGTGAAGTTGTATGTATCTTTCATTAATCTTTTCATAAATACACGCTTATTTCAACTACTTTTAATCTGACACTAGCTGACCCGGCAAACTTCGTACAAATAAATCAATAAATAAAAGCCGTCGATTTCTGAACGCTGGGACATACATCAAACGTTTGACATTCAAAACCAAAAAAAAGAAAAAAAAATCTCAATTTTAAACTTAATTTGATTTCTGAACGACAGGACAAACATCAAATGTTTGACAGGTAGGAATAGTTTGGGAACGCGAAATTGTTGTTTTCACTATATTCCAAGCATTTCTTTCATATTTACTCACCTTTTATACCTTCCCGGGGACTTCCACAAATAATTAAAAATGAAAATTAGCCAAATCAGTCCAGCCGTTCTCGAGTTTTAGCGCGACTAACAAACAGCAATTGATTGTTATATATATATATATAGACGTTGTCCTGCCCTGAAGAAATAAAATTTAGAACTCGATTTCAGCGCCACCTACCGGTTCCAACGGTATAAAAACTATCCTATCTTTCAAGTTGGATCAAACTGTACACGGTGTGCAAATTTGATTAAAATCGGTTGATTAGTTTAGGAGTCCATCGCGGACAAACATCGTGACAGGAGATTTGTATATATAAGATATATATAAATGTATATATATATATATATATATATATATATATATATATATATATATAAATATCTTCAATTTGGTCATGGTGAGTACGTCTCGCTCTACCGGCACCGACTGTACCAATCTCTCTCCTGTGATATAGGTATCTACTTGTGCTTCTGCTTTCATTCATTCTCTGTCTACATTCTCATATCACTTTGACATTCTTTTTTCAACTCTTGTCACTTTTGTCACATCTTCTTTCAATCCACAACGCTCCCGTATCACACTGTTTCTTATCAAATCACTTACCAATACAAATGATAACTTGAAATTTTGCTGGGATAAGTTTATCCCCGCAATATATGTTATAGGTACAAAGCAAATTAAGTTACTTATCTCTTCTTAGATATATTCAAAGCATGCTCTCGGAGCTTTTTTGGAGACTAGCTTTTTTAACATATTGGTCACCAAATAATCTACTAATAGATAGTCATACAATAGTTTAGTGGTGCCTAATGATATTGATATGTATAATATATGGACAAAAATCCCTTAAGCAAGAAGAAATACATATGTAGGTAATTGTATAATATAACTAGGACACGTCCGCGACATCGTTCACGCTTGAATTGTAATTCTTGCTGTAATTCCCAGACATAAAGTGCCGCAGCATTTAAAAAATTATAATAATAGCTTTTGTTTTAGTGAAATCTGTGTAGGAATAAGCTAATATTTATGCACCCAAACCATTAAACCGCTCCCGGGAAAATTGCCGCCGGATTCCCGGAATAAAAATATAACATATTTTATTACATTTCAGTAAAAAAATCACACTGGATTCCCAGGGTAAAGAGTAACGCAGATTTTAAGTCTAGGAATTTGTCGAACCGACAAACAGACAAGAAATCCAAAAAAAATCGCATCATGTTGCATATATAAAAATTCACGTGTCGCGGTGTTTGTAGTTAAACTACCCCGAAACGGCTCGACCGATTCTCATGAAACTCTGTATGACATATTGGGTAGGTCTGAGAATTGAACAACATCTATTTTTCATCCCCCTAAATGTTAAGAGTAGTCCACCCTATTTTATTTTTAAAATAATTTTTTTATGATACAGCATTAAAAAATACATACAACACTAAATTTTCAACCCTCTATGATCAACCCCTATTTTTTAATAGCGATATTAGTACTGTAATCATTTAACTTGCTTAAAATTTTTTTGTTTGCTTGTCGCGTTAATCTCAGGAACTACTGGTCTGAGTTGAAAAAAAAATTCAATGTTAGGTAGCTATATATCATCACGCTAAGGCCAATAGGCGCGGAGCACCAATGAAGAATGTTCCAGAATCAGGGGTTCTTTTTCTAACTTACTTTTTTAAACTATTATACGCTGACCGAGTCGCGGGCAGAAGTTAGTTATATAATAAAGCAAATGAACGGTTGGTGAGATACAAAAAGCGGCCCATACGTGCATCCAATGGTAAAGTTCAGGAAATTTATTTCTAGTGTAATCTGCCTATACCTACACTTCACTCGGTGGTATTCAGATCCCCGCAAAGAAGAATAAAGAAAGAGTAAAGAAATAAATCTCGCTTAGAACCCTATAATCAGTGGTGTGTTACATCTAAAGAAATAAATGCTCAAAACGTACCCCTAGGTTCATATATCAATCACACCACCCCTGATCCTCTTTATATTTATTAGGATGGCAACCGTTGAATAATTTGATTAAATGATTACACTATTTAGAACTTTTTAGTTCAACACAGTTTCTATTGAATACAAATTTTCTCAATTAAATCTTCTTATCTTTATATATAAAAATGAATGATTGTATGTATAGAATCGTAAACTATACATTTGATCATGACAATGTGATGATCTTTAGCAAAGTTGTTGTGCATGAGCCAAAGAAGGAAGAAAGAAGAAAATTACGCGGACGGAGGAGTATGAAATTTCGAAATCTTGTTAAGAAAGAATTAGTCATCTCTTAAACAAGAGACTCTTAAGCCCCTAATCAATGGCTGTTTCAAACAAAACTTGCCCTCTTGCCTATTAGCAGTCACTTAAACTACCTCTCGATGTTGGATATTTTTGACAGTTATTTATGAGTTACTTTACCACCACTTCTTATCCTTAAGAAGAGTTTATGGGTAAGATTTTCGTTAATCAGCTGCTGAGCAGTTTCTTAAATTTTAACAAACGATTATAAGTAAGGCCATTATAGTTTATATAGAGGAGTGCAGAATGCGAATATTTAAAAAAAATATGCATTAAATACATTAAATCGATAAAAAAACATTACATGCACTACCATGTATTTGACACACACGTGTATATTATACTCTTGTTTATTGTTCAAGTCAAATGAACATTGTAGCCTTGGCGAAATCTATGATTATAGAAGTATAGTCTTTAACAACAGAACCTTAATAATGTTCCAACTTATAATTTAAATTAAGCAATTATTATGGTCGAATTTTGACCACTAGTACTGATATAGGTACGAAGAACATATGGGTAATTTATCATTAAGTATATAAATACTCTTATTAGAATATGCATGCGATTTCGTCCACGCTTGACTCCAAATTTCAGCGGGATTGCCGGGACACCAAATCCCAAAGCATTTAAAAAAATAATGAAACCTGTCGCTTTAGTGAAGACTGTATCGGTATAGAATGTTTTTTACGCCGCTGAACAACTACAAACCACTCCTAAAATTATTCCCGCGGGATTCCCAGAGCAAATGTAGCGCAGATTTTAAGTCTAAGAATTTACTGTCGATCATCAAAAACCTCATCGAAATCAGCCCAGTAGTTTTTACGTGGATCCTGAACAAAAAGACAAGAAATCTAAAAAAATTGCATCATGTTCTCCAGAATCATTCAAAACTATATTTTAATAAGAAATGTTACACAGTAAAAAGTAGACCACGAATTAAAATTCACATCACTTAATAAGCATGTATTGTTAGAATTTTTTTACTATTATTTCTTTTTCTGAATGGAAAATATTATTTCTTCAAACAAAACGTTACAGTGTTATTTTAATTGTTATTGTTAGATAAATGTTCAGATTAGATAAAATTGTCAGATTAAGTCATTATTTGAAAGTAAAAGTTACCTGTTTATTATGATGTATCGGTTGGAAGGAGTTTATAATCTAAAAGTAAAGTTTATTATATATTTAAAAAAGCGAACCACGTATATTGAACGGTCCGCAAAGACGAGAAATGATTAGAGGTACCTACCATTTTGGTAATTTTTCGTTAAAACCTCAAAAAACATGAAATCGAAAGTACCTCATATTTCAAAAAGTATCCCATATTTCAAGTTTTAATTTTCTACTTCATAGTCAGAAAGTTAGGCGGGACATAATTTTTGGACTGAAAATTTAAACAAAATTTTGGTTGCCGGTAAGAGATCGCTTTATGTGAAGAGTCCATTATTATTTTATTACTTAACCACTTACTTGACCAATAGTGTTGTCTACCTATTTATGCATACTTTAAGTAATCGATTTGGCTGATGCTTAATTTGCACGACAAGTCAAAATAGCCATCCAGTGAGGTGACTTGTCCAGCCTTCTGGGCACCAGAAACCCCTCACCCGTAGAATACGGTGATCTATGCTCAGTTTTTATTTTTATTGCTGACGTACGTCAGACAGGATGTCGGCCCAGTTGTGATGGAAAGTAATTACTGTCGCCTATGGACATTAAAAATACCAGAGGTGATGTCAGTGTGCTGCCAGCTTTGAAAGAGCAACTGGACCTGAGCAAGTGATGCCGGAACAGAAAATAAAGTTGTTATGGCGGCCTACTCTAGACCAGGGGTGGTAGCCATCCAGTCGGGCAAATATCCTACCACCTGGCTGTGTGTTGTTGTCGCCTCTTACGACAGGCCACCCGGCCGCAGGAATAAGTATTTTTTTCCATTCCTACACGAATATTTCTAGAGTTCTCCGGAGTTTTTCAGTATTCAGGATAAGTATGATGAATAAATGCTATGTTTTTTATCGTATTAGTTTAGTTATAATATTGATTATAAGATTTAAAACGTACAAATTACATAGGCACATACCTAGAGCGTTATTAAACTATATTTTAATAAACTGTAATAAGTACATGTAATGGCAGACATGCTTTGAAACTTGTAACACACTGTTCTCTAACAAAGTCTTCAATAAAATTAATTTCACAACATACATTACCTGCATAGATCATGCTGTGACATTTTCCTAATTGTAATAATAAGATATTATAGAAAACAGAGCACTATTTTCAAAAAAATCAATAACGGTAGCCAATATTTCATTCCTAAAAAAAGTTATTAATTTATTTTATATATTTTTTTCATTATTGCAGAAAAAACAATAATAGAACTCATAAAACCAGCAACACCTCATGTACTTTATTGCCATTTAAGTAAGTCTATAGTGGTCTAATTATCTTAACAACACTCACTGGGCATCATCTCGACGTGTGAAGAAGTATCCATGATGGTGTGATGGTGCATCATGTCAGGTGGGGACTGCACCAGTCCTCCACCGCCCCCGCTAGCCATCACCATCACGAGTCTTATCACCGGTAATCACTTGATGCGATGATAAAGCTTATTACGCCAATGATTCTTAATAATGAACTAATAATTCCAATCATATACTTTTATTATTAGAAGTCCTATCACCGGTGATCACTTGACCCAGCTGGCGATTAATCTTGTTAGGCCAAAAAGTTTTAAATATTTACTAATAATTTCAATCACATATTTTTAAAATTTATTATTAAGGTTTTTTTAACGTTTTATGAACAATTATTATTATCACTATTTACTGTTAATGTTTTTTTAAATGGTATATTATAATATTAATAACACAGTGACTGGATTTTGATCTGGAAAAAGAAACCTTTTAATAAATACTCACTAATTTGTGACAGATCGATATTATTATAGTTAAATTAACATAGAGTATAGGAACACATTATTTTACTAGATAGTTAAATTTGTTAATTACCAAGTTTATTTAATTAAATATGAAGCGTTTCTACTTTCATTTGCCCTTTGTTTCTATTAATAAATCGTATTAAAATTCATAAAAAAACTTGTTTTCTTTCTTGAAGCGGAAACGGTTTTTAATGAGGCGAATATTTTTCGTATTAATGTGTAGAATGCAACGTGTCGTGTAGTTGAAATTTCTCTAATTTTATCAATATTATATCACTTATTTAGTTAATATAAGCACTGCACGTAGTTCTAACACATTAGAAATAAACAAACACTACAGTCTGTAGGCACTTCGTCATTTTATTTTAACAAAAAAGTCATAATAACAACACACACAAGCTCTCACGTCAGTGGTTTAACCCACACTGCCGGACAGACTATAAATGTATGGATCGACCCGAAAGCGCATGATCAGACCGGCCTTCTACCTGATTGGTGGAATTATAGAACGCCTTTTCGAATGCTGCTCTCTGATTGGTCGGCAGCTTCCAAGTTTCCCGCCCAATCAGCCGGTGCCTTAACAAAATGGCGCCCCCCATACAACCTTTTTATACGTTTTTGATCGCATTTATTCAGTAAAAAATAATCTGGTTTCCAAATATAATGAGCATGATTTATGATTTTTGGATCTTTGCGCTTTGCGTCTGTGTTTTTTTTTTATATGAGAACGAGTTTTTTTTAATTTATCGCCGGCTTTGATTTTAAAAGTTGGCATGTTGTTGTATTTATTGTGAATATTATTTTCTTTTTGTTTTGTGATTTAAATGTGTCTCATTTTGAACTTTGGGCAAATGTTTTACATTTAACGCTAAGTAGATAAATTAGACGCTGAAGTCATGGTTTGGACAGATATTTTTTTGCTAAGTAGATAATAAGTTTTTTTTTATTGCAGAATTCAGCAGTCAGGCAGACGGGTTACCTGATGGAAAGCGGTTACCATCGCCAATAGACATTTGTAACCCCAAAGGTGCTATAAATGCGTTGCTGCTCTCTTAAGGGAGACTGGAACCTGGCCACTCATGCCGGAACACAACTCAAGGTTGTTATGACGGCATACTCTAGACAGGGGTGATGGCCCATATAGATGGACAAATACCCTATCACCTGGCTGTGGTTTGTTTTGTCGCCTCTTACGACAGGCCTCCCGACCGCAGGAAATTGTATTCTTTCTCCGTTCCTACACGGATAAAACATGTAACAAGTGCAGTACAAATCGACGTTCGACCGAGTCTGCCTTAGTCGCTTTTAGGACCGAAAAAGCCCAAAAAAAGGCGCGTACCTTATACCTACCGCGGTATCAGCCGTAGAAATATTACGGGGCCCCCAGGCTACAGGGACTTCGATGGATCCACAATGTTTTATAGACCTACTATCATTTTTGACAACAACTTCTGGGCCAACAGAAGCGGCTATCAATTTTTTTATATTGTACTACCGGCGCCTGCGACGTCGTCCGAGTGGAATTAGCTTTCAAAACGCCCCGCTTTTAAGACATTCTTCATTGTCGCTCTGCTCCTATTGGTCTTAGCGTGATGATACATAGCCCATAGCCTTCCTCGATAAATATACTATCCAACACTGAAAGAATTTTTCAAATCGGAGCAGCGGTTCCTGAGATTAGCTCGTTCAAACAAACAAACAAACTCTTCAGCTTTATAATATACCTAAGTAGAGATTACTAAAAATATGTTTTATCTGTTGATTGAATGACGGCCCTTAGATGTCAGATCTTCAATAGGTAACTACTAGATGTAAGCAAACCGCATTTATCTTACGAAGCTCTTTCGCCTCCTTGTTCCTTCTACGTGCGGCAAAGTTGTGGAATGCGCTACCGGAGCCCGAGTTTCCCGAAAAGTACAATCCGGATTTCTTCCAGTCTCGTGTGAATAGTTACTATCTAGGTAAGTGTTCTCCTCCTGAGTGCTTATGTACGTATTACCTACTTAACCTCCCCATAGTTCCAATTCAAGACTATAAGTAGAATACTGAGTTTATTGCATTCTACCCATAGTCCCTCAAGATTATAAGTAGAATGGTAAGCCTATTATATTCTACCTTGTCACTTGAGACTATAAATTGAATATTGAGTCTATTGTATTCTACCCATAGGGAGGGAGGAAATACCCTCAAGACTATGAGTAAAATACTGAGCCTAGGTCACTGTCTTCCCTGGGTAAGGTATCCCAAGGCTAGTTGCATTTCCTCGCTGGATGGCCATACTGAACCGTTGTCTGAGGTAGACACCAGCCCTCGCTCACTTGAAGAGTCAATGAGTCACTTTACTAGTTCTTGCATTCTAGGTATCTGAAGTTTGAAGGTTTTGAAGTTTCAAAACCTTACTGATTATATTAGGCTGAAACTCTAAGCAAACACATTAACTATTTAGTGTTTGTTATCTAATAACAAAAGTTGGTATAATACGTCTGTCTGACACGTGCCTGTGAATTGATAGACATTTTTTTGAAACCTAAAATTTACACCTAGGTCTTTCAAATGGGGTTTAGCGTTCTCTATTGCCAGTCAGTGCTGGTGGACTCTGACCTCGTACAAATTATATCTCTAATAATACATATACAATGTAGCTCGCTAGCCTACATGTAAAATGTAAGCTCCATGTAACGTCACTCTATTTAACGATAAACTCCTTAAGCGTAGAAACCACTTGGTTGGTTTAGCGTGTCTTCCTTACAATAACACACTCTAAACAGCATTATATCCAGTCTCAATTAAGACAACAATTAAGTAATAAAAAGTACCTTTTGAGTTGCCAAAATTAGTATAAACTGTGCAGGTGTGTATGTGCTTTTATAGCTTTATTATCCTAGCCCGTAACAAACTCGACTGTTGGCATCATGCATATCGAAATTTTTAAGTACTTCCTGTATCACCAACATGCCTCAATATCGCAAGATATGAATAAAATTAGTAAAAGTAAACATACAACAAAATTATTGGTGCAGCAAAAGACGCCAGACAACAATAACAGAAAAATGAATCGAAATTTTTGTGTGTGTGTTTGAGTGGCTCCCGGAATGGTTTAAATCCACAATTGGGCCGGTGGGTGGCGCTGAGATCAGATCCTGAGATCTCCTAATGACCTAAAATAGAATCCTCCTAATGACCGGGAGTGATTTTGGTGATTTTGTTTTTGTGTGTTTGAGTGTGTCCCCGGATGCTTTAGATTCGCAATTAGAACCGGTAGGTGGCGCCGAGATTGGGATCTAGAGTCCTGGTAATCACCTGGACCGATTATGGTGATTTTGTAATTG